>BMAW01020230.1:3316-19974 GCA_019974015.1 Nephila pilipes
TCTCATTAAATACTGATTCTATATCTATTGAATAAATTGAAGAGATCAAATAAAGCTTATTTTTCAATATATTATAATTCGCAAATTTTGTGTCAAATTCATTTCTAATACTTTTTATTTTTCAAACAGTTTCCCCTAAAGTTATCTTTTTCATTTAGCATGTCGAAAAGAACGTTGAATTTTCATTTTTTTTACTACTTTTCCCATACAACTAACTTACATTTGAAAGCTTTAACTTGATCGCACGTGTTTGTAAAGGATTTGATCTTTTCCATGTTGTTGTAAATATAAATCATATTAGTGTTTGGATACATCGACTATGAAAAATAATCTTGTAACAATGTTGTTTCAAAAAACAAGCTTATATCTTGATTTTTACTAACGAGGAATTGCCATATTTCTTTTTTTTACATACCATCGACATATTCCTTCTTTCAAATTGTAATGTTATTATACAGCAGGATAGTATGAGAGACAAAATAGTCAGTTATGGATTAATTTACGAATGCAAAGACCTACAGCTGATTTCAATCTAGAGATTTTAAGAAATTAATTATTTTTCAATTGGCGTTAACACGTGTTTCATGGAGATTATCTTCGTACATAATATTTCTTGCTGCATAATGCAATGTGTTTAATAAATCTAGGATCTATCCTAATTTTCCCTTCTTTTTTCGGTATTGCAACGAGACCACTGTTTTTCTGGTTATCAAAGGAACACCATCTGTAGCTACAGAAGTTAGTTTTGTCAGAGGTAGATTTTATTTTTGCAGAAGACGAAAAACATAGTTAGATATGTCTTGCCCTGTGCATCGGTATTGGTTCTAACAATTCCTCAAAAATGTTAAAATCCATCTCGCTTGCATATAAAAACACAGCTAACTAAGCTGCGCCTCCAATATCCACTCTCTTGTCACAAGCAATGGGAAAAAAGCTTCGATACTATAGATGATTTTGCTTTTATCTGACGTCTTAAATTGTAGTCCAAAATCAGCAGCTCTTTCCTCAAATGTAATTCGAGATAAATGGCTTGTTTGAAAATTTTTCACATTTCTTGGATAAACAATTTCTGCGGTTTTGATTAGACATTCCTTAATAAAGTTACTTTCAGTAAAATGTTTCAAGTGTATAGCTATCAACTTTGACAAGACGTAGCTTGCATGCTTTACCGCTTCGCTTTATACGTTATATTAGAAAACGCAAGATGCTCTTTCAATCCTAGTTTCTGCTCTTTCATTTTTTTCTTGTATCATTAATCCCACGTAATTGTCTTACATTGATTTATGTTGTTAATAAGGGTGGCTAATATTATACAGTTTTGGTACACTAATAGCATTATGACATATCAAGCAGATTATTATTCAATAACTTATTTCAAAGCACAAGATCCTCATTTCCCATTTTTCTTCAAAATTTCGGTGCTCTTATGCAATCTTTCGCTACTTTCAACTCCTACTTGGTTTTAATAAAAACGTGCCAAATAAGAAGGGCTGGAAAAATTAATAATCGCTAAATCTTTTCAATAACTGAAGATGTAGTAAATATTCAAGCCGTTTTTAATACCCTTTCTTCATAAAACTTTCTTTGGTGTGTTTCGCATTCCTAAATGATTCCCCAATATAGAATCATGACTTAATTCCAAAACTTTATCACATTGACTCCTTAAATTTTAGGTAACAAAAGCTGATAAATTTTATCTGACAAATAGTTTTTTTTGTCAAACAATAAATCATCTTGCATGAAAAAAAATTATTTCCCCCTAAACTAGTGTCCATGATAAAGTACTTTAAAGATAAGCACTCTTATTGGATAGTACGAAATTTATTGCTATCGAAAAAAATCATCTAAGTTACTCTGTTAATCTTTTCCAGAGAAAAAAAATGTTTATTTGAATTTAATAACTTACATTCGTCAGTCATGAATTAATGACAAAAAATAATTTTTGGTTCAAGTTTAATGTTTTGCTCTCTCTTTCCTGAAATATAAAAAGTCCTTAGTTCTGATGAATTATATTTATATAATCAACATTTTTATTTTATAAGTTATCAAAAGAATGTTTTTGTTATGCTTCCGACCGTGAAATATACTTAATCGGTTTACTTTAGTGACGTGACAGACACGATGTTTTTGTTCCCTCGTATTAGCTGAACGGGCCGCGTATTCGGCACTATTGTATTAGATTAAATAGCAATCGGATCCTCTATCATATTCACTGATATTATGAGTTCCTACTGCTGGTTTTAACAAAGATCTTCTTTGAAGGAAAAAAAGTGCGATACACAACAGTGGTTAAATGAAAATCTGATCACTCGATTAGATAATCAGTTAAATTAATTTTAACATGTTTGAAGGTGTGTGTTTTTTTATAACTCTCTTTTGTCTTGACGTAAGAAAGTGAGGAAAATAATGATGCTTGACATATATATTTTTCAGCATTAATCAACCATCTTTTTCTTGGGGAAAAATTATGTAAGAGAAGAGCAACAGGTGAACATTTTTTATTGGATAGAAAACGTTGTTTTGTAGCCTTGAAATTTCGTTGACTTTAGTTACATGCAATCCAATTGCACGCGAAAAAATGTACGCTATTGTTATGTTTTTTGATAACCCTGGTTCCATTTTGAAAAAAGTAAATTAATTCATTTCCTCCTTTGAAAAGACTTTTAGATAACTTTGATAGCTAAATTTAATATAATATAAAACAGAGGTTCCCAAACCTTTTTTTCTCGTGGACCACTTTCAAAGTTTTACTATTTTCGGTAGACCCCTTGCTGCTATATTTCTACTGTATTCCCAAAACTCCTAAAAAACATCACCCTAAATTAGGGATGTTAAGAAGAAAAAAAAGAAGTAGCATATTTTCTTGTGTCCTATTTATTAAAATAATACTTGTGGTTATACAAAATTATAAACATTTATTATTACAAACAATCAACAATTGACAAAAAAATCAACAATGAACTTTGAAATGTAAATCAACAATAAGGAATAGCCATACTTTTAATGAGTAACGTTTCATTCTTGGCATTCGTATTTATAATAATGTAGATTGCAAGCACAGCGCCAGTCGCATTTCATCCCTTTGCAGGTCTAAACAAGCATCCCGGACGAGCGGGCGCACGGGCGGCACTTTGCAAGTCTCGACATGTGGTGTACATTTGTACTATTATCTATTGTTCTATTCAATTCTGTGTTTGAACTGAATCTCGAATATTTTTGAGTACCTACCTAGTGAATGATGCTACCTGCCTACGTTGATAGGTAAATCCAAGCCAAAATTTTTGTTCTTTATTATGAAAAGCAGAAACTTTTTCGTGGACCCCCACTTACAACTTGTGAACCCTTGTTTTCTTTTCACGTCTACGTGGACCCCCATGTGGTCTCCTATGGACCCCTGGGGGTCCACCTGGACCACTTTGGGAACCTATGATATAAAACTTTCAGAATATGCTGAGCATGGCACTAAAATTGTATCAATTCAGTTATTTTGGTGAAACTTTTTGATTAGAAGCACTTCAGAGAAGAAGCCTTGTGACATTGGGCTATTCGTGGTTTCTCTTCACTAACCTTGGGGACTTTCAATTGAGATTGATTGCTTTCCCTAAACAACCTTTGCCGAACCAAAAATGAAACGTGATGAAGAACATTAATATGTAAAGCAGTTAGGAATGAAGTGAAGCGGTTAAATTGAGAATTATATAAACTCCATCTGAAGGAGTAGAGAGTATCTGAAGGAGGATCAGAGAGGCGTTGTAGTGAGAGGAGGTGGAATCTAAGTGCTATATTATAGGAAGGTGGATTTACAGATTAGTATTGAGGTGAGGTCCGAGTAGAGATCACTCGGATTGAGAATTGTTCTAGTATTTTCAGTAATTGTTCCAGATTCGGAGTTGCAGATGATAAAAGATATTGGTAAGAGGCTGTTAGATTATTATTAGTGGGTTGAATTAAAGCGTTAGTAAACTTAACCTGGAGAGCACTATTATTAATGTCATAGTAGATATATAATAATAAATTGTGAAAGTTGTTTTGGTGGTTCTGTAATTATTGGTGTCGTAGTGTTTAATATTTAAAATTAGTGATGGCACAAGATAACGCCCGGGTCGACCAGGTGTTACACTGGCGCCCAAACGTTCCCACCCCTGGAGTAGGAGCGGCCGTGTTTCCCGTTGAGTTTTTCGATGGTTCTGGGAATGTTAATGACTTTCTGACTAGCTTGGACGACAACATAAGTTTTTATAACATACCGGAGGCCCTTCAACCAGCATATTTGAGGAATCATCTCACAGGTCGTGCTCGTGAGTGGTACTCGGTAATAGGTGAAAATTTAGTTAGAGGTAGAGATGGGGGTATCGACAATTTAAAGCAAGCCCTACAGCGTACTTTTCCTGCAGTGAGAGACCGCACGAAATTAGAGGCAGAATATTATGGGTCTAAGCAAAGATCTAGTCAGTCCAAAATAGCATTTATCTTACGAATGCTTAAGGTTGCTCAGTTGCTGGATTTTGTGGTTACGGAGGCGACAATAGTGCAGCACATAATGAGCAGCTTGGCTCCAAATGTGCTGGACTACGTTGAGCTTAGGAATCCCACTACTAAAGCCCAACTCTTGGAAGAAGCGACAACATACGAGTCGCGTCATGCATCTTATAACCCACCACATAGACAGGAGAACTACCAACCGCAGAGTATCAGCAGGGTAATAGTAGACCGAATTTTGATAGAAGGCGTTCACCAGATAGAATACAGGATAGGAGGCCGCAATATAATAATGGATATCGCCAGCAAGGAAGCATGTATCCACCTTTAGGGTCAAGGCAACAAAACTACAGGAGGTTAAACTAATAGGCGATCGAATAGAGGGAGGTCCTCGATCGCGTGCATGGCAAAATCCTCCAGTTATGGCTAACACCATGAAAGTAAGACCCATAGATATTCCTCATATACCCGTTATACTGCATGATACATTTATAACAGCATTATGGGACACGGGAGCTGAGAGATCGTTTGTATCACTTGAACTTTATAATCGCTATTTTCACTTTGTTAGGAAGCTAGAGTCAAACCTCACCGTATTTACGGCGCAGGGAGCTACATGTAAAACCCTGGGGCGCGTAACCCTATCGGTATGCATAAGAAATTTCAGTAAAAAGTGGCAGTTTCATGTAGTGGAAGGATTGCAGTACCCTTGCGTTCTGGGTGTGGATATCATGAAAGCGTCTAAGATTACGCTGGACTTTGAAACAAACACCTTAAGTATACCTGATGAGGAGATACGACAGGTTGACAGTAAGGAAGAAAAAAAGGTCGAAATCGACATAACTAGAACTGGTTTGCTGGAAAACCAACAACAACAGTTGCAGCAGCTCTTCGGGAAATACGTGGAGTTATTCTCAGATCAACCAGGTCTCACTCATGTACTCTATCGCGAAATTGACACGGGAGATCAACCTCCGGTAGCATCACGACCTTATCGCTATGATAGAGTCTAGGAAAGCATAATAGAACTTCAAATTCAAAGAATGTTGGAGGAAGGAACTATTATGCCCATTCAATCCCCATATGCTTCCCCTGTGGTGTTATGTAGAAAGAAAAATGACAAACCGGTTGATTCCCCTGACGCGTATAGGTTCGCAATAGACTATAGGAAACTGAACGCTATCACTACGTACCCTAAGTATCCATTGCCAATAATCGATGATCTATTAATGAATATTCAACAAAACTGTATCATGTCCACGTTAGACCTCAAGTCTGGGTATTTTCAGTTGGCTATTAATCCCCTGGACATACCTAAGACGGCGTTTGTCACAAAAAAAAAGGGACGTACGCCTTCAAAAGGATGCCTTTCGGATTATCAGGGAGTGCACCCACGTTTCAGAGAGCGATGGACATCATATTAAAACCGGTAGTCGGAAAGTTCGTGTATGTTTATATGGATGATATTATAATAACATCAGAGTCGTTTGATGATCATGTCCATCACCTGGAGATAGTTTTTCAGTTGTTACGGGACGCTGGGTTGACTTTAAACGCTGAGAAATGTCATTTTGGGCAAGAAGAATTGAAATATCTAGGAGTGATCATAAATAAGAATGGGGTGCACACTGATCCTAGCAAAATTAAAGCTGTTCTTGACATACCCGCACCGAAAAATGCACGACAGGTTTCGAGATTTTTAGGGATGACGGGATGGTACCAAAAGTTTATCAGGGGGTACTCCGAACTGTGTGAGCCATTGTACGTACTTAAGCGTAAAAAGGTCAAACTTCAATGGACTCCTGAGGCACAAAAGGCCTTTGACACGCTAAAAGGAGCGTTGACTTCTGCGCCAGTTTTACAGTTGCCTAATTTAAATGACCCGTTTGAATTGCACACCGATGCTAGCTCAGTAGGAGTTGGTGCTGTTTTGATGCAGGGTGAAAGGCCCAAAGCATATGCTCCGAGAACACTAAATAGGGCAGAAAAAAACTATTCCATAACTGAAAGGGAATGTTTGGCAGTGATTTGGGCTTTACAGAAGTTTCGGTCGTACTTTGGGCATTATCCAACAAAAGTGGTAACGGACCATGCAGCGCTGACTAAGTTAACAAACGGAAAAAATCTTTCAAGTAGGATGATAAGATGGGCATTAAAGCTGGCCGAATATAACATAGAATGGGAACATAGGCCGGGAAAACAGAATGTGGTGGCCGATATTTTATCTAGACAACCCTTTGAAGGACAGGCGCTTGAGGGTGTCTCTTGCGCCATTATCAATTCGCTAGTATTACCGTCGAAAGAACAGCTGAAAGGTGAACAGAGACAGGACCCGGAGTTGGGTCATATTTATCGATATTTGGAAAACCCGGAGGATTCGGCAATAAACTCAGGAATATATGAAAATTGGTCTCAAGACTTTAAACTAATTGATGGAATTCTTTTTTATACAAAACTGCTGACTTCTAAACACGAACTACGAGCTTATATTCCGCAAACTTTGCGTGAATCTGTATTGAAAGAATTACACGTTAATCCATTGGCGGGTCATTTTGGCATAAGAAAAACTTATGCCAGAATAAAAGATTCGTGCTACTTTCCTAAAATGAGGAAAATCGTAAGCGAATATGTTTCAACGTGCGACATATGTCAGCGCTATAATTATAAAAACGCGTTTCCAGCTGGACAATTAATTTCTGTAAAAACGACGTACCCAAATGAACAAATTTCTTTAGATTTGTTAGGACCGTACCCAGCCTCGAATCCCGAAAGGCATCGTTTTCTTTTAGTAATCGTCGATAATTTTTCTAAATGGGTCGAATTAATTCCTTTACGAAAAGCTTCAGCTAAAGCAGTGGCCACTGCCCTTTTTAAAAGTTACATATCTAGATATGGAGCTCCAATTAAAGTATTCATTCTGAATTCATTTCTGAAATATTTGAGGAACTATGACGCATCTTGAACATCAAGCACATAAAAATTACGGCTTATAGGCCGCAGGCTAATGCTTCGGAAAGAGTCAATAGAAATATTGTGCAGATGATTGCCAGTTATGTGCAATCGAACCACACTTATTGGAACCAATTTCTGCAACAGTTTGCCTATGCAATTAGAACGGCGGTGCATGAAACAACAGGAAAGACCCCAGCCGAACTGTTTTTAAAGCGTAAATTGATAACGCCCTTCCAAAAACTGATACAAGTCACCGAGTATGGAGACATGGTGTGCAGGGATATTGAAAAACTCTTGGCAGAGGTTCAGCAAAGAACGGAGATGCAGCAAAATAGATAGGCTCGGTACTACAACAAGAGAAGAAGGGAATGGACAGTTGGGGTAAATGATCTTGTATTAGTGGAAACGCATCCAATTAGTTCAGCAATTCAGAAGAGGGTAGCGAAATTTCAGCCCAAATTCGAAGGACCTTTCAAAGTGGTTCAAGTGATACAAAACAATGTAGTGATTCTAAAGCATGGGAGGGAGACCACGGTCAATATTGACCAAGTCAAACTCTACCACCAAAGAAAAGGCAATAGAGAGGGGGAGTTGATTGAACAAAGTGTCTATAGGGAAGATCGAGAAACACAGTCGGGACATAGCAGGCAGGATAGATATGAGGAGAACCCAGAACCTCAATCAGTTAGACGTAAGGGTAATTCGAGGATAGACCGCCGAGTGCCACAAACGAAGCGGAAGACCTCAGTTGAGAGTAATGGGAGTGGGATGCAAAAAAAGCGTTTCTTAAGGAAAGCAATAGGTCCCAGCCGGCAGGGAAGCAGATACAGGGATAGGCCAGGCAAACGGCAATTATCTAAGAATTCAACCTCCTCTCTAAACTCTCCGCCTCCAAAAAGGAAAATGCCCTTAAGATTGGACACGAGACGGAAAAGACAGCCAACGTCATCACTACATAATTCCAGGCCAGCCAAGCGTTCGCCAGTGCAGTTGAGAGAAAGACGAGAGGATGCGGCAATCCGAGAGGAACAGTCAGAAGGAGCCACCTACATCCGACAGAGTGAAGAGAACCTCGCCACAAGACGAGAGCAGACCACAAGGAGTCCTTACAATCTCCGCAGCAGGAACAGGCATCGAGAAGGGGCATCCGACATTTCAGCAGAGGAACGAGCCTTTATAGAAAAAATGTGGAATGGAAAAGCGATTCAACTGCCCGAGAGCCTAGTAGGGGAAGTAGCTTCACGCCAAAGCTGAATCGGATCCGAGATTTCTTGAATAGCAAATATCAGGTTGTATTATTCTTTGTTATTACATTTGATTTGAGGACATGATATTGTTGAGACAACAAGTCTTTAATTTTTACGGCTTCAGTTCCAATACGGCAAACAGCATTGGCTCTTACTCCACTAAGAGCTGAGAACTTTAATGGAAGGTTTGAATTTAGTTAATTGTAAATCACCAAGTTGGTGATCTTTCCCGATGGAAAGTATTTTTTTGTTATAAAGATTGGAACTTTTTTTTTTTTTAAATTGTAAACATTTGTTAAAAGTATAACACTTGTTTATTCGTTGACTTGTTTTTTTAAGAGTAGATGTCTTGTTATTTTGCATGAATTATGTATAATCATTTCATAACTGTATTTATGTTATACATCTGGTCACAGTGTGGCGTAATTAGGGATCGCGACTAATATTAACACTTAGCGCTGCGTAAGTTCGCATTTTGCATTGTTCTGTCTCTTGACCAGATCGCGTCATTCATCAAATTCTTGAATTTTATATGGAAAATTGTGTATATTAGTATGAATGATGTTTACTAATGTTTAAATATTTACAAAATGATGTACACGATAATCCATTTCAGGGTAACAGACCCTGAAAATGAACTGCTAATGAAGTAAGCCAAAGAAGAAAAATTCTCCGGCTGAGAAGGAAGAAGTTGAACTGTTTGTTAATAAAATATTTTGTAGTATTAGTTTTTCCTTTATAAGCTCTCATTAGGTTAGGTGTTAATTCAAACTTTAGGAGTAGCCTTGTAAATTCAGAAAGTTTCAAATTTACTTATTAAGATGGTATAAATTTAGAGGCAATTTATTAAGTAGCTTTAGAATTCAGAACGTAACCGGGTTCAGGATAACGTCTAATTACGTAGGCATTCGGACTTTAATCATAATTTCACGCTGGGTTTTTGTACCCAACGATAAATCACGTTTCATTTCTGGGGAGGGGTTGTGACATTGGGCTATTCGCGGTTTCTCTTCACTAACCTTGGGGACTTTCAATTGAGATTGATTGCTTTCACTAAACAACCTTTCCCCAACCAAAAATGAAATGTGATGAAGAACATTAATATGTAAAGCAGTTAGGAATGAAGTGAAGCGGTTAAATTGAGAATTATATAAACTCCATCTGAAGGAGTAGAGTATCTGAAGGAGGATCAGAGAGGCGTTGTAGTGAGAGGAGGTGAAGTCTAAGTGCTATATAAGAGGAAGGTGGAACTATAGACTAGTAGTGAGGCTCCAAGTATAGACTACTCGGATAAAGATTCGATATAGTATTCTCTGCAGTTGTTGCAGTTGATAAAAGATATTGGTAAGAGGCTGTTAGATTATTATTGGTGGGTTGAATTAAAGTGATAGTAAACTTAACCTGGAGAGCATAATTATTGATGTCATAGTAAATATACTAATAAATTGTGAAAGTTGTTTTGGTGGTTCTGTAATTATTGGTGTCGTAGTATTTAATATTTGAAATTAGTGATGGCACAAGATAACGCCCGGGTCGATCGGGTGTTACAGCCTGTTTAATTGTATGATACACATGAACACAGCAAAATTCTTAAAATTTTTCATTCATTGTAACCGTTCAACTGACCTTGGTATCTGCATTTGTTTTTAAATAAACTGTTTTCTGAGATTTTTTTTACGGTTTTGGATTCGGAAATATTCTTTTAAAGTTCTTACCATGAATATATTCTTTTAAAAATTATTATTTTTCACAGTATAACTATACAAGTAGATGGTAAATTTAAATGTGTGTCAATAAATCGAAAAATTTCTTTTGTTTGGGTAAGCCATTCATTTCCAATAATTAACTTTTACAACTTCAATACAAAACCCTATTTTCATCAGTCGAATGGTAAAGTAAAGTCATAATCGATCATACATAAATTTATCATTTGTTTTGGAATAAATATCTGTCCTAATAAATTTCTGTAATAATTAGGCAAATAATGTACTATGTGAAAAGTTCCTTAAATCAATTTCAAATTTTTCCAAGCTTTTTGAGAAAGCATCATCACAAAATATATTACTTGAGTATATATATATATATATATATATATATATATATATATATATATATATACTCAAGTAAAATATTTATTACTTAACGTTAAATTATTTTTCAACATACAACTATGAAATTGCTGTAAAGGGCTTTTTGCTACCAGTACAGTGAAAAGGTGCAACTCAGTAGATAGGTGATGCATATGCAATATTTAATACTATGACATTAAAGGGGACGTCACGGGGCGCAAACGTGTGGAATGCGCAATCTCAATGACAAAGCAACTTAAAATAAAGGAGGGAGGATACATTTCAAGACATTTCCAAAAAGTGAAAGGGAAATCGCACGTTTATAATGGCAAAAAGAAACCAACAGGATGCCTTTTCACTTTAAAGAAGGATCGGCAAGCTTGAAGAGGTACGTAGACGAGTGTTGCCCAAGAGTTTGGACTTGACAAAAGGGTAGTTTCAAGAGCTTCGAAAGTCTTCCAAATAACTGATACAGCTGTAAGAAACTGTTGCGGTGATTAGCCGAGGAAATAAGGGCAAGTGAGGACCGGCATATCTTTATGCTGGCAAAAAAAAAAAAAAAAAAAAAAAAAAAGACCGAAACCAGACATTAGGCAACATTGTTCAACAGTTGCATACGGCAACTAGACGACAGATATTATCATTTACTGTGGCCAGACATCTACACTAAGGTATCCTATTTGCACGTCGCCCTAAACGCTATATACCTTAACAACAGCCTATTGGTGCCATGGTTTACAGTGGTGTCAAGAACACAAAGACTGGATATATCATCAATGGAGTTACGTTTTGTATACTGATGAGAGTCGTTTCCGTCTGATCAACGATTCTCAGCGCCAGTTGATATGGAGAGAGTTAGAGACATGGTTTAATTCCTCTAACATCAGGCAAAGAGACCATTGGGATGGTCTTGGAGTGCTTGTGTGGGGAGACATTATGTTGAACGGACAATCAGAACTTCATATTTTCGATTGCTGCTCCTTTATCAGAGATCGTTACTGCGATGAAATTATTCTCTCACGCGTGCATCTGTTCTGAGGTGCATTGGCCAAGACTATTTTTGTGGACGACAATGCACTTCTACACAGGACCTCTGCAGTTGAGAAGCCCCTAGAAAGTGAAGATATCAGCAGAATGTATTAGCTAGTGTACCCTCTGATTTAAATCCCATCAAATATTGTGGGATGCCTTGAGGAGATGTCTGGCAGCAAGATCGTATCCTCCGAAGAACACCAGACAGCTGAAACAGATGCACCTTGACGAGTGGCGACTCTTAAGAACAGCTGAATAGTTTGGTATTGATTATGAAAAGACGGTGTCAGGCCACCATAGTAATTAGGGGAAGTCATATATCTTCCTAAGGTAATTTGGCTTGTTATTCTTCACGGCCAGACAATGCTTTTTATCAACACCATTTTTTCAATGAAACCTATTTCTGCTTTGTTTCATAATGCATGCGCACAATTCATTTTTTGGTAATTATGCTTTCGTCAACCTTTAAGTTCTATATTGTTGACATTTGAGCTTGACATTTTTTTGCAAAATAATATATTTAAAAAATCAGTACTGTACTGTAGAGTAAAAAACATATGCTCCAAACCAAATTAATGAGCTAATTAAACACTGCAATCAAAGAAAAAGTAAATAAAAAATAAAAATAACAATTTAATTATAAAAGAAAATGTTGTACATCACAGACAAATTTCCAAAAGCAAGTATATAAAAAGGAAGAATTAAGTAGACAAATACAAAAATTATCAATTAAAGAGATAAAGAATTTTAAAAATAGAAATATTGAAGAAAAAACAAGGATTCTTATAATATATAATTAATGTTTAACGTTCTGAAGACTGTTAAATGCTGAATTATTCCAGAACTAATGATCAAACTGTCCTCATTAACATTATGTTGTAAAAATTGGCTATGAAACAAAACATTCAACTGAACAAAGAACAAGAATAACAACAACAAAAAATCACTTTATAGAATCATTTAAAGAAAACATGAGCCAGCCATCTCAGAAAAATCTAAAAACATTTATAATATTAGACGAATTATAAAGGAACAAATTTATTACACAGTAAAAATAGATCGTAATATAAAATAATTATAAAAACTTACACGAACAGAGCAACAAGGGAATACAATCATCAAGCATGGCTAGTTTAATTCCTGAGCTAAGAAAAAAATGAATAGGCAAAATAAAGCAACGTTATTTCCAAATAGTGTTAAAATTATATGAATGCCAGAAGATATTTGTAAGTACTTGAAATGCTACAAAATTCATAAAGAACATAAATTTAATAAAAAAAAACAAAGAAAAAATAGCAAAATTAGGAAGAAAAATAATTAAAATAACAAATAATAATCATTTAAAAAAAATTTAGTTAAGACAAAAATAATGAAGACAGGAAAAAAAAAAATTTTACGCAAAATTATAATTTAAAAGATTAATATATTTTATTATTTTAACACTTTAAAATCGTATTCAATATGTTACTATGATAATCAACCTATATATATGCTAGGATTTTTTTCCAGCTAAATAAATTAAGCAATTCATTATTATTTTCCAATTTACTGGCAAACCAGTTCATCCCATTACTCAATAGATGTCGCCACGAATCAGAGTCATGTGATAAGCTCATGCAGCGCCACTTATCCGAGAACAAACTGAGTGAGCTCGTTTCGCGCTCTTCTCTCTTTAGCCGCCACTTTCTCCTTCTCTTCTCCTTCGCTACCCGCGTCGATAAACTGCAAACGCTGACACGTTCCATCCTTAACGCCAATATGGGTTAAATGAGGCAGTCATCTAACTTTATCTGACGAACGCTAGTGCTTACTAATACTTTTCATTAGTAATACTTATCATTCTTCATCTCTCTAATAAACATTAAAACTGCAAGCTTCATGTGAATATTATCAACAACATAATGTAAGTCGAAATTACACCCTAGACATTATTTATGCGTGAAACATACTAGCGTAGATTCAGGATGAACAATCTCATCAGCCCCATTCTACAAAATTTATGGTCCTTCGGCGGGATTTCTTCAAAATTTGTAGAGTTTCGTCCCGGGATTGCTTCAAAATTACCTGCTTGGCTCCGGCAATCAGATTCCCTTCAAAATGTATGAGTGATCGGACCCGAGTTGCTCGCGCCCGCGCACGCCGCCGCCCGCCCGCCCGCTTTTGCGTTTATACATATATATTTCAAATTGTCATCTTAAGTTCAAAATCTAGGAGTGTTTTTTTTTATTATTATTGTGTGTGAATTGATAAGCCATGATCAAATCAGTCAGCGTTCTCACACTTCAGAAACGAATAAATGCATAAGTAATTAGATTTTCCAGTCACAGTTAATAAAACAGTAATCCTTCCCGAGCAGCTGTGTATAATTTTTGCCCTTTCCATGAGATATGATGCTGTAGTCAAACAAATTTCTGCTGTTCCATTTCACTCTCTAAATGAATGATAACTTATTGCTTTTAAAATAGGTTTGGCAGATTCTTGGTCTAAATTAAGCGGAGTGAAAGTGTATTCTCAAAATAGATGACTTTGTTTTTTTTTATTATGATTATTTCACTGTATGGCTGAATATTTTTTAGTTCTAATTAGTTACTTTATATTCTTTCACAATGTTTAGTTTTAGTTCTGTGAGAAGAAATTTTAACTAAAGGGATTTCCAGATTGATATGATAAATAATTCATTTTTTTAAAAAAGGTGTACTACTTTAACAAATTATATTGCAATATTATTTATATTATTTTCACAATTTATTTCAAATATCCTTGCATTAATTGTGTTCGATATATTTTTGATACACGTACATTTATTTGAGAAAATTAATTTAAACGATATTCCACCATAATCCGTGTTTTCATTTTAAAATCACTTTTGTTGTTATTACGCAAAAACGATTAGAGTATAAATTTTCAATTTATTGATTCTATTTAACTATTCTCCATGTGTTTTAAAATGTGCGTACCTCACTAAAGGACGTCGGGAAGATATGTTATCTAGCGGAAGAATTAGATCTAAAGCCTGATTCAATGACAGTTAGAAATTAGGGACTTAATCACTAAAGATACTGAATATGATAGAGAATTCACAAAAAATTTGTTTTACAGTATAATGGGCAGCGAAAAACGAAGAAATTGAAGAAAAGTTGCGTCTAGAAACCCTTGCTATAGAAGAGAAACGACGACAAGATCAACGCCTTGAAATTGAGCTAGAGCGATTAAAATTAGAAAATCTTTCAAATTATACTCAACGGTTGACGAAACCGACCATTCAAATTACTAGGCGAAATGTCAAATTTCTCCATAAATGAGTTAAAGAAGATATAAGTTTATATTTAGTCTTATTCGAACGTCAAGTGCAGCGATTAACAATTTCCAAAAAAAAAGAACATTGGGTTTCATATCTTTTAGGACTCTTGCAAGATAAAATTTCTCACATAATTGCACGTGAACCGGAGAATGGCAAACGACTATGACCGTAAAAGAACTTCACAAAAGATTTAAATTAAACATATGAAAAGAAGTTTTGCATGGATTATTTTCACGCATCAAAAGTTTATAGCCACACTTGGACCGATTTTTTATCACGAACTTGCAACATATTTTGATGGATGGACATCAGGGTTTAAAAAATCAGATCTTTGGAAAAATTGAGGAAACTGATCATCTCAGATCAAATGAAAGCATAGAGCTCCTGAATTTTAACTAACATTTTTCTGGAGACAGATGGACAACGATAAAATTGTAAGCCGAATTAACCGAAAAGTTCGAAAGAGTATGAAGACGTCGGAGAACATGATTAGTCAAAAGCCAGTTAATACGCATTTTAGGAAACAAGATTTCAGATCTTCAGAACAATTTCGTCAGTTTGAATCACCACGAAATTCGAGCAGCGAGTAGATCCAGTGGAGAGGACATGGCAACCACTGATTGCAATCCGGCTCACGATGGTCATTCGCTAGCGCATAAAGTCTGGAAGAATCACGTAAACTCAAATCGACCGGATCGAAATCGAGGCTCACGGCAGAGAGAAGGTATTTGAATTCAAATGTTTCTAATCACGCTCAAGACCAGATTATCTCGGAGTTTAGAAGATTCAACGATTCCTTGAAAAGAGCTAAATACAAGTAAGCCGAAGAGACTACGAATTTCACGAGAAAACAAGCAAAGCCAACGGCAGCAGCCGCACTATCAATCCAAGAAAATCTACGCACCAGGAAATAATGTTTGGAAATAAAAGAAAATTGCAAGCTTATCGACACGATGCTGTCCAGTCTACTACGAAAATACCAGCAGGAAAAATCATCATTCCAACGAAACTGGCGAAACAAAATTCTCTTAACGGGCATAAATGCTCAAAGAATCACAGTAGAATCTTTCGAACTAAAATTTTAGATGGATGAAGAAAACTATTCACTAACTTGGCATGTGTACCTATAAAAAACTAAAGTACAAACAGTCATAGGTTTAAAGATATTTTAAAACGTGCATCAGTCAACTACGGAGAATGATTATGCATGGGTATCAAATATGAAAATCAAGCATTCTCAATGCGAATGTCTAAGAAGCCAGAAAACGTCAGAAAAAGATTACAGGCCGGAATCCATAAAGAGATCCTGAATCAAAAAGAATGTACTGAAATGATAAGAAACTACAAGCCCTGAAAGACGTAAGCACCGTCGTACCAAAAGGAATTATTTTAAAAGGAGGATGAACCAGTTTATCAATCGCCACGCCGATTAGCATTCACGAAGAAAAAAAAGTAAACAAAGCAGATAGAAGGATGGCTCCAGCGGGCATCATACTTAACTCATCAAGGCCGCCAGTCCAGGCTACATATTTACAAAATATAAGAGAAAACAGAGTTACAAAGAAAAGTGCTACGAAA
>BMAW01020232.1:0-67860 GCA_019974015.1 Nephila pilipes
GCTCCTAAGAAATAGTTCCGATCATGGAGATTAAGCTTCGCTGGACCACACCTATCGTAGTCATCCACAGTCAACATGTCGAGCCTGGAAAGAAAAAATGATAATATGGACTGAAGAAGATTTAGCTTTTTCGGTTGACATTTTATTATAATTAAAAAAAAAGATGGAAATAAACAAAAAATCAAGGGAGTAAAATGCTTAAAATTTGAAAAATTTGCAAAAAACCAAATTTTTTTTGACAAGAAAAAAAAATTGAGAATAATGTATTGAATGTTATACCTAACGCTTGACTGTTAAACTCAGTTATTCTTCAGTTATAGACCTCACTATCCCTAACAACAAAATATAGTATTAAAAATGATATGAAACATATATATATATATGTGTGTGTGTGTGTGTGTGTGTGTGTGTATACTTAAAACAGATATAAATTCTCCTGAAACAGATTTTTTTTATATGTTTATTTAAAAATAGTAAATAATAGGATTATTAGTAATATATATGATGAAAAGGTAACGGAAAGTCAGAGAGATAGCATTTAGGTTACTAGGGATTGATAGTAAATAATTTCGTTTGTTTAGTCTCGAGTTATCCTAAATTGTTTTTCTGTCTCTTAAGCTTAATATATTAACTTGAATTATGGCACAAGAGCCAAATAAGGGACAATCGCCCCAACCCATTTTTGTAGATTAGATCAGACTAAGGACTCAGACATCTTCCAATTAATAACTGAATGAAAATAATACATCAGATGATGAGTAGAATTTTTTTCTTTCTAATTCATTCCTTCAGTCCATTCAAAGGTTAAAAAAAACTCTTTCTTTAAAAATAGAGACTATACAAAAATTGTTTAGAAAAGTCACCTGAAAGAGTATCTAATAAAACAAATAATCATTTATTTCGAACCGATATTCTTCTTTTACATAAGTCGAAAGAATGGCCATGTTAAATAGGTATAAATGATCACCTTTAAAATGATTCCTTACAAAAAAAAATAATTTATTTCTAAAAAATCGTTTCATTGCTTTAAATTAATCTTCTATTAAATTCTGGTAACCGATAGCGTGAAACATGCATCATTTTTGCTATTTCTAAAGAAATGAGTTTTCAACATTAGTGAAAAGCATAGAACCGATGAATCATGATACATAATAAAGGCATTAAAATATTTCAACCAGAAATGAAAATAAGAAATGCGAATTTTTTTTGCAGTGTGTATATTACCTTATGAAGGAGCTGATAAGTGTTGATTGAATGATTAAAAATCTCAGAATGAGTATCATTTTATAGTGTTACAATCTGTATAACTATTTTATCGATAGCGATGTATGAAATCAATGAGTTGAATCCCTAAGGGATAATATACGGATTAAATACAGTACTTTTGTAATAAAAAAGTAAACAAAATGTTTTTGCCCGATCGAAATACAATAAAATTAACAAAGCTAACATTGATGAGTTTCATGTATAGTCTTTGAGTCAAAGCATTAAATATATCGAGACAAAATTATACAATTTCTAATAAGAAAAAAAAACTTCAAATTTTACTGCAATAACAAAAATATCTCAAATTTTCACACTATAAGATGATGGCACAATGCAATTTACTCATGTATATTTTTGTGTTATTTAAGCTGGTAAAATTTATAATTGTAGGAATTCTCTTTCTCACGTGTCGGAAACATGAAGAAACCGTTTCCTGTAACTTTTATTAAGCATTCAGAAAATTAATTTCAAAAAATCACATTTCATTCACTTATTGTCCGAAACTGTCCCATTCTTCAAAAATGAAGAACAAAAGAGCTCTCAAAACATTTAAGTGTGACTGATCGCGAAGTCAGAGAATATATTCGTCACATCTAGACGTTGCCGACAGTTGTTCTGATATCCTAGAATAGCTGAGTAGTAAATTCAAGAGATTTCGACTGACGCTTAGAGACAGCTGACATTCAATCCTTTTGAATTTCTCTGGCGCTTTACGATCGGACATTTCCTCCGTTTTGAGGGTGAAAGTCATTTTAGTTTACGACGACACGACAGGCAAGAATGCGGCGCACTAATAAACTTTCGAATCTTAAAACTTATTTTCCCGGTCGGACACTTCCATCTCGCTTTAACAACCTCCAAGAATCACTAGTATGTGGCTGGCGAATAACTTCGATTATTTATAAATAGATACACCCCATAAATCAAACTAAATTGAGCGTATATTACAAACAAGGTGTGAGTATAGGTAAAGTTGTTGTATATTGGATGAACTCCAAAATCACTTTTGGATATCTTTTTTGTTCTTGGTTGTTCATAAATGTCATTTTACAGTCACGCCTAAACTTAATTTGTCATCACAACTAGCCGTTTATTGTAACGTATAAGATAAGGAAAAATTATACTGTTTTCGATGCCACGTATTGGAAATTGTAGGGAATTGTAGCGTTATTATAGAAGAAAATGTTTATCGCTTAGGTAATATAATTAAAAATGAATTAAAAGTGTTTAATTCGTTTTAGGACAATCGTATATTAGACCAGATTTTTAATTTTGTCGACCACTCTAGCCGATGGTCATAGACGCCAACTCATGGACGGCATCGCTTGTGTCCAGTCGCGTATTCCAGTCTTAAATTCATTAAAGTCCGTCGTGAGGCTGATGTGTATTGAATCTGACTGAGACTTAATGTCCTTACGCTCGTTTGTATGGAAGTTAGGAGAGTGGCGTAAAGCCTCTGGTGTCATCTTTTAACTATGATCCAAAATGACGACGTCCGTTGCTAATAGTTCTCTTGTTGCTATCAAGTGTGTCGATAATAAATCAGTTGATAAATATTTAACCAGCATTTTAATTTGATGAGCGAGGGTTGTAGTGAATGAATGAATGGACAAAATGCTTTGTACATGACCAGCTGTTTTTTCGCCCTGTTTCAGATTTTATTTTACTCAATTTTATTTTCCATTGTAAATTTTATCATTACTATTTGACTTTAACGTAATTTAGAATTGCTAATTTATTAATGCAATTTAATTTGAAAAAGCTTACTATTTTAATTTTGCTATTTAATGTTCCACATTTTTCGATAATGTGATAAATACAAGAAGTATTACAGATATCCTATCAAACACTGTTTGATAGGATATCTGTAATATCAAACAGTGTTTGATATCTACAGGTAATATAAGAGAAGTTATGATGCTATTGATCAATTAAATTTTTTTTTGATAATAGGCCTAATGTCACGAAGCTGTGATTATATAAAAATTGTTTTCCCTTTCAAATTGTCTACGTGATGAGATTTTAAAAAATTTGTAACTGCCATTTTGAATTTGTAGCTGCTATGTTCAATTGTCATTTTGAACATGATGTTCATTCCGTTGGGTTTTCGATTTCACTCTCAATTACAAGTTCCTATTAAAATATGAATTAAAATATTTTACTGATCAGAAATATTAAAATATTTTTAATTGATGAAAATAGATTTTTTTGATTCTTCAAATGTTTTAGAAGGAAAAAAATTCGCATTATAATAAAAACATACATTTATTTTCTAACATTATAGAACATTGTTACAGCAAATCATTGGAAATTTTCTAGAGTTGTTTTATACAAACAAGTAATGTAAAAAAAGTTAAAATCAATTCCTACTTAGGTCAACAAAGAAATTTTTTATTTTAGTTATTTTATATTAAATAATTACAATTAATATAAATATGTATATACATGTGACTGAATCGCAATATTAAGTGACAAAAGAAATTTGTTTCCAGTGATCTACACGCTTCGTCACTGACAGCGTTTATTCCTAATCCTGCTAAATATCTTATATTAGAGAAATTTTTTACCCATATAAAACTGAAATTAATTATTTTAAAATCAAATAAAAAATTTTATGCTTCGACGAAATCCGATCCGAAGGCATGGAGATTCTACGCCGATGTTCTACCAACTTTGCCATTGCAAGGCATAGTAGAGGCATTGGCTTGTTTCTGAATTCATCCTTTAAATTAAATGGTTAGAATGCAGTTTAGCCCAACCACCCTTGACGACAGGAATTACGCGGCGGTATTTTGCCAAATGTAGCTACCCTGGTCCACTTCGCGCACTCAACGTTTAACCCCCACCCCCTTCCCCCCCAAAAAAAATTGACCAAGTTTGGTAATTTTTGAAATCACACCAAGTGGTTGAGCTAAACTGCATTACCACCAATTAAGTATTATTACATTTAATAAATATTTGGCAAAATTATATTAACATCACGAATCATCCACTACAAGTTTAAAAAAATGTATTTGAACTTGAGTGGATGAATAAAATGTATTTTATTAACGATTGAAATTTGAACAAGGTATATATAGGGAGAGTGTGAACTAATAGTAAGAATTTAATAATAAAAAGGAGTACCATATAAAATTTGAGGAAAAATGCTGCATTGCGAAAAACTATTACGTATTATCCAAATAGTTCTGAGTACGACCAACTAATATAATACAATACTAAGACAGTCATAATAAATTCATTGCATGAATTTGAATTTATTTATTATGGTGAAGTCACATCGTATTACTATATATATTATAATCTATGTGGTTTCTTATAAATTATTTGTAGTATATTTTTATTATTACATACTATTATTTCTGAATTTATTCGTTTGAAATTAGATTATTAAAAATTATGTATAATTTTTCTAAAAAGTTTACTTGAACAAAAATTACTAAAAAAAATCCATTGCTTTTATAAATTAAGATATACTGTTTATATGAAATATTTTTTAAAATAAGGTATACAAATTGATTGAAAATAACAATTATTCGAAGAAATATGTACAAAAAATCATTTTTGACTTACTCGCTAAAATCGCAATCGGGTGGTTGATAATCTTCGTTGCAGGGCACCTATAGAGAAAATACATTATTTTTTTTAAAAATAAATTTTCGTTAAACAATATACATCAAGAAAGAATGGCTTCAACTTGAAACATAATTCGTATATATGATAATAAATTGAAAACTGTCTCATTAAAATAGATTCTAAATTTTTAAAGATTGATGCCGCTTTTGACTTTGCTAATTGTGGTAATACACGGTAAATTACTAAAATAATTCGATGCATTTTATAGAGATAGTGATGGATAAAGTGCTTCACTACATATTTATGCTGTTCCACGCACATTTTCCGCCTGCACAAAAACTATTCATCGAGAACTATTCTGGAGATGGACGGAAAACCGACCATTTGGTTACCGCCTTAAATCTTTCGAAGCAAAATCATATGAATTTTTATACTTGTTCATTATATTTATTCGAATAAAAGCTTTTTCTGTGTTGTTTTCGCAACTGTCATTTGAAAAGAAGAATTTGATGTAAAATTCTTTTTAGCAATTGTGCTGTTATGCAATGACGCGGGAAAAGACTATCTGTTTTGAGTGACAATAAAGAGTGTTTCTATATATTTTTTTTTGAAATGTGTTTCTCATAAACAACTGAGCTCATGCAAATATCATGCATATAATGCATTTGAGATCACAAAATATAAGTATTTCATTTTTTAAAAAATATAAATATATACATTAGCCTCTGAAAAACATTTTTTTCCATTATTTTACCAAAATACCAATCGCAGTTAGAGTTATGAAAACGAGGGATTTTCAAGGATAAATTCTGAACTTTGCGTTCATTTCAGCTACATCTCAGCTATTTGATATTAAAATTATGATTTATCTCTAATAAATGCAAAAAATTTACTAAAACAATAACGCTATTTTTAAATAAAATTCATCTTATTATTTTTTAATTTATCACACACATAATTTCTACGACTTTTTAAGCACACGGTAACGCGAAATTAGCGATCGGTAATATTCAAACACAGTCGAGGGAACGAATCCTTATTCACCAGCATGTTCCCGTACGAATAACTGTTTATGATGGATATTAAATTTAACTGGACTGAAAATTTTTATTGGTCATGGTAGTCGAGTAATCTGTCTTTCACAAAAGAGCCATCCTACAGATGGGTTGAGTCTATTAAATGTGTCCGAAAACTGGCTCCAGGGAGGGGGATGTGTAAAGTGGGGTGAGGGCTAAGGTGTTTAAAGTTTAACGAACAAGCTATAGTTAAAACTAAATAGAGTAGTAACTTAGAAGTTAGAAAATGAGGTATTGGCTCAGCTGTCAGCAAGAACGTTAAGGTAGTAATGTTAATTAATAGTTTGATCTTCAGGAACTGAGTGAAAATACATAATCCCATGAGTATCGAAAAAAAATCATTTATTCAAATTTTGATTTGCTCATTCGAGCTTTTTGGCTCTCGGTGAAGATGGACTCTTCCACTTTATGGATTGGAACTTCATTTCAGGATCATATGTAAAAATACACAATTCGTAACACTTCATAGTATATTGCCTGATAGTATCCAATAAGGTTGAATAACTTTTAAAAGACCTTAATGTTTTAGGATAGTTAAATTACATTATATTCCATTGTTTCTAACAAAACTGTCTTATAAATTCAAATATATACAATATAAAACATATTAACTTATATTTATGAAAAAAAAAGCTTTGAAATCAATTTATTTATTTTCGGTTCAAGTAGTAATTAAATTCTTTTTAATCCTTTCAAGTATTTCAAAGGATTGTACTCACATAATTCCATATGTCCAACCTGCAGAGGCAGATCGAAATTGTTCCAAGGAATACACAAAGGAACAAGATCTGCGAAGACATCATATTGCTTCCACTGAGAAATAAAAAAAAAAATAACAATTAGAGAAAAAAAACCTCTATGCAAAGATTTACAAAGAACAAGTTTAGCCACCGAAGGTGCATTTTTTTATAATTATTATTAAATTATTTAATTAAATATGAGATTAAAGTAAACAATGAAGTATCGAGAAATGAACAATTGTAAACTTTCTTCCGATATTAAATTTGAAGGATATGATAAAGTATTAAATTGAATATTATATCACTTACATGTAATTAAAATTAAAGCAAGCGATAAATTATTAAATTGAATATACTATTTAAGCTAAATGTAATTAAAATTGAAGCAAACGATAAAAATATTGAAAAGTGATCTGATACACCAAAAGTGATCTACATAAAATAATAGCCTCTTGAGTGGCTAATAATAGTAAATCAATATTATAACTATTTCATCCCATAACATTCCAAGAAAGAAGCAAAATTAAAAATTTGTAGTTTGAAAGCTTTCATGCAAAATAGGGCTACCTCACAGCTTAAAATTATGAATAATGTTATTTATTTTCTGTCATATCTTGAATCCAGTTTACATATGATTTAAGGTGATACGTAAACTGATAAGTAAACAAAATACTAAATTTTTATATTTGTTTCACTTCAATCCAATAAAAAAAGTGGGGGAAATTCATTGCAACATATTTTTAAAAATTGACTTCATTAACGGTGAAAGCTGGTATCAAACATATATTACATATATTTTATTTCAATTCAATAAAAATTCAGGAGAAATTTATTATGACATATTTTTGAAAATTAAGTTCGTTTCTGGTGAAAGCAGACATAACAATATACGCAGAAACAAGATAATTTTTTTGAAAAATAGTCAAGTACGACATTTTTGGGTTACCTAAAACAATAGCCTCTTAGGTGGCTACTTATTATTATATTCATTTTTTATATTTAAGGTTTTTTAACAGTAATAAATCTCCAAATTTTTAAAAGATTTATATTTAAACATATTCTGCACCAACAAATGAACACAATTTTAACATAAATTACGAATTTTATTGAAAATGCTTACAAAAAACCAAGAAAGAAATTTTCTTGAAGTGGGAAGGATTAAGTGGTTGTTTGATTGCAATGATTTCGGGCTTATGGAAATTTTAGCTAAATATATTTTTTTTAGAATAATTTTTTCCCTAAGTGTTCGATTATGCTGCCAATATTAATTAATGATATTATCAGAGTTTTCCCCAAATAAAACATATGAATAATAAACAAAACTATTTTTTCCGAAAGGCCAGATATGGAACACGTTTTTCCCTTTTCTGTAAATTTAGTGTCATGCTAAACTATTTAAAATTAAATTCATTGCAATATTAAAATATGTTAAAAAATCAATATTGTATAAAAAATGTTGCATTCAAACTATGAGGTGCATTTTTTTAATAATATGCCGCGAAATTAATTAGTATCTGGATTTGGGTGAGGTTACCTTCGCCCTTTTGCTTTGTTTAGATAACAGTTCAAACATATGTTTGGAGCTACTTAGACAGACTTTCCTTTTTCGCCATAAATTTTGAATTCTTAAATAACTCAATTTTCGTGTGGATAACATTTGTTGTTTAGGAAACATATATTCTACTAAATCTTCTCAAGAGCACAAAAAAACATTATTTATCAAATAAATATAATATTTATGAAACACACATATATATATTATTCATCAAATTCATACATTATATTACATATCAGTGATATTCTAATTTAAAATTTGATATCAAATAAATCCTTATTTTTTTCGCACTGGACAAAATGCTAGCATATTTAATTAGCAAACAAAATTGAGTATTGTAGATGTTCTATTCAAGATGCAAGAAATACATCACGAATAAAGAAAATATTCATAGTGAAATTTTTATTCACTAATTGAAATGACAATATTCTTAAAACATTATACTGCTTTCATTCATAGAAAACCTATTTGTTTACTGCAGTCTTATTCATTTTAACTATTTAATACTAAAGCTTAACTGAGCATTTTTAAGTAAATTAATAAATATTTATATTTTAATCTATAGAAATTCTTACAGTTATAAAATGATGTTCTGAGTGATAAAAACATATAAAATGAAGTTTCAAATGCTTTGGGAGTATTTTCTCACACAAAAACTACTTGGTTTCACACGAGAATATTACTGTTTTCATAAAATATCTTTTTGCCTGAATTACTGAATGGGATGAAAAACCTACCAAAATTTTGAAAAATATCTTTTACTTAAGAAAATAGCATCATAAACAACCATATTTGTTCAAATCCAACTAATTTGTAATTCATGTAGTTTCCTTTTTTGTGTTAAGAAATGTTGTACTTTCTAAAGATCGTCATTTTGATTGCATTCATTTTCCTCAAATTAAACTTTAAAAAAATTTGTTTTTTGAAATATGTCAAAAGATAATTAAATAAAATAAAGTTTCATTTTTAACTACAAGACAACAACGAAAAAAACAGATAAATTATTTGAGTAAACTGATATTTTATTTAAGTATTTTGAATTTAAAAAGTGATACGAGGGCACTTTTTTTTTTTTTTTTTGGAGAAAACAATTGCACTAAAAAGCTACAAAACCCTCTGTGGCATGTTAATGAATCAATTGGAAAGCTAATGCGTGATACTTTTTATTTTATGTTCGAAGTTTAGTAAAAAGTTCCTGAAAACATTATCTTAATTTAAATCATAATGAGCTCCGATATACATGACAAAATGGCAACGAATTTTAACTACTCGCAAAAGTCGGAATATTTTTGAAACTGGTTTTCTGAGCTAAAATAAAAACACCTAATCAAATATCATTATTACTAGATTATAAGAATATCCAACAAAATTTATAGAACTTGTATACTTATAAATAGGCTACAAAGTGTTTCTTCAAAATTTTAGAATTTGTATAACACGTCGAGAAAAAAAGTGAAATATAGCAGAATAATATAAATTCGTCTCATGGAGGCTCCTTACCTGCGACTCATGATGTTCTGAGATTTAACCTGCGCTCTTTGGAAGCAGTACAGAATGTTCTTATAGATAATATTACTCCGATCATTTTATTTTTTCATGATTGCATTATGTACTGTCATCCGCAAAGTACTTGTATTCATGCATAATTTAGTGCGTCACATCTTGGAAACTCGTTAAATGCTGATATTATCAAGGCTTGGTTTTTGTTTTTGACGTTCACTTCATCATCCCTTCTAAATTTCCCATTGAGTTCAGATGACATTGAATTTTAAAAGAACGAGGAGTGTTAAAAAATGTTTGATGGCGTAAAATAATTGAAAGCTTGCTCGATCGAAATGCTGTATCATGATGATCCTGCTTTATGCTTACAATTGCTGTAAACTTGCATATCATATTTTTTAATTTATGATTTACATGTTGTGGCTTTTTATTAATATTTCTGCCTAATTTAATCTACCGCGTTTATTAAAGTGCATCTCAAAAGATTTAAAAGACTTAAGAATTCTTTTCAAATGTTTGCTTCCTTCCTTACATTTTCTTATGTCCTATTATGTCCATTTTAGGGATTCTGATATTTTGTTTACCTATTTTGTAATACTTTTTAAGATTGGAGGTAAAATATGAAAAATATGGAAACCTTTCTAATATTTTTGTTCTTCCGAAGGTATTTTATTTTCTGTTCTTTATCTCATTTCAATTTCTGAAATAGTTTAGATCAGAGAAAAATATGAATAGGGATCCCATTGGTTCAAAGGATAAAAATGGCTTGAAGACAATAGTTTAAAGTTAATGAAATCCAATTATATTAAGACGTTCTTAGCTGCATTTAATCATACATTGTTTAAAAAAACACTGTGCTATAAAAATTATTAACTGTCCCTACTTAAGTACACTGTAATTTCCTCATAAATTCGAATCAATGGCATATAATTGATTTAGAAGGGAAGCATATTTAATTTCATTTTGTTACCGTAATTAATTTTATCATTACACTTGGTTTAATAACATGGCATTAAATCCCGAGGTGTTTTTTTTTTCTTTTCAAAAAGACACCTCGCTCATTTTCTCTCAAGCTCCTTTCCTATTCTCCAAAATAATTCTCAAACTATTTCTGTTATCGTATTTAACTCATAATTATTCTTTTCACTCTTGTTTTAAATTCTTATAATCACTTTATTATGGTTTTTCCTAGAAAATATTAGCTTATATTTTCAAATAACATTTTTTTTAAATTATTTTTTCGGTTTCCATTATTCAATTCTCGGTAATAAATTTCGTATAGATATCTATTTCAAGGTATCTTTAAAAAGCTTCTAACAATTTTCATCTTTAAAAAGGATGTTATTTTTTTGTTTTTTATCTCGATTGCAAGGACTTTATTAAAACAGTTATTTTTGGAATCTTACTCCATCGTTAAAAATGTACCGATTACTCAAGGAAATTTAATTATTAATTTTGCTCTATATTGACGTATCCATATGCGCTTGTTTGTATCTATTTGTAATTACGACAGTGAAAATTGTTAAAACGAACCGCAAAATATAATAGCTATACTTATATATGTTCAGTATTTCCGAAATGAATGATCTTGCACAAATAATTTATGCGAAACTGCGAATACATTTAAAAGAGAGTGTGTGTGTGAGAGAGAGCAAATATTATACATATATTAGTCCGGAGAGAAAATTTTAGCTATGTTTAATATTCGATTTAAAGTGTCAGCCACTTTTGCCAGATACACTGCGCTATCGTTTAAACATGTGTAGAAAAAAACTTCTAAAATAATAAAGTGGGGTAATGTTTTGAAACAATATTTTCTGAAAAGTTCCACTTATGTCACTTATAACTCTAAACATGAAACGCAAAAGTCGGAAAGGTGCTACGTTGTTCAGTCTTTAAGTTGAGATGCCTACTTATTGTTTGTTTTCCGATGTATCATGCTGAATCTAGGTCTTATCGATAGTGACAAGAAAATGGGACAGCAATCAAAACTAACTTATGAATCGGAATCACATTTTTTGAGAGCCGTTGAACACATAACTACACTCACTGGTAGTGTGATATTAGATGTGGCTTAGCAATACCATTTGTCGTCAAACACAGGAACATTTTTACTACCCTGGTACTTAGGAGCAATGCGAGGAGCACTTAATATTTTTTTATTACATTCAAGCAAGAAGCTGACACCCATCTATCCGAAATTTCACATCATACCAACGTGAGGACTTTGAGTCACAACTGATATAATGGGCATCAGCCCCATTAAATAGTAGCATCGAAACCCAAAATAAATGACTTGAAAGAAATAACAACGGTCAAAAAATTCAAGATCACAACCACTAAGTGATTGCAGGAATTTTCGTAGATACAGTTGCAAAAAGTAATGAATTAATCTTAATCTCTTTCATAATTCTTATCGAATACCGACAAAAATAATATAACTGCTAATGGTTCAAATGGAACTAATGTATGGTGTTAAATGGGTTAATATACTAGCTTAATTATAAAAGTTAATTAACTTCTAAACCATATTTTTCTCATTATAAATATGGATTTTTTTTCTCGTATTTGTATTCTCATCAAATTTTACATAATTCTGTTTGAAAGTGTTTGAATTATGGGGGATTATAAAACGGATTTTCAACGTTAAATTAATGTCGCAAACAATGGACGATATAACTTGAGTATATTCTATTCAACACTTTTTAATACATTTGTATATAACCAAACTATAGATATTTTTTCTCCAAATCTAAAATAAAAAATGAAAAATTAATGATGAGGGGAAAAAAAGAAAAGAATATCATTGGAAAAAACACAGATTAATAAATACTATTATGAAATAAATATTCACAATTACAATTCACTTCCGAAATGTTGTTTTTTATTGTGGTTAGATTTCTCGCGTCATAAATTGTTTATATACAAAATTTCACATCATTTCCTTTATTACTACAAAAAATATTAATTCATTATGCAGAGTCAAAAAAGACGGAAAAATTATGAACCGTTAGCTCAAAGTCTTCAAAAGTTTCTTCCGAATATTTATGGAATTAATGATGCAATTTGAATTAAATTTAGATCATAAACTATTTAAGCATTTCTCTATTTTATTTTGCAAAAAAAGTTGAATTTCATCTGCGAATACAATTTCTTAATAATAATTAACTTAGTTAATGTATTCAATTCATTCATAAATTACAACATTAGTTAAATTTCTTTCAGCCTTGCACACAGAGAGTTAATTAAATAAATTTATAAAATATTTTTATTCAAAGGAATTGGAATTTCAGTATAACTAAGTATATGGAAAGGTTTTAAATAATGTATATTTAAAATTCCGTTCGAATACCATGATGAGTTTCAGAGATATACCTCTAAAACTGTTTGTATGCCATGTATCAGAGTGTCTTATTGTTTTGTGATATAAACATTCTACTAAAAATGGTTACTATAACGTTTTTCATATTTTTTTTGAAATATAAGATAACTTAAAATAAAATGAAATTAAATATCTTAATCAAGGGAAATTACTATAAGTGAATGAAAAAGTATTATTT
This sequence comes from Nephila pilipes, assembly GCA_019974015.1. Taxonomy (NCBI): domain Eukaryota; kingdom Metazoa; phylum Arthropoda; class Arachnida; order Araneae; family Nephilidae; genus Nephila; species Nephila pilipes. The sequence goes on from BMAW01020232.1 coordinate 13,274, forward strand.
GAAAATTATATATATATATATATATATTGATTTAACTTTAACTTAATAGTTTCACTCAATGATAATTCAATTTCTTAATTTTTCCCATGCTTTAATTGAAAAAGTAAAAAGTTTATTTTAATCTCCTGATCCAATTGCAAATTATCATTTTATTTATTAGATCACGCGCACATAAAATTTCTTCAATCCGCTTTCCCATAGTCGTAAATCAGTCAGAAATAATCTCTACTAGATTTTTTGTCAGCAGCTAAAGTCCCTAATTATCACTACACCTAGATCATGTGACTACCATGGGATTGAAAAACGTCCCTAGAAAATCTCCATTGTTTTATAACATGCATGGTGAAAGAGTTTTCTCTTCTGTTAAATTCGCAAGGTCTTTCACTTCGGTCTTACTGGCCGACATTGCCCGACACCATCATGTCATAGCCCCTCTCTCAACGAACAGTAATGGAGATAGAAATAGGATATATATATATATATATATATATATATATATATGGCCATTAAAATTACAACACCAGGAAGGAATGATCTGACAACTTCAGAGTTGTGTAGGAGATTTTTCATTCGGAAAGTGCTTTTTGAAGTCGGAGCTTACTCAGAATATCATGTTATGCATCCAATAAGAAGAAATGTTTATTGGCAAGTGTCGGAATTCGATAGAAGCAGGATCGGTGACAATAGAGAGAGAGGATTATCTGCTTATGGAGAGTATGGCTTATTGTTCCATGATATTGCCCGTGGCACTGGTCGAATTCCAACCACTGTCTTGCGAATACGAAATCAATGGGTTGCAAAGGGTCATACTGAACGGCATGCAAGATCTATGAGCCTTCTCATGACTAATATTTTAGAGAACAGACATATTGTGAGGTCTGTCCTGCAAAACCGTACAACCACATCACGGACCATTAGTCAGCAAATGGTCATGTTTTCTGCATGTTTCAGAATCCATTCTAACTGTGCGACGACGTTTGCAGCAGCGTGAACTAACAGCATGGCTACTATTACTTCCGCTTCCCTTGACAATGTAGCATAGAGAAGGATGGCGAATTTCATGCTTTGAACGTCAAAGCTTGATACAGGAGTGGCACAATGCCCTCTTTTCAGGCGAGTCCCGGTGCTACGTACAGTATTTTGATAGTCGTATACGTGTGTAGAGGCTCCGAGGAGACTACTCATTGCCTGATTACATTTGATATCGGCATAGGGACTCTGCATCTGTTGTGATGGTTTGGGTAGCCATTGGGTACAAGGCACGCACATCTCTAGTTCGGATCGATGGTAATTTGAACGCAGTTCATTACATTTCTGACATTTCTCGAAGATAGGGTAAAGCCATAAGTCCAGTGACATTACCCTATCTTCGAGGCCAGCCAAACCCCATCTTCTAACAAGACAAAGCAAGATCACGTGCCTCAAGTCGTGTTCTGACCTTCATCGTAGCACAGCGTAGTCGATTGTTGTCTGACCTACACGGTCCCCAGATTTGCCCCCCATTGAAAACATCTGATTCGTTTTAGCTGCCAGAGATGGCAGCTGTTTCTATTAATTTCGCACAACTGGAAAAAACCAAACTGCTTTCAAATTTAATTATTTTGTCTTCTTGCCCTACTGTTTACGTAGAATAAATATCTTTTTTGTATTTGCTTTAATTCATGGTGTTGCAATTTTAATGACTTCCAGTGCGGTATATATATATACAATTGCATTCATACGCTCACATTATAATGTGTTGTTATTGTTGACTTTTAACCAATCACGCATATCAATGAATTAAATTGTGGACGTGGTTAATTTCATTAGAAAGATACTGATTAAAATAATTACTATTTATATTCAGATGGTGTTCTAATTAAGAGTAGAAACAGACGAATAATAGATAAAATTAAAGTGATTCTAAAATTATTTTTTAATTAAATTTTCTCCTTATTTCTTCTTCGAAGAAACGACAATCAATAAAAATTAATTACCTTTTCGGTTGTTTGATTTTATTCTTATACCGTTCTTAAAATACAATTCTCTTAAATTGTATTTTTAAAACAGATATTAAGATTACAAAGTGCATGTGAATTGTTGCATCAGCAGATAAATTTATATCCTAATTTGCATTTTTAAGAAAATAGAAAAGATTCTGTCATGTTAAATTTTATTTTATTTCAAATTACATGTTTTGGGAACAATAAAGAAAAGTTAAATGATAATGAAAAGCAGAAATCATCGTAATGAAAAATAATATATTCATACAAAAAAAGGAAAATAAAATAAAATAATAAGTAAAATAAAATGAAATAAAATAATATAATATATTTATAAGAAAAGTAAAATATAAAATAAAATAATATATTTATAAGAAAGGTAAAATAAAATAAAATAATATATTTATTACAAATGAACTCGCCCATATAATACATGGCACAAGAAAAGTGATAAAAAATGAATGAACATACAACAAATTAAACCATACTTTATTCCCCTTTTTCATGCATTTGAAAGTTAAAAATTTGCAAAAAACTTTAAGCGAATAGCAAAGTGAAATATAAATTCTATTTTGCACTGCTGGAATTCACATACATATTACCCACTGAATTAATTATTCTACGAATTTTTGGTTTTTTACCAGTTTATTAGAAAATTATTTGCCCAAGTATGATGGTCGAATCCGTAATAGTAAGAGAAACACGCTATTACTAAGTACTGAGCATGAGACAATATGTAAAATTACTGTATCTCCACTGATGATTTCATGAATTCTTTTTGTCTTTAGATACGCTCTGTAAAGTTTTATATTTTGAACTTTGGAGTAGCTCGGTTTCAGTTCTATTTTTTATTCATAATTATTTACATCTTTAATATCTGTTTTTGAATGTTCATTAATCTTACATTTCGACCTTTTTCATTACAATAATTTGAATGCTTTAAATTTTAAATAAACTATATTTATAAAACTTTATAATGCTTTATTTTTTACTTAATTTTATTGTATATTTTTTTTTAATCTGCTGTAATTGCTATTTTTTGCAGTTTTAATATTAATCAATTTTATTTCTTTTTATTTTAGCTATAATTTGTAATTTATTCGGAATATATGTATATGTTAATGAGTATATCTATTTAGCATTAATAATTACCTATATATAACTATATATTCCTATTTCATGGTGCGAAGACCTTAAACTAATTAACTACTGAGCACAAAGTTCGTTTAATTTCCTTCCAAACTTGATCTAATGTGCACATTTTTCATTGTTTTACTTACAGATTATAAAGGAGTTCTGAAAATTTACATCAATACATGAGGACCAGCTTTATAATCTTTGGGTAAATTTTCAGAAATTTCAATGAAATGATATTGCTGTTGTAAAAAAATAACGCATATCGTATTTCGTTTAAGTACAAAACATTTTTCGATTGTATGGTGGACACTTTTTTTTTATTTAAAGTTGATATAATTCTGATCCCAATCAAGGTCATGAAGCTGTTTGATTTGGATTCAAGAAAGTCAAAACGAATTGAAGAATTTTGGAATTTTACGTTATGCTATTACGAATACGTGCGACGATCAGAATTGTTATCATTAGAATGTAAGAATTCAATTTGTTATTAAAGCAAAACTAAAATTAAAACTCTTTACGTGTTAGTTATGTCTTACTATTTATTTACATTAAAGAGACAATTAAAAAAAAACTATTATATTTTTAAGTTTTAGGTCATTCTTAATTTTGATCGCCATTCCGAAACTCATAACGTTAATTTTCTATTCAAACTTTTATCAACTTTGGCTTAAAATAGAAGCAAATTTAGAGCTATAGATTGTTAATCTTCAAAAAAATCTAAGTTTAGAAATAAAATTGGTATTCGTATTACTTGACTGCAATCGATGTGTCTGAAAGAGTGTTGTAATCCAACAAGACACTTATGTAGATGAGACAAAACACAATTTAAATTTTTCAAAAGTTTTGAAATGTGACTGCAGAAAATGATGCACGACTTAGAAAAATATTGCATAGTTTCTGGAATCACATGATCCAAGAGACTTGGAGAAGTTCCGGGTAGCAGCGATAAATAGCAAGTCACACGAAGAGAAGTTGGGAGATGAAAGAGGAGAGTTCTCCTTCTTTGGAAGAAAAAAAAGAACAAGATTGCTTGAAAATATTTAAAAGAGTATCCCTTGTTCATTTGTTCAGTTAAAATTAATTTTATATAATTAAATATATTTGTTTAATTTGCTCTAACTGAACATGTACAAAATATGTTTAGAACGGCTTGGGTTACTTGAAAAGCATAGGATATAGATTTCTTGTGTCTTGTGAGTAGAGATGGGATTTTCTGTTTTTATGATTGAATTAATTTTGTTCATTTTAAAAGAACTGTTCCTTAACCTGTTCATTGTACCACTTATTCTTACGGCTCCTCGAACAAAATCTCAGAGATATTTTAATTAATTTAACACTATAATTACTACATGTGATTACTCCACACATTTCAGGAAAATTCTAATCTGGTGAACTTTTGAAAAATACCATGCATTTTTATTAAATTAATACTAAATAAAACTCTAATTACTAATTTTATCAGCAGATAGTGAAAATAAAATATATTTGATAATATCTCAATGCAAGCATTTTTTATAAACAAAACTTTATTGATAATCCAGTTTACAGTATTAAAACATTAATAGCTGTCTATTATTGTGTAATATATAATACAGTACATGCAAATAAATGTCAAATACCCGAGTGGATTCTACTCAGGATTCCACTAAATAACCACTGAGTAGCGGCGCTTATGCACTTTATTTCCATGGAGGATACCAGTCATCACGTCAGCTGAAATATGAAGAGTGGGTGCCAGCTGAGGTACCATCCTCGTCACTTGACTGGGTTTCAAATTACGAAGTCCGTCTCCAATGATAATTATGTTGTATCAAAGAGAGATGTTAATGAAACATATAATCAACTGAAGCTACAAAGAGTGTACTGTTTTGCATTGATAGCTTATATATATTCCTCATTGAAGTAGAAAACAAAAACTAGTTCTTTGTGACTTGTCAACCTGTGGAAAAACGCAGGATTACTGGCAAGGCCTGAAAGATGAAGTACCGATTTATGAAGCATTCGGAATTTTTGAAGTAAATGCTGAAAAAAAGTTAAATTGTTTATATACATGTAGTGCAATCGGAATTAAAGTTAAAAGTGTTTAATATTTTTATAGAAAAAAAATTAATTAAATAAAGTCTTATTCTAATGCTTTAATATTCAATGCATAAAACATTAGATTCATACTAAAATACATAAAGAAATACAATAATATATTTTATTTGAGTTTGTACTATTGAAAATATTTAATATGACGTGCATGAAATGTTTTAAATATTTTTATTGCTTTTAATAAAAAAAGAACAAATTAATAAAGGTGCACATGAAATATATAAAATATTTAAATTCATACACACATCACCTCCACACACACACACATATTATATATATATATATATATATATATATATATATATATATATACAGTATAATCTCTCTACAACAATATCCAATATAGCGATAATTCTCTCTATTGCTCTACTGTTTCACAGTACTGGCTTAAACTTCTTCGGAATAATGTAAAGCAGTTCTCTGCATTACTATATTCTTTATAACGATGGTAATGTTTTTCCTTCCATCAAAATAATTCTGTCTGTAAAGAAATTTTATATTCAAAGACCAACTAATGTCTACGAAATAAATGGTATGTAAAGAAAATCTAGATGAAATGTAGTTGGACCTTTGGTTTAGATTCTCAAATTACACCTCTGTCGAAAAACTTCATCGAACTTCACATTTTCTGGCTAACACTACGTTGAACCTTACTTCCCTTCCCCTCTTCGAAAAATGAACGAGGATTCCTTTCACCGAAAGTGATAGTTAAAGCCTTGAAGCGTCTGAAAGTAAATTTTATGATACGTTTTGTCTCACTTGAGCACAACGAGAATTTTTAACATTCGAAAGTTGTGTCAATAACGGTAATTCGAATCTGAAATTATTATCGTTCTAAGCTAGAAGAGATTTGCATTAATTTATTTATGAGTCTTTTGTTCATTCTGAATTTTGTTAGTGAAACTTGAGGAAAATGGCTCCAAGGAAACAAATACCCATCGAAGTGAAATTCAGCGTCATAAAAGATAGTGAAAGGGGTATGGAGCAAGCTGAAGTTTGTAAAAATTACGGATTTTCTCAATCGACTGTTGCTACATTTTTAAAGAAATGGAAAGAAATTGAAAACATTTTCATCTCTAATTATATTTATCCACAAAGACAGAGGATAAAGACAGCCTTACATGGCGAAATTGAGGCTGCCACGTTGAAAAGGTTCATAGAAAAACGGGCTTTGAATGTACCTTTAAATGAGCCAATTATTTGCTATCAAGCCAGAAAGTTTGCATGTATGATGGGAAACACAGATTTCAAAGCTAGCAATGAATGGCTAACGAGGTTTCGAGATTCACATAGGATAACTGTCCGTGGGTTAAATGGTGAAGAAAAATCAGTGCCCCTGGAGGACGTATGAACCTGGCGTCAGAGAGAAATGTGTAAAATTTTTGAAAAATATTCCATCGATAATGTCTAACGCAAATGAGATGGAGTTATATTTCTAAATGTTACCTGAACAAACATTAGCTTCCAAAGGGGAAACATGTAAGGGAGCAAGAAATCCAAAGAGTGGTTCACAGTATTTGCTGGGTACAAATATGTTGGGAAAGAATAAATTAAAACTTCTTGTAATTAAAAGACCTTTAAAGCCAAGATTTTTTTAAAAAACATTAAGAGCATGTCAGTAGACTACACTGAGAACAAGCGAGCTTGGATGACTTCAAAAATATTTAGTGAATGGTTATTGAAACTAGATAAAGATATGTGTGAAATTGAGGAAGAACAATATTGATCTTTCAATTGACAAGAGCTCCGTACATAATCACAAGGTGTAGAAGTTTAATTCTTTTCACCAAACACGACTGCAGCTCTACAACCCCTCGATATTGGCATTATAAAATGCTTCAAAGGGTATTACAGAAAACAATTAGTATAAAATGATTTTCAATATTGATCAAAATTACACAATGTCAGTTACTATCACTGTAAAAGATTCAAGTGAATGGAATGCTGGAAGTTGATGGGAAATGAAGCAAAAGTCCATATCTCATTGTTGGGGAACAGCTAACTTCATTCAAAATGACAAAGAGTCAAAGTGATACTTCTTTCGGATATTCTGAGGAAGAAAATATTATTCGGGTCATCAAAATTCCTTGACTAATTATAAAGATAAAACAGGAAAAAGTTTGAAATATCTGTTCATGATTATTTAAATGTCGATAAAGAAGTACAGATATTTTAGGAAGTAACAGATGAAGACATTCTTTCTGAAATAAGAAGTGATAACGCTGAAGTAGAAGAGTCAAAAGATGACGATGTGAATGAAAAGGGTGATTCCGTTATGGTAAAGCCTAACTTATCTCCTGGAGAAGCAGGGAGCTCGATTGAAGCTCTTCATAAATTTATTTCTAGCTTACCTATTGTACCAAAGGAGCATCCAAATTCTTTAGAAACTCTTTGTTCTTCTTGTATGAGAGTGTCTTTGAATATTGCAAAAAAAAAAAAAAAAAAAAAAAAAAAAAAAAAATTGGGGGTTTTACTAGTTATCGGCCGTGATCATTTGTTTGCTTCCAGAAAGAAAGTGGGCCTCTTAAAAGTGTTACAATACCTGCGACTTTTTTCCTGATTTATAACCTTCCATAATACGTCATTATACAAAAGGTTATGCATCGGGGAAGGTGGAGAGGAAAAAATGACTTCGAATAATTCGGAACAACAAAGAATAGCTTCGATCCGTTCTCTGTCTCGGGTATTCTCATGCTTTTAGATGAAACCGGTTCGAAAGAGCACACAAGCCGTTCTTTCGATCCTCAACCCTATTTGTGAAGGGATTGAATTAAAAAGAAGGATTACATATTACTATTAATCATATATAAATATCTATTGCGCGTGATTTTTTGTTCATAATAATTACATATTATACGAAGGAAGATAATTAAAATAAATAACAGATTTAAATTTGATATGTGACGTTGCATGTATTGAAAAATATTTGGATTTAATTTTTGCAGCAGACGAGAACATGGACAATATACAAGATTGAAAAAATGTTTCGTAAATATATTGTGACTCTAAGAGGTCTGTAATGAGCTACTCAGTACACATTTATTATTCTCTTTATCAATACATAAATACATAATTTTAATAATTTGTTAAATTGAAAGTTATTGATTGTTTTTATGAGATATAGAGCAACAAAGACTATTATCGCCATTTAGTTATTTTCGCTCATTCTTGATGGTTTGAATATCAATACGTTCAGGTTATTTCGAATGTAGTTTCTCTCAAAGTAATTAAATATAAGCTTAAGTTTTTTTTTTAAGAAATAATAGAAAAATTATCCATCAATCATAGACATGAATGAATAAAAAAATGAAAATTTTCAGTTTTGACAGTATTGAATGCTTACACCTGACCTAAGCCAATACCACCAGTTACCATAGTTAAATGATGAGATTGACATTGGAATAGGAGGAGTCTCACATACACCCCAAAGTGAGGAGCCTGTGCATCCGACATAATGGGTAGTTCGAACACAAGGTTAGATCGCAGGACTTGTTGTCCGTCGAGTCGTGGGTCCAACCCCCCATGCTACTAAAAATCCAATGCATAGCTGGGGCTAATGTACATTAAACTTATTTGAGTTCCCAAGTCCTCCCATTGTCATGGTGAGGAAGTTGGTGACGGTAGTGCCAATTGAGGTGCATCCTCGTCACTTGTTCCAGGTTCAAAATGACGAGCTCTGTTGCCAATGGCCCTCGTGTTGCTTCTCAGTGCTACGCTAATAAACAATCACTTTTACCAAGTTTGGTATTTACAGTTCTTGCACAAGTCACAAGAATCTTTTAAAAACGTTGTTATTTTATTTTTAATGGGCTTAAAGTAAAATTAATTTTCGGTGAAAAAACAAAAATGTGAACGAAAAGATAAGGTTTTGATCAATTCAGCAAAATTAATGGAATTCTATAAGGGTATTGGCTAAACAATTCTGCTCATAAATTTGTCAATTAGAAAGGCATCTGACCAGAGTACTAACAAACGGGGTCCGTGAAAACCTAATGGTCATGAAATCATGCCAGTACTGTTTCCGTCGTGTCTTGGGTTCGAGTCTTGTTGCTTCTACAGACCTGCCATGTAGCGGGTCTGACGCGCGTTAAATCTGTCGAAGCTTCAAGTTTTCATGTTTGCCATGGTGTAGAAATTTGGAGAGGAAGTTACCAGCTCGAGGGTCGTCACTTGACGAGGCCCATGTTTAAAATTACGAGGTCCCTTTCCATTCACCCTCGCATTACTTCAAATTACCACGCTAATAAGAAATCAATCATTCACAAGATATAAAATAGAATCAATTACTCAAGCAATAAAAAGTGGAGATTAATTAATTACAATATTTAAGTTAGATGAGGGGAAAAAATCGTATTTGATCATAGAAGCACATTTCTCCTCTGCAACATTATGTTCTCAGCCAGTGTCTCTCAAACAATTAAGTCTTACGATTCTCCTCCAACGCTTAAACATCTTCAACAACTTACCACCCCCCTCTCAACCAACCATAAGCATACAGTTATGGTTGGTTGAGAGGGGGTAATAGACAATGTCTTTTAATTCCCAATTTAATTTAAAAATAAAAATAATTAAATAAAATTTTTAAATTATTGAATTTTTAATAAAAACTCTTCTTTGGTCAAATTTAAGATGAAATACTCAATTTTTATTATTAACGGGTATGCTTTTGTGTCAAGTTTATATTTTATTATATCTTTGAACAAAATATATGATTGAAATGTTACATTTTTCAAAGAAAAGAAATACATATACACAAAAAAAAATTAAAAGAAGTAAATTTGAAATTCTCCCCAAGTATATTGTTGTCATTGCTGATATCACTTGCTGGACAGTATCATCACAGAACCTCAATGAGCCCGCAAATTATTGGTGGCAAACATTTGAGGTTTGCGGCTTTATTTTGAACAGAGAATCTTAGGTTTCAGAGGAAAAAGTCCGAATTTTACTTTAACAGATATCCCGGAATTTTAGATCTAGATCAGAGGTACCGTGACACTAGAGAGAGACAACCGTAATCCAGTACCCCCAGAGGTATTAATTCATGTGAGAAGATGGAGGACTTTACGACCCCATTTAACGTGCACCAGTCGCCATCACACGGTGGATATTCGGTCGGCATGGGAGTCGAACTCGTGATCTTCCCATTACAAGGTCGACGCTCTTACCAACCAGGCCACCACGGTAATCTGAGTGTATAAGATTAATGAAAGATAATCACATTTAAGTGAATCAAATGTGCTTCTATTTTGCTACTTAACAAATAAAATCTTGGTGTAATTTTTAATATTGTTGGACGTATGCATCTTCAAAATTTATTTGTTATGAGCAATATTTGCACTTAATGAGAGTTAAAACTGAAAAATTTCGTAGAGTATGTGGTACTGAATGGCAAAAGAATGTTCAATACATTTTTTTAAAATTATGGAAAATCAATCTTTATTGTTAATCCTTTAATTCAATCAATGATTTCTGTGATTTTTCAATCAATGATTTTTGAATGAATAATTTTTCATTCTAATCTTCCAAAAATGTTTATAGTTTTATTAAAATTTTCAATTTCATCAATCGAAGTAAATATATCACGATTTTTTTTATTACCTTGAAGCGAAAATTTCAGATTGCTTAACATTACAAAATCGATCAGTGATTTTGAAAAAGAGTACAACAAAATCAGATTACTGTTCGGTTAAATATTTAACAATTTCAACTTTTAATAACAATAATCTTCTTGAACTTCACCTTCATATCGTAAATCTGTATAAAATAATATGTTTTTGTATTTGAGTCCTAGTCTTTAAAAATATTTGAATATAAACGGGCTATTAAGGGCACAATATTTAATAAAGTTTAAATTTTTAACAGTATTCTGAAGCATATCATTCACTCCATAGGTCATATTTTTGCTGTAAAAGCCTCGTGGTATATCAAGCTATTTGCAGAAGTTCTTTAATTATTACCAGAAGTTTTAATAAACGATTTAAAATACCTGTTTTTCCATCTTGCCTTTTCTTCCAAAGGAAGATAAAATAGTAGTTATTCATGGATATTTCCATTATAAATTAATCTGGCTTTTACTAACAAGTGAGCGAGTTTTGAAATACCAGTTATTTTATCCAAATGAATCGTAAATTTAAGGTTTTATTTATGTCTAGGAATGAGTTCCTTTAACTAATCTTAGCAAATTTCAGAATTTCATTTTGTGGCAATGTCATTTGAGAAAGTAATTTCCAAAATTCCAAAATCATACTTACTTCCTTGAAGTCTATCTATCTTTTTAATAACATCAGGTAAGACAAGATCTTCTCGAATGCTGTGTGGCTCTCATTTCTAGCAATAAAACGATGTAAGTTGATATTTTTCTTCATTATGCATATTTCTCAAAATATTGATTTTTCTTTATTACAGATTTGAACAATTGTTTGAAATATTCTTTTGGCTTATTGACGCACAAAAAATGCTTCAATAAATATGTTTTTTTTTTTTTAAATTTTGACAGTTTCATAGTCTCACTAGTAAAAATATTATTGAATATTAAACAAGGAGGTTGTTCGTTACCATCACAGTTCTTGAAAGAAAACCCAAATTGGAGAAATGTTTCATCATCTCTCATTATTAAATGATTATGTTAAAGAGATTCTTAGAAGTGCTATCGGCGCCATTATATTTGTTATTCAAATTTAATTACTGATCAAACAGAAAAAAGATATTTTTTTTTATAATTTCAGTAAAATAATTTATGTTACAGCATATATATATATAAATTGAAATAAATACAAACCTTAGTAAAATAAAACAGTAAAATATAATATTATTTTATTCTTGGGATGTATACAAATTTGTTGGAAAGATAAAACAATTAACTTTACTAGAAAAGCGTTTTCACATTGGTCGCTAGGCTCCCAAACTTATTCGCCATGTATGGCAGGACGTTACGGTATTATACATTTGTGGTTATATTTTGATTTCGAAATATGCAAACATTACATTGCAAATCCATTTAATAATGTACTTAGTGATATTTTTCAAGATGTAAATATGACTTACAACACAATTTAGACAATATTACCATTTTATAATTGAGCTGCATAGAAAATGAAGTATATTAAATATAATAAATAGATTGAGACTGTTTCTTTAAATTAATGTATCTAAATTAAATTTTCACGACCCCAAAGTTTAAATTTGCGACTCTATTGGGGTTGCCACACACAGTTTGAAATGTGCCGCTTTAGGCCAAAGAGTCAGTAACATCTAGTTTTAGGTAAAGCTCTGCTAAATATAACAAACGTATATTATTTTCCTATTTTATAAAAGAAATTTAAGACAGGCATTGGTGAAACAACACCCACACCCACCCACACCCACCCACCCACACACACACACACACACACACACCCTCACACACACACATATATATATATATATATATGAATGAACAAAATATTAAAATGATAATTCACAAAATATCACATCATAAACAAATTCAACATTTCAATCATAAATTCATACATTAATATCTAAAAAAGTGCATAATTATAGACATATTTAAAAAAAATAATAAGAAACTAAAGTAAAGTTTATATCTCCTATAAAAATTATAAGAATTAATTAAACATACTGAAATTAAATATTTAAAAACAAAAACAAAAATCTATTAAGTAACTGAAAAATTATGAGAGCCCACTGAAAGAGAAGTAAAATTTAGAATAATAACAATAATGTAATAAATATAGTTCCTTACTTTTGAATAGAATAATGTGTGTTTATAATGTTATTGCTGATCAAACCATTACACTTCAGGGAATTACATTATAATAAAATATGGTAACAAACTAAAAATCAGCAAATTCAGAGAGTAGACCATAGAAAAGAGAAGATAGTGAACACTTTTTCAATATTAATCATATTCAAATAAACAGCGAACAGTAAAAATATACATAAATATTTATCTAATAAATTATAAAATTAATAAGTCTGAAAAATATATTAACTAAGCAAAAAAAAAATCTAAAATCAGTTTAATTAAACTAAAAAAAGGAATCAAAAAACGAAATGTAAAAATTACCTAAGACACTCCATATAAATAATGTAGAAACTTTTTAAAGACGACTACCATAACCTGAAATTAATACTTATATAAATATATAAACCACTTAAACAAAGTTCAAATAAATAATAAAACAATCCTTACTATGACTAATACTTTTAGAATTAATAAGGCATTTCAATATTTATACGTAAGCCGACCTATTTTCCGTGACAGAATTCAATGCCAAAGTAAACACTGTTTGATTTATTTCAAATTATTCATACCAGAAATTAGATTTAAGTAAAAAAAAATCTACTTTTAAAATAAATAAAAAGAAAACTTAAATATTTAAAAATAATATCAAACATATTTAAGAAACAAAGTTAACAATAGATAATAAAAGATAAAATCTGTAAGAATTAAATTACTCAAAAACAAAATTACAGGAGAGTCAACAACATGATAGAAAAAAACCTATTTATTCAAAAAATATTTATTTCGAAAAACATTTAAAATCTAAAAACGAAAATTTTAAAAAATTATTCAAAAAAAATATTAATTTCAATCTCTCTCTATCTTTTAAAAGAGATGAAGAAAAATAGAATAATGTAAAAGCAAAAGAAATTACAAATGGAGGAATTAATCAATATACATTAGAAAAAAGTACCTAAAATGCAAATAAAATTTTTAATTACATTAATAATTTTTATAATTTTAATTTCTTTTTTAAAAAATTAATAGGATATTCAACCTTTGAACTTGTAATATAGAAATTATTCATCTTATTCTGAAAATTAATAGGTAAGTTAACTAATTTGATATTTCTTATTAAATAATTATATAAAATGTGCTAAAAATATTTATTTTCAAATTACTATCAAAAGAAGGCAATTAATATTGAAACAGTAACTATATCGCTTGTCAAAATATTACTAACAATCCCATTATTAGCAATTTTTAAATTAACATGTAAGAAATATGCTTCATGAGAATTCATATTAGCTTTAATCAGATTTAAAAAAGCAGGATAAAATGATAAGTCAGGTACAGAATATATATTCGAATGAACTTGATAAACAATAAGATCGTCAATATATCTAAATAACTTGAAATTATTGCTTCTCTAAATTTATATTTAAAAAAAATGTAGATAAATATTAATTAAACTATTACTAGCTTGTCCCCCTTGATGTATACCTCTTATTTGCTTATAGTTTTTTTCCATTATTATAAATACAGTTTTCTTTCAAAATAAGATTAGTAAGAGATATATAGTTTTCATATGATTTCGATTTATTATTTTAAATTCTTTGTAGTTACCAAAATAACCATTATTAAATCATACATGTATTTGAGCCATAAGTCCCAATTCTAAATTTAATTGAAACTTTGTGAAATTTAGGGGTTAGAAATAAAAGTGGAAGTTTTATCAAATTAAAAGTAAAACTTATTTTTCATTAGATGCTTTAATTCTATTAGTTATTTCTATATCACTATTATCAACAACAGTAAAAGCTTCATTATTAAGCAAATAATTAAACATCATATAGTTTATTATAAATAATCGCATAATTCCTTGGTACATTTTCAATATAATAAAAAAGAATTCATCTTGTAACTTTTTAATACAACTTTTTTAATTCTCGAATATTATTTCTATCGTTTACCTTAAATTTTAAGTATTTTTAATTCTTCCTTAATATAAAATTTATACTCTTTGAAAACTTTAATACCTAAACTATTCTCAATAGCTAATTTTATAAGGAATCTATCAGTATCTAATTTAAATTATTCTTTAATAAAATTATTGTTATTAGAAGTGTTTATTCTAAAACGAGAACCTTTATTCACAATTTCTCTCAAATTCTTATCCCTAACAATATTTAGATTATTTGTAATCACATGTTGGCATTCTTCATATAAAAACTATTTTTAATCTTTACAATTACATTCATTACAATCAATAATTCAAGTGGTAGCTGGATAATCATAGTTGTTAACTCGTTGTTTCGTGATGTTTCAGTCAAACTGAGCTTTCGTGTCCAGATTCTTCAAAACTCCCGTCTTACAGAAGGGCTGATGCATGTTATGTCTCAGCTTGGAATTTAGATGTTAAGGATTGTTTTCAGGTATTATCCTCTTCACTTAACAATATCCCTGAACTAAACTGAACCACTATTTGATCTTGAACAAGATCAAATAGTGGTTCAAGAGTACAACGCAATTTCAAAATCATGACACACAAAAGTTGAATTCACTGAGAAGGGAACATTTGATAGCTCAAGATGCCAAAAGTTTCTCTTAACCCTACTCTAGATTCTGAATATTATTTATACTAATATCAAATTGTTTTCAAATTTCGAATTAATATATATATACATATATATATAATTCGAACTGTATCTATACTCATAAAAACTATCTTTATGCTCCAATGACATCAGAGAGAATAGACCTGGTTATGCTTCTCAGAGCAAAGTTAATAAGCTTTCAAAACCTTGACACCAGAGCGTCTTTATAACTGTCCAAGCATTTTAACGAGCATTCTTAGATTTGATAAAGCCCCGCACGTTTATTTATCTTAACAAGAATTTCTCTGAGTTCTTAAATCTCCTGGTCTGGTATCTGTGTCAGTTATGCCTAAAGTATATTCTTCAGTATCCATCGATACGATAAAAACAAACAATTCCACTAAAAAAGAAATTTTTTTTAACCAATAATTTAAGACTAATGAAAATATAAACAAAATATGACTTTTGATAAGTTTGCCTGAGAGCTAACAATATTGATAAGCTTCTTATCTGAAATTTTAAATTTCGTTTATAAATATGTTTTTTAAATGAGAAATTATTATCCGGAGAGATAAAGCTTTAATACAGAACACTTTAATTTGATAAAAGTCAAATTTGATATACAAAGTATAGAAATACAGTTGCGAAACATATTTTCCAAACCTCTTTGTGGCAAGTTTGTATATATAGGAAGGAACCACCGAAGTTTAATGGATTTTTTCTCTACTTCATAGTTATTTTTTTTACCAATGCCAAAATTGCTGAGTAACTGTTTGTATATTGCGTATATTACACTGATTTCGGAAACAGAGATGTTGCTAACGTCACTTTAATAAAATAAAGAAATGACGATGATTTTTTTGGATGAAATTGCATATCATTTGCATCGCTTGTCATTATGTTTTATGAATATTTTTTTTAAAAATTTCATTATTGAAATAAACATACAAAGAAGTATTTTATACTAAAATGATTGTCTAGTAATGTGCTCCATTTTCATTAACTGGACATAAAGATTACTTTACTCTTATTTTAGCTTATTTGTTATTCAAAGGAAACTGTACCTTTTCCAGTGCGTCTCAAAAGTTTTCCGACTAGGAAAGGGAAATGAAATGACTTTCTGTAGTGTTGTTCAAGTTTCGTTTCTCCCCGTGAAAGATTTTTCATGATTTATCTCTCTTACTTTCTGACTGCTAGAGATTTCTACGAATGTTCAGATGGGTCTAAGGACAACTCCGGCTCTTTAACAATGGCAAATTTATTTTACATATCTCGGAGCTCATTTCGCCCCTACCTCTCACACGTGAGTACAGTCTGCGTGTCTTCCAATACTCCGGTAACCCCTCTTCAATACAAAGCAATGGTTACCACAATTTCTCTCACCAACAGGCGTCATATATACTACATCTTTCCTCCAAGATAAGAGAATGGGTAGAATAAAATGATACACAATAGTGTATCTGAAATTACAAAATATATATGATGATTGTGGCCAAAAAACACGCATTATATCCGATACTAAATTATCACAAATTCTTCCGAAATAAACTAAAACCAAAATCACTTATATATCATTAACTAAGAACATAAAAACAATACTGCAATATATATGACTTAAAAGAATAACAATCAGTATACTTTTAGAGGAATGAGTGAGGCCTTCAGTTTCGAATAATAAAGTGAATTAAAACAAAACATTCGAGGAGCATATTCCTTTGTTAAAGCTAATTCTCCTCTTTTTATGTAATAATTACTGTATAATATATATTTCACTAAGCGTTATTCATAATATCACTATGCATACATAAAAGAAATATTTTTCCGCTTAAAAAGAAACAATTCCAATTTAACACTTCATTAAATCTTAGTTATCCTATACAGTTTTAAAATATTGTTTCTCTCACAAAAAATTAAAAGGTAATTATCAACCACTTAAAAACTCTTACACACTTTCTCATGTTCCCTTCAAGATATCACTTATTCAAAACATAAGAAACCATTTGTTGGCATAACATAATAATGAAGGCAATTCTAAGAACCATGTTTAATCATTCTGATACATTTAAGATTATTTATATTTATTCCGATACTCCAAACATTTCTTAAAATAATCACCTTCAATAATTCTCCAAATAATTGAAAATGAAAATTCTTCAAATACTCAGTCCTTAAAAAATATTTAAATATTCCGTCAAAGAGTATTCAGTAAAATTCTTAAGATATATTAAATCAATTATCATTATAAAAATATTCTTTCAATAAACTCCACAAACTATTCAAGCAGCAATCTGATCTATAATCCAGCTATACCTAAGCTATTACAATGACAGTATACCTAGATTTAGAAGTCTATAAAAACTAAAAATTCCAGAGATCATTTTTTTCACAATCTTCGAGAAAAATAAAAAAACATTAAAAATAGGAAATTTCTCACTCGAGTTGTCGATTTCCCGAAGTCCTTCCCTCGCACTGTATCTAAAATTACCGATAGTCCTTTACATGCCTTTACGATTATTGCTTACTTTAGTCCATCACTCCTGAGTCCGTTGATATTTTATAGACCCTTACACACACGTATAGTAATCATTACACAGAAAGTCTCCTTGCCTTCGGTCCTTCACAGAAGAGGGGAGGGGGTAGAAGGCGATTTTATCTGAAATGGGAGGCTTCTAAAACTGTCATTTGCCGACTAATTTATTTTGATTATCAAATTTCACCCTTTTCCTTTTCCACAATGTAATGAGCTTTGCTGTTCTCAATGAAGGACAGGGGGAGGGAGAGGCAGTAATCTGTTTTAAAGATATCGTTCTCTGCCGCGGAGTCATATTTCTTGACCGCCTTTTCGTTAATGAAGTGAGATGATACTTGAATATTGCCTGCGATCCTTTCACACTCAAGGAATTTGAATGTCCGTTGGTGGTTTCTTTGGTCTTCGTGGAGTGCATCGTAATTATCTCTCTCGAGTTGAAAAGGGATTGTTTAACCTTTGCTCTTGAAGATGTTCCACATCACTCAGTATGGAAAACTATGCTGCAACGCTTACGATTTTTACTGATACTTTCTTATTGTGGCAGAAATTTTCGCCTTTCTTCAGAAAGGGGGACATCTCCTGTTTCCTTTTACGGAGTTTGTTGGAAGTCTTTTCTTCCAAACTCTTGCGTAATAAAATAATTTGACTTATGGTCTCTAAATCTTGCCTCATGATGACTTCTTCAGGGGCTTTGGAAGTTTTTAGATCATTATTTTTGTCAGCCAACTACACCCAGTAGGTTTTATGTAGTTCCCCATTTCCCTCAGAATTTATATTTTCTCTTTTCAAAGCTGTTTGTGTCTCGGCTGCGTTAGAGTTTTGAGTTACATCTGGCTCTGGAATGTCATCGATTCGCATTTCTTACAACTTTTCGTTTCCTTCCCGCATTATTGATTCTTCTTGTCTGCTTCACTTTCTTTGTTTCTTATGACATATCGACAACTCTTTTCCTTCAATTAAAATATATTTTTCATTTCTTAATTTTTCTTGTTGATTTGGTAAATTAGAAATATCTTCACCTGACTTAATTTGCCTTTCTGCTTCTAATTCTTATTTTTCTCTAATTAAATATCTACCCCTACATTATGATTTAAAGATTTCTAGCTCACCTTCTGAGATTTAGGTAGTTTTTATCCTTCGAAATACTTCAATTCTTTTGACGCCATTACTGTTTTTCGTTTCCATTCTATTCCTTTCCTTTTATCAGCATTTGTTCCGTTCCAAAATCATCTTGACGCAATGCTTCTCATTGAATCTCTAAAAGTTTTCTTTCTCTTTCACAGTTTATATTTCTATCTGTATTTCTTCCTTCTCTTCATTTTCCTTTTCAAATTTAGATGCCTACCTTAAATGCTCTTATCTATTTTTCTTTTGTTCCTTCCTCAGTCTTCCTTCCCATCTGAGGTATCCCCGTGGTGAAATTTCTTTAAGACTTTCGATATCCAACGGACTTTTTTCTTCTTTCCGTATTTGAATTTTCATTTGCATTTCTTCTTTCTCTTTTCTTCTTGAAACTAAGTACTAGATTCCAGTTAATAATCGGCTTCTTTCCATTAATAAAAGATTTTTGTATAATAGAAATTCCGTACATTGTATTCTTCCTTCTGTTTCTAGCTGTGCTTTCTGCTTTTTGTCTTTAATATGCCTCTCTTCGTTAGCTTCTGAACCAGTTATGGCTTTCTTTAAGTTCAGTATTGTCATACCGGATACGACCTTCATGCCCATCTCTGTCGCAACATATTGTAAATCTTCTTTCCTTTCTCTAATAAGAAAAGACAGTTTCTGAATTCTACAGAACATTTCCTCACTACTAAAATATTACGCTCCACGTAAATTCTATTTCCTGTACTATTTTCGTTCTCACACGACACGTATTGATTACCTCTCTCTTTCGATTCGATAAAAGTAAAGCCCTTTCACGTGCTTTTCTCCTCCTTTTTCTTTCCAATTCTACACATTTCCAAATTCATGAACCAAGCAATGGTTCTACGAAATAAACCGATAGATTTAGAGAGAGATGTAAAATCTCTTGTAAAATCTTTGAGAGAAAGATTTGACATCTTGTTGCTTGAGATTTCAACAAATTTTCATATGGGCATAAAGAAAATTACAGGTCTTTAACAATAATAACTTTATTTTATATATCTCGGATCTCGCATCGCTCCTGTTTCTCACACATGAGTACAGAATGTGTCTCTTCCAATACTTTGGCCAACTCTTCTTATGCAAAGGAGGGATTATCATAATTTTTTCTCGCAATCCTGATCAAGCTTTTTTTGACAAGGTTACAAATACGAACTCCTTGGCGTCCTAAAAACCCATTGCCATAATATTTCTGGCCGATGGAGCAGCCTTAGCCTTCTCTGGAACATAATTAATAGAGTCAGCCTATTACATATATTGTTGATTGATCTCCGATGTATGATGATGAATCCGGATTTCATCGATGTCGCCATCGATGAAAAAAGATGAAACTGCTATAGTCTGTTACTTTAGAATAAGAGCTTCAAAGTCCCAGATTTTTCTCCTCTGTTGTCTGTAACTGTGACAACAACAGTTCAGAATAGACATCCCTTTTTTTCCCTTTTAGTTTTGTTTTCGTATACAGACTTCTAATGAAAACGAAATTTTATTTTTGACGATCATCGTTGTTGTTGTTTTTATACTTAATGCTTAAATATTTATTTGAAATCTGTGCAACATTTTATAAATGTTGTTAACATGTAATTAAAACATTTTAATTTTCTTACATCTTTATATAACGGAGCTAAACAACTAATTTAAATTAAATAAATTTGTACACGCATAGATATTATATTAATATTTTATAAGGATATATTTTAATAATATATATACTTTCAGTTTGAGAAAATTATCATTTTGAAAAAAAGAAACACGTTATTTATAAATATTTAAAATGAACTTTACATTTAACATAAAATACGCAAAGTAATTCAGACCTCAACTGAAGTGTTGAAAATAAATGTAGTTAAGATAATACATTAGTCGTTACCATGATAACCAGTACATTAATGGTAATGGCCAAATTTACGAGGTGCCTGTTAAAAATATTAATTTTACCCTCTCATCATAACTAAAATAAAGCTAATATCATAATTTAATAAGTTTTCATAATTAATAATTAGCTATCTAAAATCAGGATCAAGGCAACAAAAGCCTGGGTATTCGACAGAATGAGGAACTGCCGAAACAATCGTCTAGAAGAAGTTATGAAAGCTCTCATTGCCATTGGACGCTGTGACAGTAAGCTAAGGAGCGTATATAGCAATGGGCGGAGAAGCAAGAAGGGGGCGGGACTTCAGATCGAAGACGAAATCGATTTCGAGAACACTGACATCCACGGGGAATAGAGAGGTTTTAAAAAGATGATTAAACATTTAAAATTGAATGAAATTATTAAGAACTGCCATTCCGATACCAATTTAGTTAAAGGAATATATTGCTATAGTAAAGAGAGAAAACTTTAAGACGCGAGGAGAATGAGGTTGAAAAGACAGAATTAAAAATATTTACTGCAGCGCCAATAGCGATGCCTAGTGGTCAAATTGTTGCTATTCATTAAAAATGGTAATTCTGTTTTAAAATTTTATTGTCAAAATGATTTTGAAACTTAATGATAACCAGTGGAGGAGAAATGAAAATGAGTGACCTTGACAAGCCTATTCTGAAGTAACAGACTATAGATGCAGTTGCAACATGTGAAAATGTGTAAAGTTGTTTTGACACAGTGGTAACACCAACTTGCTCTAGTCATCAAAAATAGAAACTTTTTGAATCCTCCTCATATGGAAGTGAGGTTTTTTTTAAGGATAAGAGAGATAATTAAAACAATTTTAAAGAAAACACTCCCCCTTCCACAATTACGATAAAATAAGCTATAAGCTTGAAGTGAAATAAAAAAATCAATAATTCTTCGAAAGATAATTTATAACATTTTTTATGTGTTTTATAAAATTGATGAAAAAGGTGATATCAGCAAGTAAGCTTTCAAAGAGAATTCCGATTGCACTGTTTTGATTTAAAATCTATCCAGCGATATTCAAATAATAATTATTATTTGTTTACAATATATTGCTAAAGTTGTAATAATCGCTACAAAAAATAACACGAACTCTTAAATTTAAATAGCCATAATAATATGAAATAATTTTATCTACAAATACTAAATTTGAAAAAAAAAAAATGTTAAACTTCGACAAATGAAATCGGACGGTGAGGTAAATTATTAATTTTTTTGCACTACAAGATGAGATCCGCCTAATGTCATGTGCTATCCAACTTATGATAAGCATAATACAACGTATTGGTTTACCCTTACATCAAACTACAGCTTGACATCCTTTTCAACAAAGAATCCAATAGTTCATCGAACGTTTTTTTCCTGTGGAATGAATTCGTTCGTTGTTCAGGAAGGTCCCAGTTCTTAACTTTGTGGTTGATCTGCATACAAAATACTGAGATACTGAACATGAAAGATGAGGAAACTCATTTTTAGTTTTTAAATAGATTTTTGTTAATTAATCTGTTGTATTTCTTCCTAATCTTTTCTCAGAGTGATAAAAATATTTCTACGTCATTGATTTTTAGACAAATAACATAAAGATGAAGAGTTAATGAACGAAAAATAACTCCAATGTTAATAAAATAACCAATGATATTTAGGCATCAAGGAAAATGTTTATAAATATTTGAAGTTAAATTTGTATTTAAATCAGCAGAATTTATAAATTGGTACTATAAAGTACTAGTAAAGTATATAAATAATTTTGTGGAATATGAGCAGCGAAGAGTGACGAGAAACTTAGTAGAATTTTTTTTTCAGAAGGTCTTAAAATATTTATTACCCTGTATAAAATACATTATATTACAAATGTTTCATATACTTATCACTTCTACGCAATACTGGATTTTAATAAGCTGACAATTTTTGATTTTCTTATAATTTATAATTATGCTTTGAGTAATAGTTTACAAACAAAATTAAAATTACAGTGAATGTAATATTGTATTATTAAAAATAATAATGTATACGAAAGTGTAAGGTATAGCCTGAACGACTACAGTGAAAGAAAAACTTATTGTAAAAGCAAATTAACCATTTAATTATAAAAATGTTCGTTAAATTCTAAAATAATATCTGACAAAAGGGGATGTAAAACATTTTTAATATGAATGCCCAAAAGAGGGAAAAAATGCTTTTTAAGAAAAAAATATATGTAATTGTTTGTAAGAGAGAAGTTTTAATTTTCTCACAAAAATGTGTAATATTTTATATTTATATCCTTGTTAGTAGTAAAGCAACTGCAATTTAATAAACTTAATCCGGTTCATAAAAGAGTACTCTATTTCAAAACAAAATCTAATGCAAAATTTTATAATATACCCTCTTTAAATATACAATTTGATAAGAAAAGAAATTAAATGACCACAAGGGTAAAAAGTAAAAGGATATCCACAACAACTTTAAGTCCTGTACTTGAGTTCGTTGTTTGTAATTTTCCTATTGTAGTCTTCTTCAAACTTAAAGCGTAACTTTGTAAGTTTTTAAATGAATAAAATAAAACAAGAATCGTATAAGAATAATTATATCAATAATGCCTTGACAAAATGTCATTATTATTGTTGCGGCCATTATAAAATGTATAAATAATACTTTAAAACAATAATAAAGTTAATATTTACAGTAAAATTAGAATTGTGATTCTTTATTAACGTCGCATTGAGAAGCATCATGAGAGCTATTGACGACGAACCTAATAATTTTGAATCTCAGTCAAATGACAAAGAAGACACCTGAGCTCTTAATTCCTTTCCTAAACTTCCACAAAGGGATGTCTTGAGACTTCGACCACATTCAACTTGCATCAATCTCACGGCACGACGTTACCTTTATGGTGACAGGGATCGAGCCTACGTTTCATCGAAAATAAGGCCAATCACGAGAGATGTTAGAAAGTATTTGTATAAGAACTGTATTGAGAAAGAAGTTATTGTTGTGTTTAGCTAATTTGATTTGAAAACAATTAATTCAAAAAGTAACATCTAATAAGCCAGTATTTTACAAATATATATGAAGTGTAAAAAATTGAATAAATATTGAATTGTTTTTCAAATATAATAATAATAAAAAAAATATAATTGATTTTGAGGCGTAAAAAGTATTCGTTCCTTGAAACAAATTCAGATTTGTAAGTGTTTTGTGGTTGCCCCATTGAGTGTTTTAAAGGAAAAGGGACGTCACTCATCTTGATACATATGTGGCATGATATGGTGGAATTTAAATTTGATAGGTACAAGAGAATTTTCTATGTGTGTGTCATAAATATCAAGAAATCTGTTTCACTGAAAGAAAATTGATAATAAAATTTTATAAGAATGATAAAATACATGATAAAATTTCAATATTAATTAGTTAGAACACATTCAGCAATACAGTTAATTGTTCAGAAGTTTTCGGATTCTAAAATACTACATAGCGTTTCTTTGTCGGGTCGACCCTCTCTACTTATCTCTGCCGACATACTACTTCTCACAAGTTCATTGAAAAACATTCGAAAATAAATGCTCCTAAACTTACAACAAGATTAGAACACAGAAGAATAGCCACATTTGTAAGTACAACTCGAAATACATGAAAGCAGCAAGGTTTCGACGGTCGTATGTCAAGAAAATAATTTTTGTGGGTGAGAGGAATCGATGTTGAAATAATATCTCGTTATAAAATAAGTAAACTAAATGCCATAGTTCTGGAAAATTGTTGCTTTTACTATAAAAGTAAGTTTAACATTTTTGGATCGTTCAATAGAAGAGTAGTGTGGATAAAATGAAACACAGAAACACATACAAAGAATTTATTTCCAGCGATGAAACAGGAGATGAGAGTCTGCTTTTTGGGGGGTTGTATGAGTACCTCGGAGATTTAATTTAGTCCCAAATGATATCATCGTGAATCACCAGCTTTACATAGACATTTAGATAAAAGATTTACCGTCTGGAGTGACAAAAATTGACTTTCATGGTTATTATGTTTTTATGAATGGCAATGGTCCAAGTATACAGTTTAAAATACGTGGATATGATTCGTATATAACGCAACTGAATTTATAAATTTTCCTCATTAGTCGCCAGACATCAATCTCTTTAACATTGTATGGGAAATTATTGAACAGAATGAGTGGAACGCGCCGATTCCTATTAACACATGATTGGATTAATGCTCGTAAACAGGAATGGAATAGCATTTCTAACATAGTTCAATGTCATGAAATTTGATTGAATCCACGCAAAACAAATTCTAAGTAATTATTCATTTTAAAGAATATCCTACAAGCTATTAATTATAAAATGCTATTTTAAATATTTGAGGTTATGTGCATTGTATGGATAATTTCTACTGCACAAGATTTATGCATTTCTTTATATTTTACAAATTTTATAATTTTATAAGTAATTTTTTCATATAAATTTTACATTGAATAGTGAAATATATTTTATTATATGTATCTAATGAAGTATCGTGTAATTTAACTGAGCATATTTTGACAACTAAACATTTTTTTAGAATATGATTGTCAATATACAAATAACATCTACACTCAGTGTATTTGTACATGAAATAGTTGTAGGAATTAACGAACAATTGTTCCGTTTTACTTCCGTGTCTTATCACTATATCACTTTATGATGAGTTTTAGTTTTAAAGTATTACTTTTCCTTCTTAAATAAGTTGAATGTAATATGATTTGCATAATCTAAATCCAATTATTTAGATTTTGCAAATCATATTATAACATAATAATATTAAAAGGTGTAATATTTTCTGAACTTTGGGTCAGCATTGATTATTTCTAATAATATGTGGAATATTTAAGTCTCCAATATTTAAATGAGTATAATTGTTATTATATTCATTAATTCCTTCTGGTTTATAACACAATTTAATAGGAAATGCGTTCACATTCCAAATCCGTACCTATACCAGATGTCAATCTTTCTGAACTAGTCTTTTCTCATCTAAAGATTAAATATTTGTCCTAAGTTGTCTACTGAACACAACATTTAAATAATTATGAGTTATGAATTCTTAGTAAAAACGCAAAATTCCACTACAAGGGAATTTTTATCTTTCAATATATTTCGGGAAATTAGAAATAAGGAAAAAATGTTCAAAAAAAAATTTAAAGTGGCTAAACAAAACTGAAATTTTGCGAAGTTTTGATTTGAAAAACTGCGAAGTTTTGATTAAAATCTGTATAATATAACTAATGCATAGACAGAGTAAAAACAAAAGTTGAAACTAAATTTCACTAAAATAAAAATGTAAGAGTAAATAAGATTTGGGGTGAAAGGAGTTTTAACTTTTTATTCTGACACAAAACAATCTAAATTTTCAGTTTAAAATTCATTTTGATTCGTTATCTTTTATTCATTTAAAAGCAAAGGATGAGTTACACAATTCTGTTATTCTGAATAATAATAACGTTTTCTATGCAAAATGCATTTATTATTGTACATGTAGAGATACTTATTGCAAACGAAATGTCAACCTAAAATTACTCTCATCCTGTATTTACTATTTTTGTTTAATTTTAAGGCTGTAAGAGCGGAGGTTTTTAAGTAGAGGAGAAGGTGTACATTAAACTCCTTGAAAGCACATATTATTAAGTTATACCTATCATTACTTTGACAAATTAGAAGAGAGAGTGAGACACGCAACACTTCCATTTATCTTCCATTAATAGTTTGTGACGTCACGAACAACTGTGTATCCGCATTCCTTATAGACGCGCTACCTGTTACTCAGTAATAATATTGCTGAAATAGGAGGAGACGTTATGTCATGGAACACGCAATAAAGAAAAGTAAGGAGCGTTTCATCTATAAAAGATTTTGTATCAAAATTTTCAACCATTACAACGCAATTCTTATAATTCAGATTCGAGTCAATGCGTCAAACTTTGACTATTTATTCTTCTGTGTTTCTTTTATATTTTCATTATATTATTTTTCAGTCAATAGTTTTGAGCCTCTGAATAATGTTTATTCCAGTTATTGTTTCAGAAATGGTATTGAAACGTAGCAAACACTTCAAAATCATAAAAATGATTTCTATGGAAAAGATTTATTTTGAATGTCGAAATGAAAAGATGTTAATCAAATTTTATCTATTGTTTTCTGTCAATGTCTGATTTATTTAACAGATACAGATTATCGACCCACACATTTTTCATTCTTCATGCCATAGATTCGGTCCATGATCATCAAAAATTATTCTACATGCTAATAACACTACGTAGCAAGGGTTTAGTCTCACGGGTAAAAATATGTGTTTTTAGCACATTCTCACGTGTTGATAACGATTATAACCTAAAAAATGTGCCATCACCCTCAATTTTTTATAAATTGAAACATACTTAAAAAAAAACGTAATTGTTCAAAATAACAGTAAGACTTTGCTTCATCATGCCTCTTTCTTATTAGTGAGCTTCAAAGCGACTGATGATTGAAAGCTTTGCTTTCATCATAACTGTATTGTTTAAAGTTACTCCAAATGAGTTTGAGAAGCGAGTAGTTCTAGCTCTCAGTTCCTCTTCTATAAAGAGAGTACTATTCCTTATCGTTTCCAAGTATGGATTGCGCCATACAGTGCTTTTTATGTGGACAGAGTTTTTGACAGATTTTTAGTAGGAAATGGCAACGTTGTAAACTAACAGCCAAGGTTAAGCAAGCATATTATTTTTATTTCAGGTTCGCGTAGAGGAATGAAGAACATTTTTCAGTCCTTAACATAAGATAGCATAATACTATATTCAGCAAAGAGAGAGCAAAACGGCTTCTTCAGAGGCCTGAATCTTAACAAATATTAATTGGAATTTTAAGGTCCTTATGATATAGTAATAAAATAATATACCCTAATGCTCCGTCTTGTAAGTAAAATATTTTTTCTACATTCCAGCATTGGAATTTTTTAGCTCTATTTACTAGAATTTAATTATATGGAAACATATATGAGCAGTTTTCAAGGTATTTCTCACTATATAATTTCATTTGCGTGTGTATATATTGTATAATTTAATGAATGGACGTATTTTGTAATACATCTCTCAGGAATGGAGGACATTCATAGATTCTTCAAAGACAAGTCTAAAAGATGTAGTTTTTCACAATGGCAATACTAAACTTTCATTGAGTGAAAATGAAAGAATTGTACAACAGTGTATCAGTGTTAGTAAAGGAAATACTCAAAATACATCAAGTGCAACTGACAATAAGGTGAATATTTAAAAATTATGAACTTGGTACTCGAGCTTCAGAATGGATTTATAAAATGTTGTTTCCTTTGTCAATGCGACTAGAGAAATTGTAAGACACTGTACTGTGAAAGACTGATACCCTATAGATTATTACATGCCATGGCAATGTAATGTTAACACACCTCTCTAAATAAGAAAACAAATATTACTTCCTCCTTTATGTATAACTTAAAGTCTATTTAAAAATTTCGTGAAAGCTAGAGATAAAAATTAAGAGTCATTTCATAAATAATAGTGAAACTAAATTGAAATAGAAAATATTCCTTAGCTCACTGATAAGGAAACTTTGAAACATGAAAATTTCAAGGTAAAGTAAAATACTCTAGAGAAGGTTGTTTGGAAACCATTTGCTTCAGTAATTTATGGCTTTCTGAGCAATACCGACAATAGTAAAGTGAGAATTAGTAAACTGACTCCTACAAAGTTTTGATCTGTTTGGATATCGGATGTCACTCAAAATACACTTACTGGCTTCCCCCTGACTTCCGCCTCCTCATACACCCTTGCAGCCGTAAGTGACAAATATAGAAAAAAGATTCCACCAGGATATTCAAGCAATGAAGCAAATATGCCAAGAGAGATGCTATCGCAATATAATGGGTGACTTCGTTTGGTTTGTTCTAGGAAAGGATGAAACATCGCATTAAGAAGATAAAGTAAAAATATTGTACATAGAAATGACTTCTAGCGTAGCTTGTTGTGCTTTGATTAGTCACAGAAAAATAGTTTTATTAATATTTTCATTGTTATACTGTCGAATTTAATGCTCAACCTTTTCAAATTCTAAAAGTGCATGACTATAGGCTACGTAAAAACAAATATTTTCAAAAATACAGGTAATATTTGTTCAATAACATTACATTTTGTAATTCAGTTTTGAATTTCTCTTAAATCTCACTACATTTTACATTTTATTACATTTCACATAAAAAGTGTCTTATTTAATTCTTTTATAAACTTTTCTCAGAAAAAAAGTTGATGCTGCTTACTCGTGATTGGTCTCTGTTATAAAAAATGACGAGTGTTACACATCGTAATGGTCGCTTTTGTAACCTTAACAATCGATTTATTAAAAAAAACAACTAAAGTAGCCCTTGAGCCAGGAAAAAAAAATTAAAATTTGTTGACAAGTGTGATTGGTGAAAATTAAGAAATAGTTGTATGATGTTTCTATTTTCTAAAAATCTGTCAAAGCTCAGTGGGATGGGGATTGATCTTCCTAGGTAATATGGGATTGTTTGGAAATTGGGTGCCGTCTCAGGGGCCGATTTCTTCGTCTGACAGTAGCTTAAATCTACAATGATTATTAACTGTTGTTAACGAACATTTCAGTCGGGCAGAAACAGATAGCAAGAAAAGTTTCAACAAATAAGCAGAATCTAAGTATATAGCTGTACTAATTTAAGTTATTCATCGTTTTTTTTTTTTTTTTTTTGTTGATGAAACAAAGATGAGCAAAGCAAATGAATAAAAACGGATATTTTGGTACTATATTATTAATAAAGATTATATTAATTTTTGAATACAGATTCTTATATCGTGGAGCTTTTACAATATTTCTTATCATATCTGTGAGTGATTATTCGGTAGAAATAAAGAATCAGTATTGCTTGATTAAGTGAACTTTGACCTCGATTTCAAGTGTTACCGTTTAGGAGCTGATTTGAGCTACGAGGCCGGCTAAAATGTACCATTCCTTATGACTTATGGAGTTTTTATGGCAAGTTGGTGATGATACTGCCATCTGTTAAAAGGCGTAAATACAAATACAGATTAATTTATGGATTAGTTTTGAATGCGAGTTGCCTCCGTCAATGAGACCTGGATTCTTCATTCTACACTGGAATACAAGCTACAATCAAAACGATGGGTTACTCCAAAGACCGCAGGAAAAGGGGCGATTACTTTGAAGGCGAAATGCGTTCTACTCGAGAGCTTCTTAAAAAATTATAAAAGACAATATTACAGTGAGTTACCTCGTTTTCATTACCCCTGATACCTAATTTCCTATTCATAACACCCCATTTCTTCTTCCTTGTGGATATTTTTTGGGTCATCTTTGTATATGCACTCTAAGCGTTAGAGATCAAAAAGAATTATGTATTGAACCAACGAATAGCTAATATTTATTCTAGATCCAATTGTATGGACTCATAGCAGGGCAGCTGAGTGGAGGTGGGGGGCGAGGATCAAATTATTCTGAAGTAAACTACTGATCTACCTTAGATTCATGTAAAAACATCTAAAAATACTTCATGTTTCGAAGGCAATTAGTTCGGTGCAGGTAATTGTATGGAAGTAATATAAGTAGATGCCTTAAAATTTGAATAACTGTTGTAAATTTTGTCGACATGCATACAGATTTTGATTGGCAGTATATCCATTTGAGCCTTATTAGCCTCTTTGAGAAGTTAGATTTAGCTGAGTCTATGTAATATTCCTTTCATAGTTCGCGCGCACAAAATTTGAATAGTTGCATGTTTGTAACTGAAATGAGGAATAAAAGTTGACAGTAAATTCCAGAACTTACGAACCATAAAGTGGAATTAAACTAATCTATAAGATATGTTTGGCCAACTTTGTGTGCCTATTGTGGAAAACAGCGAAGAGTGTTCCATATATGTTTTAGTAATAAATTGTTTCAGAACATTTCTTTCTTTGTTTTAGTCTTTATTGTATTTTAGCATTTATTTCATAATTTGTTTGCAAATTTTCCTATTTGTTTTAGTCATTAATCCCTTTAGCATTCAAAATTTATTATCATATTTTAGTGTATGTATTATAATCATATTTTAGTAGTTATATATATATATATATAATTTATAAACAATAATCATATTTTAGGTGTTTCATAAGAAGTTTTAAAATTATCTATATATTCTTCGTCTCTAAATTGTGTCCGAAATCCATTGACTGAAACGCTTTAAAAGGCATTCCCTTTCTTCTTCTATACAATGTTTGAAATGGCTTCAAAAACAACACATTATATATAATGGCTATAAAAATAAATGCAGCCGTCAAGAAAAGGATTGCAGACATTGTGAGGTACAGGCAGTAAAAAAAAATAATCATTACAATTTTAGAATGGCGATTTTTATGTGAACTCCCCATTCTGTAGTTGAAACAAAGCAGCTTGAGTGCATCATGTATTTATGTTATCTATTTATTATTCATAGAGGAAAGAGTTCACATCTGAGATATAATAAAAATGTCATTTTAGAAAACTATATACATTAATATATATCACGATATTAAATAAGCAGTGAGACAAGGTTTAACGTGAATTATATATTTTCAAACATGTATAATAATATTGTACTGAAAATATTTGATATGTTTGCAATAATTTAAATGTACTGAAACATTATATAAGTATGTAGCAATTGAATAGGTTAAGCTCTTTTCATTATGCAATGTAAATATTATGCGTTCAGCTAGAACGTATTAAAAATACTTTTTCGTTTAATTTTAAAAATATGGATAATTCACAATATATTTTAGACTCTACAAATTGATGTTTGAAGTCAATGTTATTTTTCTATTGATTGTATCTCAACGTAATCATGCAAATTAATAATAATTGAGTTGTTTTTCAAATATTATCCTGCAACATTTTTTACAATTATATGTGAACATTTCGAATGATTTAAAATGAATAAAAATACATGGAATAAGACTCAGTAATTGAAATAAATCAATGACATTTATTTTTAAAAAATTAAGAACTATGGAATTATATTCTTTACCACTTTTATCATCGAACTAACTTGAAATAAATAATAACATCCAAGCATGAAAAAAAAAAAAATGGCAATATAGAAGGCAATCGTGTAAGCTTTAAAATTGTTCAAAAGATTCTTCCCACATCAGGTCTATTTCACTTTCTGAACAAAATTAGAAAATCATATGAATGTGAATATAAACTATCTATATAACCCATTTGAAAGTGGCCTAGATTAATTTTCCAAAAAAAATCAAGATGTTAATTTTAATATTTATATTTATACGTTAGATTTTCATTTTGGAGCAATTTATAACTAAAAACTATAAAATCATTACGATTTTATAAGAATAATATTAATTGGTTAAATATAACGAAGGAATTTTTATTTTGAAAGTGGTTGATATTCAATTTTGAGAGTTTCAAACATACTTACAGGATTTCATTCAGTACATTTGTAAGAGTTCAAGTGTTTTATTATTAAATTAGCATTGTCCTCGATTATGCTCGCATATGTAGCTCATATAAAATGTTATATAAAACACCAATGAATGAGGATGCATAATTAGAAAATCTGGATTTACTACCGCTCGGAAGGTACCACGAATAACATTGAGTTGACACCGATTTACTAAAATACAATGATTGGTTTAGTGAACTTATTTTACTATATCTGAAATCTCACCGTACGTTATATAAAAAAATTCATATTTTTATAAAATTTATATTATATTTTTTCTAAATTACTCCAGCAGAGTCACATTTGAGAGAAATGAACTATTAATTACAAAGTGTATTAGAGTATTAAAAAAAGGACCTGCCTTTATTTATAAGTAAGAGTTGTATTTCTTAAACTTGATAACCTTAAATTATATATATTTCTTTTTATTGCAAAGAAAAAGTTTTTCCTTGGACTTGCTTGTTGTTAACACACACACAAACACGTTATTTCGTAAATTTTGAAATTGGCTGAAGTCTATATAGTCATCGGGAATGGAACAATGTTCGTAACGTTAATTGAATTGGTACATTAGAAATATAAAAACATTACACTACCATATTTTACCCACTGCAAATGTTTTTAAACTTATGAAACACAAATCCTTAAATATTTCGATTATGAAATAAATGAATTTCAGATCCTTTCAAAATAAGCGCCTTTTACATCTTCCGTTACATCCTTTTTGTTAAAATTTTGATTGAAATTAAACACATTTGTAAGCCCCAAAAAAGTTGAAGTTGATGCATTATAAGAACCTTAAAATTTAAATTCAATTGCATATCTTTCGGAAAAGTCTTTTTTTTTTATTATTAAATTTCATTTTTTCCTTTAAAGAGCACTAAAATAAATCCTTGTTTTTTTATGCTGACGTCAAGGTATGACATAATCGTTGCAATAGAAGACTGAAATTTTTTATTATATCAATGTTAATGGTCGAGGAAATCGTTGTTTTTAAAAAAGCGACACGGAAAGAAAATGAAAGGAATTTGTTTGCTTATTGTAATTTATGCTTATAACAGTCCATTTCTAATCAGAAAGGCAGCGCATCACCTGTTCGATAGAAAAACGAGCTCGATCTTTCACATACACATAATATCGTTAAATATGTTGGGAATTACAGCCCGTTGTAGGCGTGATGTGGAGATTAGGAGAATAACGTTTTGACCTCATAATTTGTTCATGGTTTTAAAAAATGAACTCTATTTCAAATAGCTCATTTGTTGCTTCTAAATGCGATGATATTAAGCAATCAATACGAATGATAAAAAAAAAAATTTCGCAGCCAAGATATGAGACAAAGAAAAAAAAATCGAGAATTCCGGGTTTGTGAATTGTTTTTTCTTCTAATTTTCAGCAAACATGATTTTGAGTACATTTTATTCTTTCTCTCTTTTTTGGAGTATATTGCTGCTTTTACATTATTTGCTGAAAGAAGGAAAATTTCCAAACAATGGTGAGTATTTTTTCCTTCCGTCATTTTATTTAATAGTTCATTTAAGACTTCGTTTCTGAAAGGATTCCAAACCCCACTTCCAAGTAACACTGCAATATGTGAATTGTTTCTTATGTAATAATATTAGAATCATTATGTAACCATGACATTTATATTTAAAAATAAATTAATTAAAATAGTTCGTCATGCATATATTATGATTAATGTTGATTATACTAAATAAGTGTTCTTTAAGTCTCAATGAAATATAATTATTTAGCCCATTTTTTAAAGACTTTGATCAAAAAAGACTTTGATTCAGTATGTATTGAAATACATTTTGAGATTGAGCCATCGTCTCAATTTTTCAATGAAGGAAGAGAAACACCCCGGAATGTGTGAACGACAATAACTAATAAAACAATAATACCCTGAATTCTTTTTACTCAATTAATTTATATACATAAAAAGATTAAATTAAGAGAAAAAGAGTGAAATATATGCACAGAGCGGTACGGAATCATTTGCAATTTTCCACACCAACTGGAACTTCGACAGGATTTTTTTTGTGCATCAGTCTCACTACATTGAGGATTTTTTTGTGGTATAAGGGCTTAAACCCACTACTCGATGGAAACAATGCCAATCGAAAATCCACGACTATGATCACTTGCTCTACGGCGGCTAAATCAGCCCGTGGTAACCGAATGGAATTAAAAATCTCCTATCTAGTCCATGCAAAAGGATGCGAATTTAAAAAATCTTGAAGAAATACTTAAATTCTATTACGAACACTTAGTTTAAATTGATTACAAAGCAAAAATGTTCTACATTGTTTTTTAACTACTCTCAAACAATTTTTTTTTACTTCGTAATGTTCTTTAATAAAACAAAACTAAAATTTCTTTTCCTCATCTTATTAAAACGTCATCATGATGCAGTTTCTATCCAATTTACTGCATTTAAAACAAAATTTCGTCTGACATTTTGCACGCCTTTTTATATAAAAAAGTGTAATCCAAAGTTTGCTAAAAGGTTGTTTACGCAAGAATTTTGTTCTCTCTCTCTCTCTCTCTTTCGCTCTTTAACATTTTTTTTTACTTAACCTTGATAACTGCAAGCTATTTGTTCCGAATATTTTATAGAAGTTCAAATATTAATTTATAACAAAAAATTGTATGTAACTTTCAAATAATAATACTTTCTACTAAAATTGTTTCATTTTTGCAAAGTAAGGAAAAAAAATCAGTTAGTTAAACTTTTGTCCGTTTGTTAGATTTCCAACCATTCAGATGTTCTTTACCATTACCTTTATTTCAGAAACGTATGAATTTTAACGTCTTATACCCTACTCGCTATGACCACCACTCTCAAGAAAACTACTGTCAAGTATCTTGTTACAAGAGTGAATTCGAATTATATGAACTTAACCATAGACTGTCCCTTCAGGGGCTTATCTTCTTTACATAAGTTTGGGCACCATGATTGCGCGCTACGCTAATAATATTTTTCTTTCCATATGGATTTATTGACTTTGATGAGCAATTGTGACGCATCCCAAGGATATCCTAGAGATCCTTTTCTATTTTCTACCCTCGTTCTAGTAAGTAAATTTTTATCATTTTTTTTTTTCTATTTTTTCGAAGTCTTGCTTACAGTTATTCCTTCTTTGACCGCACGACCATATTCAGACCTTCCGTGATTGAACTGTTCCATCGTTTTTAATATTCCTCATTAGTAACAATAGAAATATTCTCTCTTCTAATACGACACAGGTTGACCTAATGAGAAGCGCAATCACATTCTTATAACAAATGTCAGACGGCCGTGGTAGTTCAATGATCACGGGCCGCTGTGGCCTAGTGGTCAAGGTCGTGTACTTGCGGCTGGCGGTTTTCGTTCAGTCGCGGGTTCGATTCTTGGCCGCCAAAGACCCACCGTGTAGCCGGGGGTGATGCTCGTTAAATCTGTTCGGGGTCCAAAGTCCTCCCGTTGGTGTGGTGTGGATGTTAGGAGAGGGGGTGCCAGCTCAAGTGTCGTCTTCGTCACTTGACCGTGGTTGAAAATTACGAGGTGCGTCGCCAAAAGCCCCCGTGTTGCTTCTAGTGAGACGTTAATAAAAAAATAAAAAAAAAATGTCCAATGATCACGGTCGAATGCTTAAAGACCGGTGTATCAAAAAAACTTGTTTTTTCATTCTCTTCTGAAGCTTTCTAGGAGAGAAATTTAAACTGACAGTTTTTCCCCAAAGGAAACTTTGTTGTCATACTGTCTAAAAACGAAACAGCACTTTCAATCCTCTTCTTCCAGATTCTTCTCCAAGGTTGCGAGTTTCATGTCACAAGAAATGTTATCGCAGTCCGATCTACATTGCCCTTTAAGGTAGTCAACAAAAAGAAATTTTTTTTGAACTTGAAATACTTTTCATAAAATGATAATTGGGATACAGGGAAGTTAGTCAACCAAAAAACTGAGGCTATCAAAAGCCTTACGTCTGTAAAGAGATACCGCAACAATTACTCTACCTCTTACTACTACCGATCCACTCATATAGGGTGATATTTCAAGATGCATGAAAAACATCTGATCGATCCAAACGGTGTCATTGCTGAACAGAACTTCAGAGTATTATGATACCACAGTGAGTTCATGATTTTGTTCTTAATAAAGAAAGGTTCAACGATCAATTTTTCAATGAAATTATACCAAACTCATTTTTTTAATGTGGTGGAACAATACGAGATGCTCGTTAAATAAGTCATTGCTCCTCAAAATGGCGTGGTATGAAAGTCGGGAGTGGGAGGCTTTCGCAGATATCGACTTAACAGTGATTCAAAAGGACGAGGCATGTTTAGCTAACAGCAGAAAAAAAACGTGTACTTAACAAAGTAACATGAAACTTGAAGTGTGGTGTCAGTCGATGATTGTAATCGTTGTGTAGTATGAATAGTAGTGAAGAGGACTCATCATACCATCGAAGTCTCCGTTGTCACTTCCACTATTTCGGTGTATGCTGTCGGTATTTATAACTGTGCAAGATTATATCATCATCATACATTTCAATGCATAAATTACGTTCGACAGAACATTCCTCCGAAAGGAGCAGGTATCTCACTCTGAAAAAAACTGACGTACGAGGGTGGATAAAAAAGTACTTGTATTTGAAGACAGATGACATCATTAATGTAAATTGTGGTTACCACTAAGTGCTGCCATCTGTTAAAAAGGAGTTGGAACAAATTTGACATTGATTCATTAGTTTGTTTTAATTTGGTTGTTATTTGCAGCCAAATCAAAAGTTTATTTCTGCCGCGTCGAGTTGTCACAGTGGGTAAGACCCGTAATCATCATTATGCACCTGAAATAAAGTAAAAATCAAAAGGTTGGGTTCCTTTCGGTGAATCGTTTCCAAAAAAGGCGACAATGATTTCATTGGCAGGAAATGTGATGACGAAGAATT
Organism: Nephila pilipes; assembly: GCA_019974015.1. Taxonomy (NCBI): domain Eukaryota; kingdom Metazoa; phylum Arthropoda; class Arachnida; order Araneae; family Nephilidae; genus Nephila; species Nephila pilipes. The sequence continues at coordinate 50,786 of BMAW01020232.1, forward strand.
TTTGGGGTGCAAATGGCATCGTGATCACGAATAAGAGTAACTGAGACTTAGACAGCTGTCTAGTGAGTCTTTATGCTTACTAAAAACAAACTATTTTCGATACTAAGGCACCACCTCTTGGAATTTCTAAGAACTTACTGAATGACCCTTATGTATAGTAGAGATTAAAGAATCGGTTCAAGGGAAGGTAACCCAAATTTGGAAACTGAAAAACCGGTTTTATGAGAGGTGATTAATTGATTTAGAGGCAGTTAGATAGGTTGTAAACGGTTCCAAGCATTGGGGGGAAAATTGAACGAATACTGAAAAAGATGTTGTAATATTGGATGGAAGGTTCGGGAAAAAAGCAACATTTTTTTAGCTCGGCTGCAACGACGAGCTCATTATTTCGCCGACAAGTGGAATTCTCTTCGTAATATCGATTTTCGAAACCAAAATATGATCAGGGTTAAATGATGTCTCTATCAGTTAATTAAATCTTTTGCGAAAGTACTTTAATACTAACTGTATTGGTATGTTATTTTATAGTGTGTGATACTAAACGTTGTATTCATGTTGAATGCTAGAGAAATAAATTTACATTTTAATGCTTTCTTCATAAATCATATGTTTTACAAAACTTTTTTTGCAACTGGTTTGAATAAAAAGAAAGGCCGAAAATCAGGTTTTGAATGTTACTATAACTGCGCAAGTGTAAATACATATCATATAGTTGATAAGAGCTATCGCGTTGCTCTATCACTTCGCTGCCTCATAAAATTCTAAGAATTAGTTTTCATGATTTCATCGATACCGTATGAGATATGGATTACGCTTGATCCTGGATTCAGGATATTACGATGCAAATGTCATATCATCTTCAACGTTCATCTACAGAATTTTAAAACTGTTAATTATTCGGCAATATTAGAATTCATAAAAGTGCATTGTCATTTAATGCTGAATCACAGGTGTGTGCGCATAAGACAAATATTATTTCGCGCTACTCATCTTGTCAAAAGAATAACCCCGACAACACTTCGTAAGAATTAATGAAGGCAAATTTGCGGCTTTGTAAAGACGTTTAAAGACAACCTGTAATGAGTCTCGTTAACAACGAATATTTCACCCACACTGTAAAATTTTATTCGACTACAGAACGCTCCGTTTTCAATTGAGATTCCACAGCTAATTAAATCAAGATGTCTCGACTAAACTTTGGTTGTTGTACTTTATTTAGGAAAATCCTTAAACATGTCCTTGGTTGACTCACTTTATTAAATTCACTTTGGGGAAGAATTTCAATTTAAAAATTAAGCATCCCGAAAAGCTTTCTTCTTAATAAAAGTTGTTTATAAATCACTTCGAGTTAAAGAAAAGAGTCGTTTCATAAATTCTCTTGTATTAAATGAGTCTTCTCTCAAGATGTCTGTTAGCTTCATTTTCTTATTAAATCTCTATCCGATGTCTTCTTTTAATTTCTGGCTTACGTCTGACTACAAGTTTAAATCACAGGATATGTTTCGGCAAAATATAAATATTAACACAACGAATAATTTCAAGGCAAGATTACGAACACATGATAATTATAATTGGTGGCAAAACCTTGTGTTTGTTTACATTTGGTCAATGATATTTGTCTGGTTCATATTTCTAGTATCGTAGAACTTAGAGGGACTCATTTATACATCCTATTAGATGATAAAGGTAGATGATTAGGTTAAATTAAATACATGCTCCAAGTATTTATTTTCAAATTGTAACATATAAAAATAAGAGAGTAATAAATATTATTAAAATGTAATAATAAAACATGACTAAACAAAATTTTAATGGTCTCAATAGATTAATCTATACTTGTATACTCGGTTTATATGATGTCTTTATACGAGAGGATTCTCGAAAGGTTGCCTTAATTAATCTATTTGGTTTTCAAAAGCCTCTTTTGTGATATTTTAAGATTTTCGTTTGAATTGTTCTTATAAGTTATTATCAATAAGGAGACAAATAAATTAATTTAAAAGATACAATTAGTTTTTGTTATTTCTTGTACATAAAGAGTAACAAAAGAATTATTTATCTCTTCAAAATGTAACATAAGAATTAGATGTAATTGAATAATTCAATAGCATTTTTTGTAATTTCAATTTGAACCATTTAGTTGAAAGTGGCCTAAGTATATTTTTTATTAAACATTTTATTTAAAAAAATAAAGTGTGCTATTTTAATTGCTGCTCTTCTAAGTTACATATTCATATTGAAGTAATTCTACGCTATAAAATAGCTAAGATTCTGTTCAAAAAAAAATTCATCGATTAGCAGAATATTAAATTTGGCCAAAAGTTCAAAAATGATACAAATGGCGGAAAAGAATTTCCAGTCTAAATAAAATTAAGTCAGATGATTTCATTTCATCTAAGTCTGTATAGGATACAAGCATTAGAAATCTAAAAATTACACATGGAAAAGGTGATAAATGTGTTAAAATATATAAAATAAAATGTACTGGAGAACTGAAACACATATGTGATCAATAAGGGAATGAAAAGGCTGTATTCAAGACTGGAATTATTATCATTTTTGGAAACACTTAGAAACTTTAATAATATTAAGTTGATATCGATGTACAAAAATGCTCCAGATCAAAAGCTCCTGCTCTTATACTAGCTGTCCATAGGCAAGAAACATGGATTGTATTGAACGTGTGAACGTGTTTATAAAGTTATAGAGTATCTTATCTCATTAAATGATTTTAGTTGTCAAAAATATTTTAATCGAGTGTCAATCTAATGAAAGGCTGGTAAACAGTTTAGAGCAGAGGTTCCCAAACTTTTTTTTTCTCGTGGACCACTTTCAAAGTTTTACTATTTTCGGTAGACCCCCTGCTGCTACATTTCTACTGTATTCCGAAAACTCCTAAAAAATATCACTCTAAATTGGGGGTGTTAAGAAGAAAAAAAGTAGCACATTTTCTTGTGTCCTATTTATTAAAATAATACTTGTGGTTATACGAAATTATAAACATTTATTATTACAAACAATCAACAATGGACAAAAAATCAACAATGAACTCTGAAATGTAAATCAACAATAAAAAAATAGTCATACTTTTACTGAGACGGGTGTACTTGATGAATTGACAGCAAATTATCAATATTTGGCTTCAGTTTTGTAAGAAGTAATCTCAAATCTCCCCGAGCTGTGTTGTTCAGTCTGCTCCTTTTTTTTGCTAACAGGTTGGTAACGGCACTAAAACTTTTTTCGACAAGATTTGACGAGGGAAATGCTATCAAAAATTTTCTTGCAATTTCCCACAGCCCAGGATATTTTTTCGGGGATTTCTGCCGGCAGCCAAAAAATTTGATTGCCTTTTTTAAATTTCACCTTCAGTTCCTCGTTGGTGCTGAGCTCAAGTAGCTCCTCTTGTAACACCACATTCGCCTCTTCCATTTCATCAAAAGAGGTTATGATCCATGGTGGTATTTCCATCGTCAGAATATCTTCAAATCTATTTTTGAAGTCATCATGCAGGGTATTTAAATGTTGAGCGTATGTCTGAATATCCTCATCAAGACATTCTGTCTGTGACAAGTGCGGAAATTAATAGGCAGATACTTACTTTTTCCGGCACTTTAAACACTGACATCGATTCACTCACAGTCACACTTTTATGTTCAAAATCCCGGAAACAAATGAGTAACGTTTTGTTCTTGGCATTCGTATTTATACTAATGTAGATTGCAAGCACAGCGCAAGTCGCATTTCATCCCTTTGCAGGTCTAAACAAGCATCCCAGACGAGCGAGCGCACAGGTGGCACTTTGCAAGTCTCGACATATGGTGTACACTTGTACTATTATCTATTGTTCCATTCAATTCTGTGTTTGAACTGAGTCTCGAATATTTTTGAGTACCTACCTAGTAAATGATGCTACCTGCCTACGTTGATAGGTAAATCCAAGCCAAAATTTTTGTTCTTTATTATGAAAACCAGAAAATTTTTCGTGGAACCCCACTTACAACTTGTTAACCTCTGTTTTCTTTTCACGTCTACGTGGAACCCCGTGTGGTCTCCTATGGTCCCCTGGGGGTCCACCTGGACCACTTTGGGAACCTATGGTTTAGAGGATCAGCATCTGGGTTGTTTTTCCATGTCAAAATCTCACACATACGTCGAAACTTTCCAAGAGTCAAAGACAATTGCTAGAGATATGCACTTCGAATAGAACACTTCTTTGTGGTCGGAATATGAGATCTTCAAGTACAAACTTCTTGGCATTGCATTCTTTCTTGCGATATTTTTTCCACTGAGTTTCTTCGATGTCGAGCATATTCTCGCTCATGTGTAATTTAAGTATCGTCCTTTCAGGTCTAGTACACATTACGATTCTTTACAGGAATACTCTATAAATAAATAGTTATTGAAATTCATTTGCAAAATCAAAAGTATTGAAAAATGTTAGTTTTCCAACGCACCATTTCCTCACCCCTTCCTCATTATCTACTTATATTTCGTTATCTTCGCACTGATTCATTAAATTATCAACTTTTTCCAGATCATGGCTGAAACCAGCTTTAGCAAAATTTTCACTTGAATTATTAGCACTAATATCAAATTAAAGGCTATCAGCATTGAAGATTCATTTGAGTTTATTTTGGAATTCCTATTTGTACTTCTTTTTCTTCAATGAATTACGACAGGATTGTTGATAACACGTTCAACAAGTTCATTTAGTATATCAGACGTTGATCACTTTTCTTCCACAATATCATTTTGCTTCTTTATTTTCTTCATAATTCATTTATATATATATATTGGAAAATGAGTAATTACTAATAATTTGTTCATTGGATAAAGCTTTCGAATATTTTAGAGGACAAACTTCTGATATCGAATCTCTGTTGTCAATAAACTGCACATTTCCTTCTTTTACCTGTCCCCCTCTGTCTCGTGTATATGCATGGCATTGTACTTACATATTCCACAAAATTTATCAATTTTTTTTTATTAATTTTCTACATGAATTGCTATTTTCATTTTTCTCATAAGTCAAATCTTATTTTTCAATAATAAGTGCGGTAACATTCAAAACAAAAGATTTATTTTAATGGAAATTAAATCATAACAAGAATTTAAATTCATTAACAAGTCATTAATTAAATCATTAAGCATAGTGATATCTTATTCTTTATTAACGTCGCATTAAGGAGCAACACAAGGTTATAAGCGACGAACCACGTGATATTTAATCCCAATTATATGAGGTGGAGCCTACCTCTCCAAATTCCATCGCCTCAACTGAAGAACTTTGAACCTCAACATATTTAGCGTGCATCAGCCCCTCCACACTTCCCGTAATCAATAAACATTGCGCAAATTATTGTTACTGGTTCATAAACAGCAGTATAATCCTGGAATTTTATGAAATTAATATTTATCAAAGGAGCATACATTTTGAAATACAGATTTTAAATAATAATACAGATTTTACAGAATAATACAGATTTTACAGAATAATACAGATTTTAAAATGATTTTTCCAGATGTCTGTTTACAGTGTTCCGATACAATACTACTTTTAATTACTCGAATCTGGACTCTACTATCAGTTACAGTTCTTACCTTCACGCTCTACTGAATAAGTGGTAAAATATCAGCTGACGCATTATTTCTGTAGCGTTTCTTTTCTAGTAATAAAATAAATAAATTGAAATACTGGCAGTAGGGTTTCTTTCTCGGGAAATCATAAGATTTCTGTATTTTTTTCTATTCCCGGGATTTATATTCTTCATTCCCGGGATTTCCTTGGAATTGCACAGGGCTTCAATTATCTATGAGGTAGCAATTTTTGACTTGGCTGTAGATTTTAATCTCGGACATCGTTAGCTGACTCTACTGTGTTAATTTGCGATCGTTCACCCCGAACTTCCAGGAAGAAGGAATGTTCGTTACCCCAACTGTGGGGGCAGAGTATATTATGAGAAAAAAAGATTAACGCTTACGTTGGATTGGTGAGAATTTTTCCAGCTAGCCGTGGTTAGGAGTATCTGTCCAGATCAATTCCTGCCTATCTGTGTATCGAGCTTCGTTAACAAGAAGTATTGGGTTTTTAAAGCAATCGCATTTCGCAGCCAACGAGCACTATCTGGGATAATGTAAGTACTAATACTTAAAACTATTATTTACTTAATCTTTTTTTAAATTTTTTTTTTCGGATGCTTGCCTTTATTATGAGCTATTTAATTGAATCAGCAATTTGAAGTAGAGAAGGAACCCACATGCCTGATTGAGGATGAATATTTTTACAAGCAATCTTGCACAATTTTTCTTATTTTTTTTTTTTTCTAAACCTAACTTTCGTGTGAGATTCTTATATTAATATTTATTTATATTTATGTAACAATAATGCAGGAATTCCATAAACAAGAAATCGGTTATACAAATAAAATATCTTAAATACAATAATTATTATTTTTAACAAACATAATCGGCACTTCAGCAGCAAATGAGTTTTCAAGTATTTATTAATATTTATCTCTTAGTAGCAACATTAGAGAAATAATTGATTCAGCTTTGACTGCTTAATTTTCAAACGTTAATTTTAGTAATTATTTTTCAAATGTGAATTTTTCCCCCGAGATTTTTAATTAACAAAGTCTTTAATTGTAACATTTTTTCCAAGCCATTACCAATTCTTACTTTCAGTGAAAAAAGTGATAAGATTCATTAAAAAAATACAACTTTTAATTTCAGGAAAGATTTTTTTTCCTCTGTGTATATGATAAAGTTGAAAATAAAAAAAATTCGAGACAGTAACAGCATCTGCAAAATGAAGATAATGTGACATTTATTTAAAATAAACTAAGCAAATTATTTTGTATTCGAATTTTTAATAATTTCTTTCTTCAGAATAATTATTTATTCCTTCGAAATACTTCTTTCTGTATATTTCGTTAAACTGCCATTGAAAATTATTTATCAAAACATCTAGAGAATTTTATTGGAGTACAACGGCAGATTTTGAAATTTCTGTTTGCCTCACAAAATTATACTAATTTTGCAGGGAGCATGGATGAAAATATATTTGATACACTTTTTTACTTTTCTAAACTTTTATCAGATTTATTGATACTTATGTGACTTACACATTTTTAATACAAATATAAACGCTTAAAAATCTGAAAATTAATCAGCCGATGCTGAATCGAAAACTGAAGGAAAGAAACGGTTTCTCCGGAACAAAAACCGAAACTGAAGATATATATATATATATATATATTGAACTTCTCACATATACAGTTTTTTTGTACTCTTATATTTGATTTGCTTCTTCAGATTTATAGCATTTTAGTACATATATATATATATATATATATATATATACTGTCTGTCGAACCTCTATTTAACGAAGTCGCTGAAAACAGAAGAAATGTTTATTATGTGGAAAATTCGTTAAATAGAGATTCATCTTTCAATATTTTTCTGTTCTAGGTTTCTGGAAAAAATTTGCAAAATAGAGAGTTTTGTAAAATAGAGGTCGGACTATATATATATATATATATTTAATAGAACCGAAACGAAATATATTGTTTCAAGTTCTGTTCTGAACATTGAAATTATAGTTATTGTATTAATTAATTGTTCTGTTGATGTAATACATACAAATATTTCGGATCTACTTATTTTCTTACAATTCATATATATTTTTCAGGTATAAAATATAAATATAACCATTTGAAATATGTCTTTCTCAATTCCGAAGTCCTTTGTTTGGCAGTATTTCATAAAAAATAAAAATGAAGTAAGTGCAAAATGCATGAAATGTAGCAGTATTTTGAAGTGTAGAGGTCGGTCTACAAGTGCTTTGCTTCGGCATTTGCAAATTCAGCATAATGTATTAAAAACAACTCATTCTGTTTCGTCAGGATTACAAAATACTGAAATTAATAAGGAAAAAAATGACAGTGATAATGATATCAGAATTACTTCCGAACAAAAAAAACCATTTATTATCATATTTTCTTAAGGAAAAAAAGAAACGCTAGAGGAAATTGTAAGTAAACTTGTTTGTGTAGATGGATTCACGGTAAATGAAATAACAAAAAGTAACTTTATTAGAAAGTTCTTACATGATAAAGATTATTCCTTTCCTCCAAACCCTAGTGATGTTATGAAGCTTATATATAAACAAAATAATGCGATTAAAGCTCGGGTTACTAAGAAATTTCAGCAAAGTTAAACGCAGGACTTAGTTGTAGATTGACGCTCGATGAGTTTACATCGCTTAAAAATAGACGTTATTTGAACATAAACATTCTCTTCATTGAGGCTGAAATCTTTAATTTATAAATGCTAAGAATTAGTGGATCCTTTTCAGCAGAAAATTGTGTTAAAGCAGTTGAGACTAAACTAAAGGAATTCGGAATCATAACAGAAAAGTACATAGTTGCGTGTGTTACTGATGGTGCTAGTATGATGGTTAAGTTCGGAAAAATAATGAGTTGTCACACCTAGCCGTGTGTGATGTGCTTTATAATAAGCAAATAGATTTGGGAGAAAACATTGTTGAAATAGAAGATAAATCGCATGAAGAAGAAGTCAATGATGAAAGTAAAGAGCTAATTGAAGATTTAGACAAAGCATTATATTTAGAATTTGGAAGCAGTGTAAGAACAGATACTTTGTTTCATATCACTTATGCAGAAAAAGATTCTATATCTAACATAAATGAAACGGTAAAAAAGATTATAAATGTAGCAAAATTATTCAGAAAGAATGATATTTCACCTCTCAAGAATGATATTTTACAAAAATATGTTAAAGGAGAGTTTGGCTGTGAAAAGATGGCTTGTTTGGATACCAAAACTCGCTGGAATAGTTTGTTGGTAATGCTTGAAAGATTTTTAGAAAGAAAGTCAGCAATTTTAAAAGCATTAATTGACATTAACGAAGAACAGATGATGACCAATGTAGAATTTGAAACTGTGACTACAATTGTAGCTGGCTTAAAGCCACTAAAAATTGGCTTAGAAAAATTATGCAGTCGAAATGCAATTTTGCTAACTGCAGAAGGTGTATTTTCTTTCGTTATTGGAGAATTGAACGAACAAAATTCAGAATTAGCGAAAAATATGAAATATTCTCTAATCCAAAGAATTAATGAGAGACGCAACGCTAATTTAATAGGATTAATGCAATACCTAAATTTTGGGAGAAAATACGAAGCAGCTGTAGTTACTGTTGATATTTCACGATTGCCTAGTAAAAATTGTTTGGTTACATAAACCCAAATGATAGGGACAAGGCTTTTCTGCAAAGAAGAGGAATCAATATCCAACTCTTTGCACTCAAAAGAAGAGAGCATGGAGATTTTGAAAGAAAAACCTCTGATGTTGGGCGAAAATTTAGAGAAAGCAATTTACTCTAAAACAAAAGTTTCATATTTTTCAACCAAAAAAAAAAAAAAAATACTAGTTTCAACAAAATCATGAAAAAAGAGATGCAGTTGTTCAACTCGACTGAAAATTCATCACCAAATATTATAAAACTATGTGAGGATTTAAAAACAATTCATCCAACGTCAGTTGAACGGAGAGAGCATTTTCTGCTGCCGGATTGTTCGTCACAAAGCTTAGAACTAGGCTGAGTGATAAAAGTATAAATTGCTTATGCTTTCTGAAATCCTATTTTAAAAATGAATAATCAATTTACTATATATTTTTTTGTATTTTTAGCTCATTATATTAATAAGTATTAATTTTGGAATTTATATTTGGAATTTATTAAACTTATTTTATATAATTATTATTGATTTTATTTAAAAATAACTTGTTTTTAAATTTTTTGAAATTTTGATGTATTCCCAGGAATTCCAGGAACGACAATTACATTCCCGGGAATGGAAAAATCCGGGGAATCAGAAACCCTAACTGGCACCGAGTATGGAATTTTCCATTATTTCAATTGCTTTTCTTATGCAAACACACTACAGTGGTACGACACTGCTGGCTTAAGTGTTTAGGTTTCAGACAAATAAAACTGTGTCCGTCCTCCTCCAAACTTACATTTTTCTTCGCGCCTTCAAAGGGACAAATGTCTAATGTGAAAATGATCAAGACTACAGGAAATACATTTATCTTGTAGTTGCATTATATTTACACATTTTCTTATTCCTTTAAATTGAAAATTTGGGTATAGTTTCGTTTCTACACACGATATTGGTGATTTCGGTATTGTATGATTTCGACATATCGAACTAAACATATTCAATTCGCAGGGTCTTTCACGTAGCCGGGCGTGAATGATCTTCAACATCTCGACCTTCTTGAAAACGTTTAATCCACTCAAAAACACGTGCAAGCGTTTAAAATTCATTGAAATTCATTTCTTTCATTCACTTCTTATAAGTTTCAGTTGCGTTGTTTTCAAGTTTCATGTGAAATTTTTTAAAAAAACTCGTAACTTACATATCATTTTTTTGGAGAAACAAAAAAATAACTATAATGCGAACGAAGGCAATACGGGTATACGGATTTATTTACAAAAACGAGAGGCAGTGCATTCGAAAAAGAAGGCCTTACGCCAGACAGCTGTCGGTCGCTGGCGTTTGGTGAATGCATACTTCTTCGATAGCAGCGTCAGTATCGTTATTTAGTATCCACACCTCGAATTTCGCCAAACGTTAGTTTAAAAAAAACGTTCCAACACCAATATTGCTCTTTTCCTGCACTCTTTATTTTGACATTTAATAATATTTTATAAGCAGAGATGTTTGCGCAAGAAGTTTCACAGACCAGCGTTATTACCATAACAATGTTTCTCCTTAGTTTTAACCCTTCCGCTCTATTTAAATGAACACAAAGCCACGTTCTTCTTAGAGGGCGCAATTAACTCTGAAAGTGTAAAGTGAGAACGAACTTGTTGATTACTGCGGAAAGAGCGACCAGAAGGTAACGAAGTAATTGTGAACCGAAGATTCCAGCGGAACTGGCAGTAGAGGTCTCATTATGATTGATATGGTTGATTGCGCTGGGCAGTGCGTGTGCAGGTACGCGGCGGCGTGGCGCGGCGGCGTTTCGTGCTGCATGGCTACGGTCACGCAGCGTATGGCTGGCTGTTTATGTAATGTACGCTGCGCTTTAGCGAAAAGGCGGCGGAAGGAATAAAAGGTTTTGCTACAGTATGGCAGCAAGCATTATTTCTATCAATTGCAATTGTACTAAGACATTTCTTTAGTTGACCCAGATTTACAGACCTCACTTTAAAGCAATATGTCAAGTTAAAAAAAAGAATTATAAAACAACAAAACTCCAAACAATCTAATATAAAACAAATCAGAAGGGAAATAAATATTTAATAGCACACATATACATTTGTAAGAGATATTATATAAGATAAATCTCAAGGGTCAAAAGAATAAAAATAATTATAAAATAAGAAATAAAAGATTAAAACAGGTAAACTAAAAATATAATACGCCAGTAATATAACACGAGGTCAAAAGACACGAATTGTAAAATTACCGCTAAATTAAGGAAAGGTTGAAATTGAAATAGGAAGCGGATAGCAATGCCCTCTATGTATATCAGAAAGAAGGAAATTGTTTAAAAAAATTAAAAAAAACTAATATTAAATTTAGAACAAAAATTTTATATAGGAAAAGGAGAAAAAAATAGTTGGTAAAAGATATAACAATAAAATAAAAACGAGAACCTGAGAAAAAAAAATAAAAATAAATGAAATAAATAAGTGACAAAAAGTATTAAAAAGTCAAAAAAATGCCATCATATACGTATTTTAGTGATAGAGAAAGGTAGCAGCCGATGTGTTACTTCATTTACAAGGGTGGTTCAAAAATTACTCTTGTTAGCTACGGACAATGAAGTAACACCATCATCCGTTGCTGCTTTTTTAAGAAGTCTTTGTGTGTGATGCTCTTCGTATCCCAAACAACCATCTCTTTTTAGGTAACTTTCTTTGGAGAAGAACAGAAATTGTTATTAGGTGGTTTCCAATAAAAATGATTAATTCATGTCTCATCGACAGTGATGACACGACACAAAATGGCGACAATTGAATGCTGAGAGAATGAAATTTTGATTCGGCAGCTAATGGCTTCCCAATCAAAAATAGTCTATGAACCAATATCAAATTTGATCTGATATCACACAATAATAATTATCAACTTGTTTTAGCAACGCCATCTGTCGTCAGAAACAAGTAGTTTTTAAGTCAACTTCGGAATGAAAATGATTTTTGAAATATAAAAATGTATTTTATGTGATAAGCAAGAGACTTGTATTGATAATTATTTACGCTGAATTTCAATATTGTGTTGAATATTACGAATCGGAGACAATCATTTTCGTTTTAAAATTATGAGTATTCTAATTTTTGCTCATTTATTCTAGGCCAAGCTCAAGAAATTTATTCATTTTTATTCTGTTCTGTCATAATTATGGAGATATACCACGAAAATTGATAAAAAATACACACACACAAACAACGAGCAATTATCTGTCATAGAAACAAGCAATATTTAAAACATTTTTTAGTCATCTAATCTATGAGTATAGATTTTCTTTCTGTTAAAAAAAAAAACTGTTTCTATGATTCTTTATTTTTGATATATTCATTTTTCTCTTGTTTTGCATTAAAAAGGCATTTTGTAATTTTGAATTAATCACATAGAGAGTCACACACAAAAATTTAAATATATTTGAAAAAATGATGAAGCATTTCAACTGAAGATTTTTAAGCGTTTTTCAGAAAAAAAAAAATTGTGTACGTTATAAATGCATACGCGCGGACTGGTACTAAATTTTGTGAAGATCTCACAAAAATTTGAGCTGATAGCTTTTTTTGTACAGATTTGCATCAAAGGTAAATAACCAAAAAAAAATTAAAGCTTCTACAATACACAAATTTTATCAAAAGTCCATGATGCATTTGAAAATCTGATATGATTCAAATAACTGGTTTGCATGAATGCGGTTTAAACCAAAATGCTTCCTATGGTGAAACGTTCTGTTTGTGCAGATAAAAAATAGTTTCCAACTTCACCCATAGGTGTTGCTGAGTCTAACCGCTAAAACATAGCGCATCATCAAAAATTTAGAAAATTTATTTTGTATTTGCAAATACACAGCATTCATGCTCTACACAACATGTATAGGTAAAATCCCAATTATAAAATACAAAGGTTAATAATTTTTCTGGAGCACAGAAGTTTCTCAGCTTTTATTCTCCATGTCTTATATTTCAGAGTGCATTTCTTAGACTTCGCTTCCCAGCACTCTATTCTCCGTGCTCATATGCCATATTTCAGTGTGTGCGTTCTTTGTGAAATGGAACTCGAGTCATCATTTATGATTTACCGGGCCAAAATTATTTTGTCCTGAAATACACGAAAACAACTAAATTTAAAATCATGTATTGCCCTCTATGGGTAAATTTTGGAACTATTTTTTTATTCGCACCAATAAAACTTTTCAGCTGCCTAACATTCTGTTCCAAACCTACAATTAGTAGATTTAAAAAAAAAATTATTTTTGTGTCTGTTACTTTTCAATCAACTTATACTTTCATTTAAAGCTATTTGTTACTGAAAGAAAAACAGATTACACTCATTCCTCGTTTTTATTTATTAATTATTTACACTTTTCTTGAAAGAAAACAAAAATAATAGTTAAATTTTGAATACTTTTACATATATGTTTGAGTTTGCTGAACCTTAGTGTTATAATTATTGTTATAATATCTTAACTCTTTTTTAAGTTTTAATTATTAATAAATGAAGAAAAAGTATTTTTGAAGATTATTTATGAGAAATTTAGTATATCTAAGCTTAAATGTCTGTTTCCTTTTTTTCCTTCCTTTCTTGCTGTAGTTAAATATCTGAATTTTTTATTTTTGGTTTCTTACCGTCTTTTATAATGAAATTCACTGAAGTTTTATAGTCAGATTTGTTATACTAGTATAAACACACTTTATTCTCTTCTAAAGTATGAAACAATATTAATTACGTTATCTCGATTTTCCTGAATTTCCGCTTTTCTCTTACTTTGCTATGTTCTTAATCGGTTTAATTCCTAAGTAGTATATGAGGATTATTTAGGATTTTAAATCAATTGATGGTTTGAAATTTGAGTTAGTTTTCAGCTGATTTTTATCAGAATTTTTCCTTTCATAATATTTGTAATTTGATGTTTGGCTAACGATGGGGTTTTTTTTTTTCATATATATATATATATATATATATATATATATATATATATATATAACTGTGTGTGTGTATAACTGCTATTAAGGAAGTAAAGTCTGTTTTTCTTTTTATTTCTGTATCTTAATTTATTGTTGTTATGAAGGTTATCTATATTAGAATTTTTTCTTATTGAATATTGCTCGTTAATGTATGTTTTTATTTGTACCAAATATTGTTAATATGTGAGTATGTTTAGCAATTTCAAAAATAAATTGAAAGAAAAAAAAGAAGTATTCAAGTGTTTCTATAATATCGATTAATAAATTGTCTTTTTTTCATGCAATTATTTTTTCTTTTTACAGGATTTTAGATTGCAAGAATTTTTTAAATGTGCGTATCTACCTTAAAAATAAAGGGGTCATATATTTATAGGAGTAATTTAAAAGAAACTATTCAATCATTAAAAAATTGAAACAGGGACCTCACACTTTAAATACAATTACTTGGATTTTTGATTCACGTCGCTTTTTTTTTTTTTTTTGTTTTCAGGCAATAGGCACTTAAATTTGAGAATAGACATAATAATTTTATTTTAAGATGCATTCATTTAATGTTTTTTCGTTTGCTCCTAATTATCTGACAGTCAGCGTTGATTTTGTACCTAAGGAGCTTGCACGTTTATAAAAAAAGAATACAGCCATGTTTGTGGAAATTATCATTTTATTAAGATGTTTTTTGATAATCATTTAATGTAGAGTTATTCTAACGAAAAATATAATGATGACCCAATTTTATTTATTTATTTTTTTTTTAAGAATTCCACTCTTTAAGTATTTTTCTAAGTCAGTGATTGCTTTTATGACAGTTCAATAACCCTGCCCCCAGATATGCATAAATATAGCAATGTTTTTACTGACGTCTGATACTTCTTTTTCAAATGAAATTTAGCCAAGTCGCAAACTCCAAACTGTACATAACTTCCAAGCAAATATTGTGATAAAAATGCAACATAAATCCGACAGACAGAAGGTTAATCCTTTTGACGCTTTAAATGAAGGCGTCTTCCGTAAAAATCGCGCTCATGTCGAAATGTGAAACTGAAAAGTGTCAACGAACTCTCCAAGAAGAATTAAATCGTTCAGCAGTGAACAGAATTTACATAAGAATTTTAAAAGTTTTTCTTTTCTCATATTTTAATACAGATTACAATAAATATTAACGAAATGGTATTCTAAACGGAAGTGAAAGTTTTCAAGATTAAAGAATTAAATGTGCATTCCCATGTTTCATAATGCACGCATTACGAGAATTAATTTGTCTTCTAAAGTCGCTAAAGTATATTTCTTTTATACTATTTATTATAATCATAATCATTATTTTGAAGAATGTAACTTGAGAAAAAATTATTTTTCTTCGAATGAATCTGGCAAATTTAAACCCATCGTTTTCCGTTAATTAACTGCCGAAAACAGATTTAGTTCCTTTATTAATATTTTTACCATTAAAAGATATTAATAAGAGAACAAAATCTGCATCAATAAATACATTTAAGTGAACGACTTCTGGTAGACGTGATGGATATTATAAGATTTTGTGAAAATTGTTCTCTTTTTTTCGGATTGCTAATGTAGTATCTGTAAAACTGTTATTTGTAAATGAAATGATTTAATTCATTATTATTATTATTTATGCGATTTGACCAATATGTTCTGGCAATGAAAGTGTGTTCCATTTCTTTAGGTTTTGGAATAATTAGCGAACATTTGGAAGATAGAGATTAAATTTATGTTTCATTCTGTAATAGCATTTGATATCATTAAAAATATCATGACTGAATGATTGATTGATTATTTATTTAACTTACACTTAGAATCAACACACAAGGAACAATGGCAATGGTCTTCGTTTTGAACCTTGATATTCAAAATTTCATCATTTTGAGTCTGGGTCAGGCGACAAGGACGGTATTCCACTGTACGAGTTTTCACAACATTACAACGCGAGAACTTAAAACCTCGGCAGATTTCACGTGCTTCCGTCCCGCTACACGGCAGGTCCTTGATGAATTCAGGACTCCATCTAACAACATGAAGCAACGTATATGATTAGCTTGAAGCCCATGTGAAAGGTGGATATTTTCCAGTTTTGGTTAACAATTTATTTATTATTAGAAATGTATAGTGGTTTGTAATTAGCGTTCGAATGTATTCAAAAAAATTTTATTTTAAATGCAGCCAAATTATAAATATTTCTTTAAAGACTTTAAAATTTTTGGGCTAGGCTCCCCGGCAGAGAATGATATCTCGGTCGCCCACTCGGGGGGGAGGGATGCTGATATATTACACTCTTTGAGAATGCGTTAAGATATATTACAGATATTTACGGGAAGTATATAATTTTGTAAAAGCAGACACAAAAAAGTACCGATTAATAATAGATGCGATTTTTATTTAAATAAGTATTGTTTTTAGATATGGTAGCTCCAGCACTATTATCACCGTTCAAAGCAGGTGCACTGAGTACCTGAATCTATTAGTTATTCACAAATGCCACGACGGTGGCAATCACCGGTGTTTACGTTTATTTGTGTGTGTATTTAAAATGCTTCACCCAATTGAAAACACCTCCGATTATGAAATACACATTGTGATTCGTTTTTTGCATGCAATGGATGTGAAAGCTGCCGAAATTCACCATCAGTTTAATGAAATATATAAGAAAACACCATGAGCGATGGAATATGTGAGAGCATTTAAAGATTCTCATTCTAATGTTCATGATAAGGAAAGTAGTGGAAGACCATGCGTCATTACTAAAATTTAGTGTAGAAAGTTGATGCGAAAGTTGGAGAAAACAGAAGCTTTCCAATTTTATCATTATCCTAACAAGTTTC
>BMAW01020236.1:0-10453 GCA_019974015.1 Nephila pilipes
AAAAAAAAAATCACTTTTTTTTAAATAAAAATAGCTCCAAAATAAACAGTTATGTACTTAAAAGCTATGTTTGATGTCCATAACATATCTAGAGTAGTACAGAGTATTGTGGTAAAATTTTCTTTGAATATATGAATATGAAACACTTTTTAAGCAACTGAGATTTTTCGTAATAAAAAAAAAAGTTAAAATCGCAGGTTTCCGGAAAATGTAAATCTATAAATCAAAATGAAGTGATGAAATAATTGGCAGATGCACCAACAACTATAATAAATAAGCAAGTAAATTTAAATACTGTATTTAAAAAGTATATTATACATTCAAATCCTTTAAAAATGAAGGAACTGCTATTTAAAATGCCTTGTTTATATTTCTATGGCTTAGTTTCAGTCACCCCTCTGGAGGTGATTCGACCGGCCCTACGGGAGACTCCAATTTGTCATCCGTTCCTGGAGTGGTTGGACCAGTCCTCCCTTTCTTAACTAAATTTCAAAAGGACTGGTCGGACAGGATTAAGGTTGTAGGGTCGGCTAGCGAGTTGGAGGAGGCCTACTCGCAATTCATCCTTTCTATCGGCGGCAAACCATCCCGCCGCCGGGGTAGGCCGAGGAATCCAGCTCGCCGAAATACTCGTCGCCACCTTCCATCGGCCGAACCTGCCGAAAATTCCACCAGCGCGGCAGGTTCCACTCCTAGCGCCCCCTCTGCCGGTGAGCCTCTTACCAAGCGCTATGATCCGGTAGAGGCTTCAAGACTCCAAAAGTTATTCAGGGCGAACCAGAAAAAGGCCCTTCAGTCTATCTTAAGTGGTCCTCCTAGATACTGCGAGATTTCTCCTGACGCGGTGGAGGACCACTTTGTGAGGGTCTTTTCTGAGAACCCCTTTGACCCTACGTTTAAATTTTTAACATACGATGATCCTGTGGCTAGCCATCTAATAACGGATCACATGTCCCCGGAGGAGGTCTGGGACAAACTAAGAGCATTGAAGAATTCAGCCCCTGGGCCCGATGGAATCTTCTATTCCAACTTCAAATCCCGGGACCCAGGTGCACATGTTCTATCCGCATTCTTCAACAAGGTCCTAGACCTCTCGACCGTGCCCTCCTCCTGGAAGGAGGCTAAGGTAGTCTTGATCCCAAAACCCGGGGATCCACTTGATATATCTAACTGGAGACCGGTTTCACTTTTAAATACGGGTGGGAAAGTCTTTTCTTCGGTGCTTGCCGCCCGCATAAGCTCGTGGGCTAATATCAATTCTCGTCTGTCCCCTTTTCAAAAGGGATTCCGAGAGAACGATGGGTGCTCTGAGCATAATTTTATCTTAGAGCAGGCCATCACTGGTGCTAAGCGCCATCATCTCGACCTTTCGATGGCCTGGCTCGACTTAGAAAATGCCTTTGGCTCAGTGCCCCATCGTTTTATTCTCGAGGCCCTCGGGCACGCGGGTGTCCCCTCGAGCACCGTTGCTATTATATCGGCCATCTACACCGGCAGTACAAGTACCATCCGTACGAGCGCCGGGTGGACAGGCCCCATCCCCATGCGGGCTGGGGTGCGACAGGGCTGTCCCCTGAGCGCCATTCTATTTAATCTTTCTTTAGAGCAGATTCTCAGAACCGGTATCTCCGCCCCCGGGTTCCGATTATATGGGCAAGAGGTGAAGTGTCTCGCCTATGCCGACGACCTGTTGCTCCTGGGTCAGTCCCCTGTGGACCTCCAGGACAACATTAATTCCATCTGTGGCGTCGCGGCTTTGGCGGGCCTCCGCTTCAAGCCCTCGAAGTGCGCGTCCCTATCTTTTAATTATACCGGGAACAAGCGATCCATTGATGACGCTTCGTTCCTGGTGGCAGGCATGCGTATTCGCAACATCAAAGGCCAGGAGGCCTATAAGTATTTAGGTGTCCGCGTGGGTCTCTCTTACAAGCAAGACAATACCGAGTTCTTCCAGGGGATCACCAGGGATGTGAAGCTCGTTGCGGCTTCCCCTCTGGCCCCCTGGCAGAAACTCACTGCTATACGAGCCCACGTTCTTTCCAGAGCGGAGTTCCTTTGCAGGAACTCCCACATCCAGAAGAGGGATGTCGCTGACCTGGATAAAACTCTTATTTCTACCGGTAAGCGCATCCTGAATCTCCCCACCCGGGCCAATGTCAACCTGGTCCATTTATCAACTAATAAGGGTGGGGCTGCCCTCCCGCATTTCAGGGCCCTTCTGGACGTCCACGCTATTTCCCACGCCTTTAGACTTCTGGCGTCCGACGATCAGTTAACATCTGATGTCGCCTTTGCAGGCCTGCGGGGTGTTGTGCGGAAGAAAATCCTCCGCGATCCCACCCCGAGCGAGTGCGCCGAGTTCCTTAACGGGAACAAGGCGGGTGACTTTGCTCGGGAGTCAGGGGACCTCTCTACCCTTTGGTCCCGGGCTAGGCAGGCGGCAGATCGTCTCTTCAAATTCATAAAATTCTCTTGGACTTTTAACGAGGAGCTGGGGTGTTTTAATCTTAACATCTACCGCTCTCCCAACCCGGTCTGCGTGGTTCCGTCCACTGCAGGCCTGGTTGCCCGGCTCCTCAGAGACGATCTGGAGAGCTTTTATATCAAGCAATTGTCTAGTCTGGTTGACCAGGGTAAGACTGTGGAGGTGTTCTCCCAGCACCCTGCATCCAACCATTTCCTCCAGGCGGGTGATTTTACTCGTTTCTGCGATTGGAATTTTATTCATCGCGCCCGTCTGGGATGCCTGCAGCTGAACGCTACAATGCGTTTCAGCAAAAGAAATCCCAAGTGCCGTAAGTGTGGCTACGTGAGGGAAACCATCCCTCATGTACTTAATCACTGTAAGCCACACAGCGACGCTTGGAAGAGGCGGCATGACGCCATTCAGAACCGTGTGGCCAGAGCCATTTCATCATCTGTTGGCTCTGTGGCTATTAACAAGAAATTTCCGGGGATCGCCCAAACTCTGATCCCCGACATGGTTCTGACGAAGAAGTCCGGTGAAGTATTTATCATCGACTTCACCGTTGCCTTCGAGGACCGACTATCTTCTTTTGCCAAAGCAAGACAAGGCAAAATCGACAAGTACCTCCCGATTGTCGAACATCTACGTCGGGAGGGAAAGGTCGCCCACGTCGATGCTATAGTGGTCGGCTCTCTGGGCTCGTGGGATCCGTCGAATGATGATGCTCTGGCACAGATGGGGGTTTCCAAGAAATATGCTAAACTCATGCGGAAACTCATCTGTTCGGACACCATCCGGTGGAGTAGGGATATTTATATCCAACATCTTACTGACAAGAAGCAGTATTGATCCCTCCCACCGAAGAGCATCATTCGTTTCTTTTTAGCCTCCTGGCTAATTTTAACATCTTTTTGCTATTTTATTCAAACTTTTTATCAAGCTTCTTTCATGTTTTTATTCTCCCAGCTTGAGGAGTTCTCTCTTCGCTGGTGTATTTGTCTTCACTTTTATCTTGAATTTTTATTGCCACTTTTATCTCCATTCCATCAAAAACATATTCCATCGTTGTTTTTATTGAATCAATCATCTTGTTGATCATCTTTTCACGTGGTTGGTTTTACGGGAGACAGGTTTTGTCCGGTCTCCCATGACTTTTAATGAATATCTGTTCTCACACTTGTCTTTATGAATGTTCCTCATTGCGAGGAATTCATTCTTGGGTTAACAGGTGACCCTGCTCTGCACTCCCTGTTTTCCCCTTTTTAAATTCATGTCTCTCTTTCGTTTGATACCTTTACGAAGGTATTTTGATGTACACTTTTTGCCTTTTGTTCTCACATTTGTATTCACTGTATATATACATTTCATTGATTTCATTGTGCATTGCTTTTATTGTATTTGACTATTTTGTATTTTATTGTATTTTATGAACTAATGTGTTTTTCTATTTTCATGTGCCCTGACGAATGCTCTGCTGAACTGTGGATGGTCTCTCCGGTCTCCTGGGTGCCTCGCCTCTCTCTCGCCCTCTGGAGCCCCTGAGAAGCGATCTCCTTCTTCTGCCTTTTGAAGCTGTGTGGTTCTCTTTTCCGTGTTCCCGCTTCTGCCTGCAGAAGATCCTGGATTTTGGATTTGCCGTGTTTTTTATCGTCCCGTCTCGCCGTGGAACTTTTCTTGTGTCGACGCGGACTTCTACTATTCGCTTTTATTTGTGTGGACTTTTTAAATACAGATTTCGTCCTGGGGTCTTGTGACCCCGAAGATTATTTTTATTGTGTCTTCCAAGAACTGTGTTTCGGCTATTTTGATCTTGTAATATTTATTCTGCACGGTTCTTATTGTGAGATGGTTAAAACTAAATATATATGTCGCTAAGTAAGAAGCCGATCCCAAAAGATGGTGCATCTCGCCTAGTAAACAAAAGGTGCCAAGAGACATGGTTATAACAGGAAAGTACTTTTAAAACATGTTACGCGTACTTTAAATTGAGATACTTACTGATATTTTAAAGAATTGCATTGCAAATTTATGTGGAGAAAAAGGGATGTATTTACATTCCTACTAAAGAATAAAAAGAGAAATTAATAAACTTATCGTTTCGTGATTAACTTTAGCTGAGAACATTGTTATATAATCAGACCTCTATATTGGACTTAAATGCTCCTGAAAAAACATGCGATGTCTAGGAATTTCGATAAACGGAAATACATATTAAAAATATTTTATTATTTTTTACAAAGACATTAACGTATTGACTACATTTTTAGGGTTAAAGATGATTTTAAATATTTAGCTATCAAATAATTGTTTTTTTAATGTACAAATACGTATGTAATTTGCGAAATTACAAAAAGTTAAATGTTTGTATAAAAAAAATGTAACATAATTTTTATTTGGATTTGGATAAAGTAAATTCTAACGTTTTTTTAACATAAAATTTTTTGCTGAAACCGTTTTAAAGTAGTGTTCAATTTTATTCGGAGAGGGAAAAAGTTTTTCGGGGTGTAAGAAATAAATACCAAGCCGAGTCGGACAGTTTAGAATGTTTCCATTACTTCACAGAGATTTTCAATTCACTCATTTTCTTTAAAATCTTCATTTTCTTGATTATTAGGATGAAAAGCAATCATTCAAAAAACTCTGTGTGGGATTAGTTGGGTAGTCAGACACAATTATGTTCTCGACGATGTGCACGAATGTCTCGAATTCAAAAATTATTTGGTGCACTGTTCGAACACTTATGATCTATATACATGCGTTTTTAATGCAAAAAGCGTTAAATAATGTTATTAAATACTTAAAACATTTTCTTGGTCACAAGCAATAAGATAATATTAATTTATAAATAATAAAGACAATACCATAAGTCATTGCATTTATGAAGAGTTTTGAAATACCAATAATCAATACAAAGGAATTTGTTACAACACAGACAAATTATGAAATGTTGTTGAATTCATGAAATTTATTGACATGAGCTGTATATCTTAAAGTATGTGTCTACATTCGAACTTTTTTCAAAAAAAAAAAAAAAGAAAGAAAGAAAGAAAGAAAGGAAAAAAATTTAAACACTTATATTTTTAGTTACAATGGTCTATAAAATAGTAAATTCAAAAATCATTTTTATGAACTTTTTTATTTTTAAAAAATTGGTCATATTTGGTTAAAATTTAATACAAATTGACATTGACACGCTAAAGTTCATATAACAAATTCTAATTTAATACATTACAATTTTTGTTACAACAATATATTTAATATACATATATCTGTTTGTAAAGAATAAAAATGCAGTTATCTTTTAAACTTACCAGAATTATACCAACACTTATAAACACAACATGATTTAACAAAAAAAAAATCACTTTTTTTTAAATAAAAATAGCTCCAAAATAAACAGTTATGTACTTAAAAGCTATGTTTGATGTCCATAACATATCTAGAGTAGTACAGAGTATTGTGGTAAAATTTCCTTTGAATATATGAAACACTTCTTAAGCAACTGAGATTTTTCGTAATAAAAAAAAAGTTAAAATCGCAGGTTTCCGGAAAATGTAAATCTATAAATCAAAATGAAGTGATGAAATAATTGGCAGATGCACCAACAACTATAATAAATAAGCAAGTAAATTTAAATACTGTATTTAAAAAGTATATTATACATTCAAATCCTTTAAAAATGAAGGAACTGCTATTTAAAATGCCTTGTTTATATTTCTATGGCTTAGTTTCAGTCACCCCTCTGGAGGTGATTCGACCGGCCCTACGGGAGACTCCAATTTGTCATCCGTTCCTGGAGTGGTTGGACCAGTCCTCCCTTTCTTAACTAAATTTCAAAAGGACTGGTCGGACAGGATTAAGGTTGTAGGGTCGGCTAGCGAGTTGGAGGAGGCCTACTCGCAATTCATCCTTTCTATCGGCGGCAAACCATCCCGCCGCCGGGGTAGGCCGAGGAATCCAGCTCGCCGAAATACTCGTCGCCACCTTCCATCGGCCGAACCTGCCGAAAATTCCACCAGCGCGGCAGGTTCCACTCCTAGCGCCCCCTCTGCCGGTGAGCCTCTTACCAAGCGCTATGATCCGGTAGAGGCTTCAAGACTCCAAAAGTTATTCAGGGCGAACCAGAAAAAGGCCCTTCAGTCTATCTTAAGTGGTCCTCCTAGATACTGCGAGATTTCTCCTGACGCGGTGGAGGACCACTTTGTGAGGGTCTTTTCTGAGAACCCCTTTGACCCTACGTTTAAATTTTTAACATACGATGATCCTGTGGCTAGCCATCTAATAACGGATCACATGTCCCCGGAGGAGGTCTGGGACAAACTAAGAGCATTGAAGAATTCAGCCCCTGGGCCCGATGGAATCTTCTATTCCAACTTCAAATCCCGGGACCCAGGTGCACATGTTCTATCCGCATTCTTCAACAAGGTCCTAGACCTCTCGACCGTGCCCTCCTCCTGGAAGGAGGCTAAGGTAGTCTTGATCCCAAAACCCGGGGATCCACTTGATATATCTAACTGGAGACCGGTTTCACTTTTAAATACGGGTGGGAAAGTCTTTTCTTCGGTGCTTGCCGCCCGCATAAGCTCGTGGGCTAATATCAATTCTCGTCTGTCCCCTTTTCAAAAGGGATTCCGAGAGAACGATGGGTGCTCTGAGCATAATTTTATCTTAGAGCAGGCCATCACTGGTGCTAAGCGCCATCATCTCGACCTTTCGATGGCCTGGCTCGACTTAGAAAATGCCTTTGGCTCAGTGCCCCATCGTTTTATTCTCGAGGCCCTCGGGCACGCGGGTGTCCCCTCGAGCACCGTTGCTATTATATCGGCCATCTACACCGGCAGTACAAGTACCATCCGTACGAGCGCCGGGTGGACAGGCCCCATCCCCATGCGGGCTGGGGTGCGACAGGGCTGTCCCCTGAGCGCCATTCTATTTAATCTTTCTTTAGAGCAGATTCTCAGAACCGGTATCTCCGCCCCCGGGTTCCGATTATATGGGCAAGAGGTGAAGTGTCTCGCCTATGCCGACGACCTGTTGCTCCTGGGTCAGTCCCCTGTGGACCTCCAGGACAACATTAATTCCATCTGTGGCGTCGCGGCTTTGGCGGGCCTCCGCTTCAAGCCCTCGAAGTGCGCGTCCCTATCTTTTAATTATACCGGGAACAAGCGATCCATTGATGACGCTTCGTTCCTGGTGGCAGGCATGCGTATTCGCAACATCAAAGGCCAGGAGGCCTATAAGTATTTAGGTGTCCGCGTGGGTCTCTCTTACAAGCAAGACAATACCGAGTTCTTCCAGGGGATCACCAGGGATGTGAAGCTCGTTGCGGCTTCCCCTCTGGCCCCCTGGCAGAAACTCACTGCTATACGAGCCCACGTTCTTTCCAGAGCGGAGTTCCTTTGCAGGAACTCCCACATCCAGAAGAGGGATGTCGCTGACCTGGATAAAACTCTTATTTCTACCGGTAAGCGCATCCTGAATCTCCCCACCCGGGCCAATGTCAACCTGGTCCATTTATCAACTAATAAGGGTGGGGCTGCCCTCCCGCATTTCAGGGCCCTTCTGGACGTCCACGCTATTTCCCACGCCTTTAGACTTCTGGCGTCCGACGATCAGTTAACATCTGATGTCGCCTTTGCAGGCCTGCGGGGTGTTGTGCGGAAGAAAATCCTCCGCGATCCCACCCCGAGCGAGTGCGCCGAGTTCCTTAACGGGAACAAGGCGGGTGACTTTGCTCGGGAGTCAGGGGACCTCTCTACCCTTTGGTCCCGGGCTAGGCAGGCGGCAGATCGTCTCTTCAAATTCATAAAATTCTCTTGGACTTTTAACGAGGAGCTGGGGTGTTTTAATCTTAACATCTACCGCTCTCCCAACCCGGTCTGCGTGGTTCCGTCCACTGCAGGCCTGGTTGCCCGGCTCCTCAGAGACGATCTGGAGAGCTTTTATATCAAGCAATTGTCTAGTCTGGTTGACCAGGGTAAGACTGTGGAGGTGTTCTCCCAGCACCCTGCATCCAACCATTTCCTCCAGGCGGGTGATTTTACTCGTTTCTGCGATTGGAATTTTATTCATCGCGCCCGTCTGGGATGCCTGCAGCTGAACGCTACAATGCGTTTCAGCAAAAGAAATCCCAAGTGCCGTAAGTGTGGCTACGTGAGGGAAACCATCCCTCATGTACTTAATCACTGTAAGCCACACAGCGACGCTTGGAAGAGGCGGCATGACGCCATTCAGAACCGTGTGGCCAGAGCCATTTCATCATCTGTTGGCTCTGTGGCTATTAACAAGAAATTTCCGGGGATCGCCCAAACTCTGATCCCCGACATGGTTCTGACGAAGAAGTCCGGTGAAGTATTTATCATCGACTTCACCGTTGCCTTCGAGGACCGACTATCTTCTTTTGCCAAAGCAAGACAAGGCAAAATCGACAAGTACCTCCCGATTGTCGAACATCTACGTCGGGAGGGAAAGGTCGCCCACGTCGATGCTATAGTGGTCGGCTCTCTGGGCTCGTGGGATCCGTCGAATGATGATGCTCTGGCACAGATGGGGGTTTCCAAGAAATATGCTAAACTCATGCGGAAACTCATCTGTTCGGACACCATCCGGTGGAGTAGGGATATTTATATCCAACATCTTACTGACAAGAAGCAGTATTGATCCCTCCCACCGAAGAGCATCATTCGTTTCTTTTTAGCCTCCTGGCTAATTTTAACATCTTTTTGCTATTTTATTCAAACTTTTTATCAAGCTTCTTTCATGTTTTTATTCTCCCAGCTTGAGGAGTTCTCTCTTCGCTGGTGTATTTGTCTTCACTTTTATCTTGAATTTTTATTGCCACTTTTATCTCCATTCCATCAAAAACATATTCCATCGTTGTTTTTATTGAATCAATCATCTTGTTGATCATCTTTTCACGTGGTTGGTTTTACGGGAGACAGGTTTTGTCCGGTCTCCCATGACTTTTAATGAATATCTGTTCTCACACTTGTCTTTATGAATGTTCCTCATTGCGAGGAATTCATTCTTGGGTTAACAGGTGACCCTGCTCTGCACTCCCTGTTTTCCCCTTTTTAAATTCATGTCTCTCTTTCGTTTGATACCTTTACGAAGGTATTTTGATGTACACTTTTTGCCTTTTGTTCTCACATTTGTATTCACTGTATATATACATTTCATTGATTTCATTGTGCATTGCTTTTATTGTATTTGACTATTTTGTATTTTATTGTATTTTATGAACTAATGTGTTTTTCTATTTTCATGTGCCCTGACGAATGCTCTGCTGAACTGTGGATGGTCTCTCCGGTCTCCTGGGTGCCTCGCCTCTCTCTCGCCCTCTGGAGCCCCTGAGAAGCGATCTCCTTCTTCTGCCTTTTGAAGCTGTGTGGTTCTCTTTTCCGTGTTCCCGCTTCTGCCTGCAGAAGATCCTGGATTTTGGATTTGCCGTGTTTTTTATCGTCCCGTCTCGCCGTGGAACTTTTCTTGTGTCGACGCGGACTTCTACTATTCGCTTTTATTTGTGTGGACTTTTTAAATACAGATTTCGTCCTGGGGTCTTGTGACCCCGAAGATTATTTTTATTGTGTCTTCCAAGAACTGTGTTTCGGCTATTTTGATCTTGTAATATTTATTCTGCACGGTTCTTATTGTGAGATGGTTAAAACTAAATATATATGTCGCTAAGTAAGAAGCCGATCCCAAAAGATGGTGCATCTCGCCTAGTAAACAAAAGGTGCCAAGAGACATGGTTATAACAGGAAAGTACTTTTAAAACATGTTACGCGTACTTTAAATTGAGATACTTACTGATATTTTAAAGAATTGCATTGCAAATTTATGTGGAGAAAAAGGGATGTATTTACATTCCTACTAAAGAATAAAAAGAGAAATTAATAAACTTATCGTTTCGTGATTAACTTTAGCTGAGAACATTGTTATATAATCAGACCTCTATATTGGACTTAAATGCTCCTGAAAAAACAT
>BMAW01020244.1:0-38431 GCA_019974015.1 Nephila pilipes
GTCATCGAAGCTCAATGAATGTTCAAACCAGAAAGAGTTAGTTAAGAAAAATCAAAATAGTTTTTTCTTTGTATTATAGAATGACAACAATTAACTACGAATGTCAATAGGTTATCAACTCGTGACCGGAACCCTAGTTTATAACTGAAATTTCAACTGTTCTTAACAACAAAATTGGATCTGAATCGATAATAATGCTCATAAACAGAGTCTGAAAAATATCAACTTCCCGATGATCACGTAACTTTCCTACACCAATATCATGCGCACTCTTATATTACTAACCTTCGATCTCTTCTCAGCATTTTAAAGCCTCCAACTTCTCTGTTTGATCATTTCCTATTCACTACGCTTTTATACATTTAGCAATGTTAATTTACATAAGACACAGTTAATACGCAAGGCAAGGTTCTTAAAGCAAATAACGTTCATAAAGTTACCCAAAAGGTTAGTTAAAAGGAAAAAAGCACGAGAAGTAAAACAATTAGTTTTATTTTCTCTACCGCTTTTCAGGCAAATTAAGAAATTTGAAAGACTCCCACAGTTGAAAACTATGTATTTTTGCTTTTTCGAATTTAAGACATCATTTGCATTTTTAGATAACTAATTTTCTATCTTTCAAATGCTCCAAAAGAACGAGAATCTTTTTGTTAATTTTATTTTCTATTTTAAAAGAAAAATAGATAAAATTTAATTTTAGTTATAATATGGGGGGGGGGATCTCCGATAAACCAAAAAAAAAAAAAAAAGGTTGAATTTTGTTATGATATTACTGTGTTGTGAAACTAGTAAAAAGAGGGCGCTGTTTGCTATACGAGAAGCACCCTAGGGTAAGATGACCAGACGTCCCGCTTTTAGCGGAACAGTCCCTATTTTTAACAATTTATTCCACGTCCCGCGGGATCTTAAGAAAGTCCCGATTTTTAGAAAGAATGCACGACAAGTTAGGGAACGGCGGGAGTACGGGAAGGGAATATGCGGTTTTCGGCTTCCATGTAGCTGTTTCACCAGGATATGAGCTTTATATTATTATTGTAAATTTTATTTTGTTGAACTTTAATAATAAAAATAATTGTTGAGAACTGATTATCAGGAACTGCTTATCAAAGTTCGCCTTGATCAGTTGCAAGAATACGACCACCATTGTTTGAACTTAATGAACAGTGGCATTTTTCGGCAATGGCAGCGATGAAAACATTTTGCAGGTGTAAAATGAAGAGAGAATGTCCCGCTTTGTACACTTCCACAGATTTTATTCTTATCACGATATGTTCCGCTAGCGATTTAGCATCATTTGGAACATTGTTGCAAGGGAATTATGTCTTATACAAAAATTGGAAACGGAGGGGACTTTTTGAGAGGAGAAGAGTCAGGGTGTAAGGTGTTTGTTGGTCGTCCACAAAATAACGCTTTCGCATAATTAGTTTTGTAACCGACTCTCATGCGATATACATTGTGCTGCCAGTTCCAGTTAAACAAGTGATGTCAACAAATAAGCTATTCAGATTATTTTAGTAAGTAATTTATTTAGATACCGAAGGCAGGTATTTTTTTAGGTACTACATTTTTAATCAACCCCCCTCCCTGTCAATGGTGTCCCGCTTTTCGAATGTTAAAATCTGGTCACCTTACCCTAGGGGGTTAACTGCTTTATAACTGCTCCTCGAGTGATGACCTAGATATGTTTGAACTTTAGTAGCGAATCTTATTTTTTGTTTAAATGTTGTGTGGTGCATCTTAGAAATAAACGAATTTAATGATGCCAAGAAAGTCTCGTGGATTAATTTTCTGATCGTTGATTTGAAAAGCCGCCTACCTGAAAGCGAAATTTCTTGTGTTAGTTTACTCATACTGTTTCATATTAGATTGGTATTCTGTTAAATTCAACTCCAATAGATATTCTTTGAATTATTTATAATTCTTTGTTAATATGTGTAAAATAAATTGTCCTCAAACTGTACCACTTATTATGTTAAAAGTTAGTTGAGGACTTGGTCAGAAAATTTAAAATGACCGGTTTTAATTTTTAATAATAAAAAAAGGGAATGTAACAGCACATAAAGTGTAAAATTCTGCACTGATTAAAATAAATTACATAGCTTAATGGCTGATTAATTTAATGAAACTTTTACGCGATTTGTTTTTGTATATCAGTTGTATAAAAATAAGTTTAAAATATATCAATTATATGAAATATATAATTTTTTCCCCTCATACTGAATTAATTATTTATGGTCTTATACAGTATTTGTTACAGTTATCATTTCCAATAAATCTAATTGTATAACTTATGTTTGAAATTATAAACGTATTGGTTGATGAGGAATGCAGGGCAACAAAGGCCATTATCCCTATTATAAATGTAAGACACTATAATACAAAGTATATACAAAAACAATGGGAAGCGATGTGATGGTAGTGTTTAATGGCGCGAGAGCCAGATGAGGCTATGCTGCACCAAACAAAGTGTAATTGTTTTCTAAAGGTTTTAAAAATGAAAAATAGGTAAAAATTGATTGACAAGGAGGAGGGCTAAAAATATAGAAGGATATCTAGGGTATCCCGGGGATGCGTCCCCCATGTTTACCAAAGACGGTAAAATCCAAAGGAAATAAAAATATCACTAGGATGCCGAGGGGTATGATGTCCTCATTTGCACAACAAAGGTAAGTTCTTGAGGCGATAAATAAAAACAAAATATAATAAAATGTAAAAATTTCATGCAAAGGTTATATTTAGGTACATAAGGTAAGCTTTATCTTATAATTATTATTAAATTACTTAAATATAAGAATTAAAGTAAACGATGAAATATCTAGAAATGAACAATATTAAACTTTTCCGATATTAAAATTGAAGGAAATGATAAATTATTAAATTGAATACATTTAAGCTAAATATAATTAAAAATAAAGCAAACGATAAAATGTTGAATTGAATATTATATCAACTACATGTAATTAAAATTGAAGCAAACAATAAATTATTAATTTCAAAATATTTAAGCTAAATGTAATTAAAACTGAAGCAAACGCTAAAAATTGAAAAGTGGTCTGGTACGCCAAAACTGATCCAACTAAAACAATAGCCCTTTGGGTGGCTAACAAGTGTTGCAATAGTCAGAAAAACATGAAGCGATCATAAGTATTTTATTTTTCTGTGACTATCAACTTATAACATCAATGATTTGGCGTAGAGAGGGTTATATTTTTAAAGAATGTGGAAAGCATTTCCACAAGATTCAGTTCAATTTGCTTTAAGGAAAATGAATAATAATATTGAATATTATGAGAAGATGATATTGAAGTGCATAAACATTAACTGATCTATATAATCTTTTGATAATGCGTTTATTTAGAAAATATTTAAAAATATAATGGATAATTATATTTACATTTATGACAAATGTAACATTTATTACAAATATTTATGTATATTTACAATAAATGCGTATTTGAAAGTTCAACTGACGTTGATCTCGAAAGATGGAATTTTATTTTCAATTGTTTGCTATCAATATTTAATTGTTTTCCATTCTTCTTTATGTGCCAATACTCTCAAAGAGAAAATTACTGGTGACTGAAGCAATGTTTTAATGTTTTGTTTCTTTCATATCAAGATAATTAATATTATTGAGTAGTTAGAAATTTTGTCTCATGATATCCACAACACATTACATTATAAATTGAAATATGAACACAATGTATTGAAAAAATGAGTTCCAGCCAAACATTTAAATTTATCTTAGGTAATAATATTTTATTAATAATTATTCCAGTGGTTCTAATACTTAAATTTTGTGAGATACGTAATTTACGTTGAATAATAACAATAACAAATAAATTAATTAAGTTAAATTTAAAAAATAACTCTTCTGTTGGAATAAACAAATTAATTCAATGCATCATAGTGACTAAATTAAAATTTCACATTTTATGCTTCACGAAATAGTAATTTGTATTTTATTTTTTTAAATGATAAGTAAAGGAAGTTTAAAATAAACAATTTTTAATTGATTTCGGAGAAATTCAATATTAATTTATTTCAGATTCTCTTTTCTTTCCTTTCACTTCACTGAATTAAAAATTATTTTTTAAACATCTTTTCAATAACACAAATTTATCATTACAAATAAATGTTTAGAAACAAAGCCAAATTATTCCCCAACTGTAGAATTTATTAGTGGTTAGATTTGCAAACTTCTACGTTTCTGTGAATCATAAAGCTTTACCATTCGTCACAATTTGCAAGTTGCTGTAACTTATTTAAAAAAAAATCAAAATTTTAAGAACGCTATTTAATAAATAATTTTATGTGTTGTACCCATAGTAATTTATATTAATATTGAAGCATTTCTTCTACCTGAAAATATGTTCGAACTTTGGGCCCTATTCTTTAACATTAGGCGAGGACAGCTTTAAAGGTAAAATTCGTGCATTTTTCTCTAAAATATTATTGATTTAATATCCAATGTTCTGTAATTATAGAACATCACTTATCAAATTGGATGAATCAGTAAATTTTACAACACAAAAGCAAAAAAATGACTATAGTTATTTTTTAAACTGTAGATTCCTGTTTTAAGAAAATAAAACTAATTTTAATGTAAAATACAAAAGAAAATGGAGCTAGATAAATATTCTTTACTCGTGATAAAACTTGAAACATGACTTAAAGATAGACAGTAAAATTACTCTAGATATGGTAATATAAAATAAATATTCTTTAATAACATCTTATTTCAATTTTAATATCAGTGGGCTACAAATTAACCACAAAACATTGAAAATAAACTTTTTGTAACACTTCCTGTAACTTCATACGTAAATTAAAAACGTATGTTGAGTTGTTATAATCGGAATTTTTTTTATTAGTTCATCTCTTTAAGACGCAACAGGAAGATTGCTGAGTCAAATTTTGTTAGATTGTATACAGTGCTGTTCAAAATGAATCATCTAATTTCAAAATGCCATACTACCATAATTAAACAGCGTAAAATGATAAGTAATACATGAATGCCAAGGGAAAATATAGAAGTTTTTCTTTTTTCTTTTGCAAGTGTTCGATATAACTTCCTTTATTTACACGTATAATATCAATTCGATTTGTTAATTCCTGCCAAACACGTTGTAAAGTATCAGTGGTAATGGATTGTACAGCAGCAGAGAGAAATCCGTTGTTTAAGTTCAAATAAATTTGTGGGTAATGGTGGCGCACTTTATCTTTTACAAACCCCCAACGGAAGAAGTCGCACGTTGTATCAAGTGATTAGATATGGGAATCGCATATTAGATAACTTAGGTGGCCAGCTGTGTAACAACTAGTCATCTGTGGTCCACAGCAAATGATCCAATTTCAAGGTAGCTCGGTAAAAGCTTCTGAAAGATCTTTTAGGAAATAGCTTCACGAACAGCACACGAGGATTTTTCACAATATATAAATCCCCCAATTTTTCTCTGCTTTCATATATTTCTTACATTCTGTCTCATTTACTTTCAAAAATACGGAATTTTGAAAATGGATAATTCGTTTTGAATGACTGTATATAATACTCTTGGGCAAGTCAGATACTTGTACTAATGTTACACTTAATTTTGTAGATAGGATATCTTTTAAGTTAAATGAAAGATAATTATTTCGAAACCTACTTCATATCTCTGCTCGTATAAAGAATTAAAGCGACACTTTTATTTTTTGCACCTAACTTTAAGAAACTTTTAAAAGTTTTACTTACTCTTTGAGGAACCGCTAGTAACTCACTCAAACTTTCATCCGGTGGTGCAATCTGAATAAAAATCAGAATTTAATATAGCAAAACAATTATTATTAATTAGTTAGTAAAGTTACATTAGTTATGGTAATAAAATAAGTGGTTAAAGTGATGTATCGGGTACAATCTAGTGATGTGGATAATTAATTTGGCATTTTTAAAATCAACAAACTATGGATATGTATCGGATAACATCAAAAATCCACGATATACTAAAAGCAAACAAATTCTAACAATGATAATTTTTAAATATTTAATAAGAATTTTAGTACATTAAAGAATAAATTATAACTTCACGTAATAAAATTGATCAAGAGTAAGACATACGGTACATGTGTAAAATCCTAGACTATTAAAATTGGCACAATTCCAGGCAAACTAAGGTCAATTATTTTCAATCCAATTTTTCCAATTCAATCACCATTTAACAAGGTCCATCCTTTTGTTCGGAGAAAATAGTCACCTGGATTTTATGCATGTACCAAAAAAAAAAAAAAATCTTACCTTTTTAAGAATTTCAATTCCTCAGAAGCAGGATAAACTATTTATAGTATCAAGAAAGATGCTTAACAGATCATTCAGATTACAGAATTTATGCATATTGTGCCACATGCATTCCACAAAGTAAGAATTTTGATCAATCCTCTCATCTATGCGTACCACGTAGCGATTTCTTACGGAGCTCAACGAAACCCAAATGACTTTTACAATAACACCAGGGCTCCCAAGCATTATGCTTTCAAACACGCACGTATCCTTACAAATCTCTCTTCATACTCATCCAATCCACACTTTTCAGTAACACATTGATTTAAAAAGAAAGGGAATCATGTATTCATACCCATACATTCGACATCACACCTAATTCTGTAGCATATTTAAGGCTCCTTTCGAGTGATTCCGAAAGTAAGAATCGACGAAAGCTCCCTTTACTGGGAGGGGGGAAGGGCCGTTACTTTGTGTGGACGAAGTACTCATACAATACTGGTCATTTGGAGCAGAAGTAAATAGTTCTCTTATAAAAGAGAAATTACAAGCTTTATTTTTCTTAATTTTCATTATTTCGCTTGATATGAAATTGGGAACTTCTTAAGATGTTTTAATTTTTCAATTTTGCTCTAATTTTTCCATTTTTTTATATTTATGTTTTGACAGCTATTATGAAGTTTAAGAAAATGACGTCCTGGTAATAAATATTTCCTCTAAACAGGCTGAGTATTGCAACTGTCTCCCCACCAACAATCCGCCCTTAATTCTTCCCTTCAATCTTTCCCAGATTCAAAACTAGAGTAATTTGACCTGTGTCGTCCTTTTACATGTCCCACAGTGTGGGAGGTGGAGGTTAAGGAATCCTGCTTATAGGTTACTCCTCGCTAGCGATACCCTTTGGGTATGGCCAAACATTCAGAAAAAGCGATCTCTATCTCCGGCCTTAAAGAACCCTGCTAGTATCCATAGTAACACAGAAGCAGAATTTTGGCGATCTCTTTAGAAACCAATTTAAGTTAAATGACATAAACACTCCTATTCATGATGAAAATGTAAAATGTCGTTCACGAATATCTAAGCAATGAAATAGAATTTTCCACCCCCCCCCCTACTTGCATCAGAAATAGCCCAATATACTAAAACAATAAAAAACAAAAGCCAGGAAGAGAAAATCACCAAGAAGATGATTAAAACCTACCGCTTGCTACTCTTCCAACTACAGTATAATACACATTATGCTAGACCTCGGACACTTCCCAGGTTCCCGGAACCAACTGCAGTCATCTCCCATATTGAGCCGGGTAAGGACCCTACTCGGCCTGAAAATTATCATCAATATCCCACTCCTTCCAATCCTCAGCAAAATTGCAGAAAAATCATACATACAAGACTAACCAATACATTCAGAAAACACATCCCTAATTCATGAACAGCACGGATTCATCCCTAAACTCTCCACATCCACCAACTGCACCAGTGGTGGGTACATCAAAACTGTTTTACAGTCAAAATCGGTGCGGGCTTCTGGATATCAGAAGCTTTCGACCGAGTCTGGCATACAAGGTTACTTTTAAAATGATCAATTATAACCCCCCCTACAATAAAATAATAAACTCAAATCTCAAAATAGAAGCTTCTCAGTCACTAGCGGAAATTATTCAAATCAAGATTAATCCAGTAGGAGTTCCACAGGAGAGACACATCAACAATTTTGTTCAATTTTTACGTGAACGACATCCTAAACACAAAATACAAATATGCATGCAGATAGACGCTACGATACTAATACGACACTACTCACCAAATATAGGCCAAGCACTAAACGAGACACCTAAGGAAAGAGAGAATGGTACTCTACTTGGAAAATTGTCTGAATGTTTCCAAGGGCGTCTTCTTTCAAAAACTACAGAAAAATTGAACAGACATTTACCTGGAAAACAAAAAACATACCTGTTTAACCACCGAATATCTTGGTGTTACGTTGGATAAAAGCTCATTTTAAACAACTCATAATACAAATTAAAAGCAGTATAAATCTGCAGTAAATAATTTATTCCCCTTATCTCATGAAATTCTACATTGATTAGACGTAATAATGCTTATCTACCCTGATATAAGACCTATCCTGACCTATGCCTGCGTCTATTATTCACATTGTGCAAATACAACCCTAGAATTAATTGAAAAAAATCTCAAAACGCGACCATCGGAATGATCGTAAATGCCCACTGGTATATGCGAAATACCGATATCAGATATTCAATGCAAAACTCCTGCCTCTCAAAGACTTTATTAAAAGATAGCAATAAACTTAAAAAGATGACTTCAACAAATAAAACCATCCAAGAAATTGAAAATACCTCCAATAAAGAAATAACTAGTCAACTCTGGAACTACGAAGATTTAATTCTGTAATAAATTAACTAGCAAAATCCACTCCCACCTATGCTCAATCACCCAAAACACCCATACCCACCCCATATATATGGTGAAATAGCACCTCACCTCGACCAATCACAGCACGCGCTCATCCTGCAGACAGCCAAGCGACTCAATGTACTTCTGCTGACAATGCTTCAAGACTTTTCAAATTAATGGCCTTAAATTTTCTTTTTTTATTGATCAAGCTCTCTACTATTTATAAAGCTAGCGGCAACTATATATATATATATATATTTATTTTTCATTATAGATATTTTACTTAAATGTAATTTTAAAAGCTAATTGTTCCGTACAATTTAATACTTTAAACTTAACTTCTGGGCAGAGTGTAAACCGTAGTTCAGTCTCACCTCAATTAAGATTTTACTGGAGTTAAAGCTCGGTTAATCCCCGATAAAGGGTTATACCCCAAAAAAGCATATTCACTTCTACTCCTCTTCTTTCCTTCGAGACTAAATGCCCTTCCGTGTTGTATTTGAAAGCTATCCCAAACTGGTTTTTTCACTGCTTCAAAAATAATCATTCTTCACGTTCGATTAACCTTTTTTTTCACTCCTTTTTTCACACTTTCTAATTTCAAAAATTCCGTTTCTACTATTTCATGTTTTTAAAAATCGTATCACTTGATTTATAAAAGATCGACAACGATAGAGAAATATCTTCAACGTATACTGAATAAGTAATATTCCAAATTTTGTGCACACTGATTAATTATATAAAAATAATTTGTTACATAATAAAAAGTTCTATGCAAAAGGCAGATTTAGCTACCGAAGGTGCGCTTTATATATATATATATATATATATATATATATATATATATATATATAATTACTATTAAATTACCCAATTAAATATTAGAATGAAAGAAAACGACGAAATATCGAGAAATGGACAATAGTAAGCTTTTCCGATATTAAAATTAAAGGAAACGATAAATTATTAAATGAAATATACTTAAGCTAAATGTAGTTAAATTCGAAGCAAGGGATTAAAAACTGAAAAGTGATCTGGTTCGCCAAAATTGATTCAACTAAAATAAATTCCCTTTGGGTGACTACAAAGCTGATACCTGGTCAGAACAAATTGCTGTAAAGTATGTCGGTATGCGGTTGTATTAACTGAAATAATTACTAGAATTTTTTTGATAATTTTGCGCCCAACTCTAATTGCCCCAATAGGAATGAAAATTTATATTACGGCATTTGCTTTTATTAGGAGTTTGGTTTTTATACCGAAAAGACCCACATTGTAATATATATACACATACACTTTTCATTTACTTTTTTTACAAGGTTTTATTTGGATTAATCTCATATTGAAAACAAAAGTTTTAAAATCATTACCTTAACTCAATTTTTGTTTTAGTGATAGTTTTAGTTTCGCATACATAGGTTGAAACAAATGACATTAGTTAGATGTTTCACATCTCTTTTGACAATTTCAGAATATTCTTCTGTAATGTCAATCCTAAGAATCTAAAATCATTGAAAAATAACTCCACAAAAAAAAAAAAGAGGATAATTTCAGCATTATTTTTACGAAACGGTGAGGTCGTTGCTCTTTTGATACTTTTTTCGATACGTTCATCGTGATGCTTTTTTATGGTGCATTCTTAAGGAATTTAGAAAGAACAACTGTTCTTCGTATATTCTACGACGAGTTCTCTTTCTCCGGCCGCGGGCTGACGCTAAGCAGCGGATATATTTTTCAACATCGGCGGCGACGCTCGAATGAACATTTTTTTCGAATCGCTTTCCTTCGACATTTTGCAGATTACCAGTGGATTCACGAGTGAAATTTTTCTGCAGTATATTCTACAGTGGTTATTACTAACCACCAACCCTTTTTTATTGGGTTTAAAAGTTTAATTATTTTTTAAGTAGAGTAGAATAATAGTTAATTAATTAAGTAGAGTTTAATTAATTATTTAAGTTTATTAATATTTAAGTAGAGTTTAATTAATTATTTAAGTTTATTAATTATTTAAGTAGAGTTTAATTAATTATTTAAGTAGAGTTTAATTATTTTTTAAGTAGAGTAGTAGTTAAAAGAACAAAAATCTCCCCTCAAAAAACGCAGGGAAATAGAAAGAGCAAAACCGATGATAAATTCGATTTACAAACTCCTGTTG
Organism: Nephila pilipes; assembly: GCA_019974015.1. Taxonomy (NCBI): domain Eukaryota; kingdom Metazoa; phylum Arthropoda; class Arachnida; order Araneae; family Nephilidae; genus Nephila; species Nephila pilipes. Next base: position 10,836 of record BMAW01020244.1, read on the forward strand.
AACTTACAAATAAATTTTCAGCCTTAGAAGTTGAAGGCAAAAATGGAACATTAGAAATTGAAGAATTCCCCTCCACACACACACACACCTATGGAGGTTGTGGAAATGGTTGCAGATTTACTGTAAACATTTCTACCAAGCCTCCTTAGCTTAGACTCAACTAGTAGTTACTCTAGTATGTCATTAATGCAAACAAATAAATAATGAAATCTAAGTTTTAATAAATCGTATTTTTCTAAAAGTATAGTTCTATTTAATAGAAAAAAGATATAAAATATGGTTACTAATTTTACGAATTTTATGGGAAAGCAATATTCTAAGATACTTCAAACGTTTTAATTTTTGGCTCACTTTGCAGAAGTCAACAGTTAACTGTAACTTTGCTCTTCGATCAACATTTTCTTTCATAAAAGCAATTGCAAGCGGTTACAAATATTTCTTTCCAAGTGCTTTTTCTTTAATTTAGGTCAAATAGAATGCAGCTTCATTAAACATGGAAATAAAACCACCACAAGCAAAAGCTTGGTGCTCCTGGCAACATTGTTAGGAAGCACAAAGTCTGTCCAATGCATTCCCACCTACCTAGCTAGGATTGAAAAAAAAAAAAAAAAAAAAAAACTTTGTAATCTCAGGTTCTCTTTCAGGTCCCCTGTACCTTCACTGTAAAAAACATCTGGAATTTTAAAATGAAGAACAAGTGACATGTATAAGTAATACACACAAAAAATGAACTTGCATTGCCAAAAATGATGCTCACCAGAATAAAATCATTATTAATCCTAAAAGTTGCCACATTTGGTATGTACTCAATACATCTCTCCCCACACACAGCCAAAAAATATTTTTAGACAAAAAATATCTTGTTACAAATTTAATATCATTTGATAGAAAACAAACAATAAAGCATGGAAAATAAAAACGTCTTTTGCCTGCATCTTAAAGAAATATGTAGATTTTTTTACTTACTTCAAAGGAACTTATGATTGCACTAAACCCGCTGCTACTTGAATATGCTGATGCCATCTGAATAAAAATCAGAATTTAATATAGCAAAACAATTATTACAAATTAGTTAGCAAAATTACATTAGTTATAGTTAAAGAATATTTTTCAATAAAAACATATCTATCATCAATTTGAAAATAGTTAAATACTGTCAAACGATAGAATTAAGAAAATTTTCAACATAAAGCGTAACGTTTCATACATAAATACCAGCACTTATTATTTAATAATACTTGTTTTCTGAATTATGACTTGTAATCACTGATGAGGAAAAGTGAAGAATTTATGCAAAAAAAAAAAAAAAAAAAAGAACCATACGATAATGTATTACGCTGAACCAGTTGATCACATCAACGTTGTCTTCAAAGACAATCTAATAATTCAATTTCGACTAGCGTCTCTTTGAAACAGATTTCTATGGGATGGAAGAGTCTATTCATAGGTTGGACCGATGCGATGGCGCGCATGCACCAGTTGGGATCCCATTGAAAGCGCTCAGTTCAATTCATTGTCGTATCAGACGTCGAATCGAACGTGGAGTTCCTCAATTAAACTAAATTTGTCACGTGCGAAAATATCTACTGAAAATCAGGCTCAACGTACTTTCAGGGCCAAAGAACAATCAGTGTGTAATACTTGGCGTAACTTTGAAAAAGTTTGTACAAACACTAAATTTCTCCCTGAAAGTCAATGATCTCTAACAATTAATTTGTGGAATGTGCGGTGAAAATTCAGGTTGACTGTATTCTGAATGAACATTTAGAATGTACAATGTTGAATGAAGTTTGCTCACCGAAAATTTTATTCACTAGAAAAGAGGAGTTTCTGCAATGGAAGAAAAAGGTTGAGAGTGTGTCATCTTTTAAAATAAGAAACACTTGTGAAGCTGGTTAAAACTCACATATTACATTTGTCACCAGTAGCTGGAGGTTTCAAATCACCATCAAATAAAATTCGGCCAAAAGCCTTGGGTTCAGTGAAATGTGGTTTTGCTTGTCAGCTATAATGACTGTTTCCGCGTCGTTCAATGGTGGAGTCACAGAAATGCTGTACATCAGTCTGTCCCGTAGGACATGATATGGAATAGGAAAACTTCATTTGACGAAAGATGAAAGATCGGCTCTAGCATCACATCTCTTGAACAAAAGGTATTTAATAGATATTAAGATGAAACCAGGAAATACTCACCCGACCGCTGATTTGGGTATAACTTCTGCGTAAAGATCTTTACAATATAGCCAATATGCAGAGATTATAAAATTAGTGGTGTTTGCATTCAGACAGTGTAATTTACATTAATGGTAAAAATATGCAGGACTTAGTCCACAGTCAGTAATAGTGACTAAACTCAGTTGGGGATGAAATGATGGATGGAACAAGAGGAGAATTCATGTTGGCAATCTTGGTGGTAACAAGAAAACTTCTTGAACTTCTACAGCAAGCAATGTGTTATGATTGATTCCACTCATGGAATAATCATTAGCGGCACAAATGATATTAATGGTACACGATGAAAATCATCAAGGATGCCTGTTGCAATACTTTTTCTTCAGGTTGCGCTGAAATTTTGGTACACCTTTTGGGTGCAATCAAGAAAAAGTACCAGTTTAATGAACACATTAAGTGATGGCTACAAACCGTTTCTGTCTTGGAAAGTGTTTGGAGATGAAGCGAAACATTCTTGTACAATGTGATCTTGAAACTGGGTGAACATCAATATGAAATGGTACAATACAAGAAATTCATGATAAACTAAAAATTTAACACAAAGAACAGATGATGAAACAAGCTTCCACAATTGATTAAGCAGTTTGAAACTTATGCAAACAAAAGAATCAGTTTTGTTGCATATTTCAGAGTAATTACATCAACAAGAACAAAAATGGGCTTCTTGTTATAAAAAGGCAGTATTAATACAAACATAGAAATTGAGGCGCTGGCATGAATCAAAATAAAATCTGAAAGCTGGAGGGACAGTTATATGAAAGAATGGATAAACTATTTCTTTAATTTAAAGTATTGCCAAGAAATTGGGATAATCAGCATCGAAGGGAAATTAACACCTCGGGTTATCTAATTAAGCGTCACAAACAAGTTGAAATGGGGAGTGAATATGGTATATTCAATGGTAAAAACACAGCTCTAAAAACTCAAGGGAATCATTTTCACATATGATGACATTGAAGAGATCCAAACTTGTCAATGCAATGGTGTGAGAATGCAATATTTGTGACATTCCTTCTCGTCACAAGTGTAGATTCTATTTGTAGATCATTATTTGGTACCTTTATTCCTTTATCCCATATAAGAGATAGTGTAGGCAAATATCAACAAGAAGACAAGCTTAAACCTAATCATAATCTGTTAGATAAAACTGTATAATGAAATGGTAACATGAAGATAAGGACTTAATTGTACCTTACTTATGTTTCACTAGATTCAGCAATCCACAATACATTGACAGTAATGAAGAAAATTTAGAAAGAGCTTAGAAATGTTAAATCTTTGATGGGTGTGTAAAATTAAAGAACTTGTAGCTCTAGAAGAAGATAAATAGTTCTGGAAGCATGACAAACCTTTCAGGTTTACCAGTAGCTCAGCGAAAGAGTGGCCTGTGCTCCATCAAATAAGCATAGAGCAACAAAGAAGTTTGTCATAAAAAAGAAAACTTTCTAAGCAAAAGAAGTTGCCAAACAGATGTCTTAAACATCAAAAACAAGAATGATTTTTACTAGTCCAAACAATTGATTGAAATTTTCTTCGTGTGATAAATAAGCGATCACTGTTTTCCGGTTTAGCTTGACAGGCTTTTAGTGTCTTTCGACATTTTTCATAACAGTCAGGCTATTCATAATATATCTTATGAAACATTATGCAAGGTGAGTACAATTTCTTCTCCTATTTCCTGCTTTCATTACATAAATTATCCTAGCAAAATTATGATATGGTGTTCAAATCTTCATTTACATAGATGTTTGACCAAAACTGCTCCTTTTTGTGGATAAAATGAATGTGTTAACTATAACACATTCACGCCATTATGAAAAAGGAATGAATGCAAATTTGTGCACCTAATCTTTCATTCGTACTTTCAATGTGTAGTAGGGAAAATGCTTTCACACTTTCAAATTAGGAGCAACTAGAGGCTAATTGTTCCTTTAGGTAATAGATTTGAAACATTGGAAATTGTTTTATCCATCCTCTTCATCAGATTTTACATTTTATTTGATAGTGCTAATGCTTCCAGTTTCATGACTGTCACACTACCCAATTTTTTTTTATGTCAGTAGTCAATTTTTCTGTTCCTTTTGCATAATTAATAATCAGAAATAAGTATCAAAACTAGTTCTCTTTATTTGTAATTTTCAATCAAATTGTTCCAGCTTAGTAAATTGTTTCCAGTCAGTTTCCACTAAAATCTTTTTCAGTTCAACATTTCTTGTTTGTATTTCACAACTTTATTGTTAATGTTTGAATCACCGGTCATGCGCACAGCCACCATGCAGTAATGCTTGAGTTTCATCCTCAAATACTTCTTTTCCAAGCATTTGTAAATAAGGGTAATACATCATAAACATGAATGAATAATAGAGTGATATATAATAACATATTTAAAAGTTATAGTTTAAACTATTATGTAATTTATTTTTATTTTATAAAGTTGTGGGTTTAAGGCTATATAAACATTTTGTGGAATAATGTAGCTATTACGTGCTTATTCCCTTGCAGATCCTTTGCTACCTCTTTAGAAGAAAACTACAGTTTGTAAGTTAATTTTTAAATGATTCATGTTATATCATCATTTAAAAGAAAAATATTAATCCATTATTTTCTTGGTTTTAATCAAAAGATGGTAGATTATTTTATTCTGGAATGGAAAATAACTCTTATTTAACCTTTTAAAGAAATGGTCTTTTTGTATTTATATTGAATGTATATATCTTCTTAGCTTTTATATAGTGTGTGTTATAAGTTTTATATTTATACACTTACTTGACAGTGAATGCTGAAGTGTATTTTATGTATATTTTACCCAGAATTTCTTTTCAACTGTTTTATGTATACTAAACTTCACTACTACTTTATGAGCATGTCACCTGTAGAGATCCACTTACAGTATTCTTTTTATTGGAAAATTATTATGTATTGTTATGTGAAGTTGTTTATAAATAAACTTTATAGTCATTAACTCTTGTCATTGTCTTTATGAAAGTAATTTTTAACTTCTACCAATAATGCTATGATTGAATGAAGTAATTTTATAAATATTTAAGAATATATGGATACAAAACATCCAGAACTTTAACCAATAAATATTCCACAAGATTGAATAATGTGTCGGCTTAAGAACTCAAACTAATAAAATAGCTTTACTTCAAATAAACAGCAAATATGACAAAATATGCACTGAAAATTATCTTAAATAAATTGAGATTTTCTACAAAGAACTGCGTTCTTTTTGGTCATATCATCTTGAAATGCAAGGTTGCACAAAGAAAGTTTGTAAGAAAAATAATAATAATAAACCTCATTAAATGTATATTCTTGGGACCAGAATAAAAATCTTCCAACATAAATTTAAATCTAATTGCTGTTATCCATGCTAATAGTTAATTAAATTTTATATTCATATTAGCCTGGCTGAAACTTTTAAATACCTAAACAAATACTAAGCATTTATAGCCTAACCATTCGTTTATTATCTCAAAAGGCTTCTAAAGTGTTCATACTCTTACAGATTTAAATAAAACACTACTCTGCTTCAACTTTTAAAAAGTTAAAATTCACCTTAGCTCTGAAAATTTCCTGATTAGTTGTTCTTTCTTTAACCCTAGAACACTTGTGTTTGTAAATTTTTGTGCAATATCACATGTAGTTTCCTATTCATGAGTTATTTTCAGCCTTTCCCTTCTACTTTGATATACTTGTTTGATTTTGGTGCTTCAAGTTGATCACATTTATGGTTTTCTTATTATTCAAACAAGTTTAAAAGACTGTGGGGTTTTCAGAAACAGACTGACTCATCGTATCCTCTTGTTCAAGCTTAATGTATTTCAGATCTTGGAAATCACTGTGATATTGATCGAAAATAAGTTACAACAAGATTTCATCAAAACTTTTTATTTTAATATCTCAAAGATTTAAAAATTAATATCCTTTCTTTAAGAATAACATTGAAAAATTGCTCTTTCAATTAAAAAAATAATGAAAAATAGCAAACTTGTAATGCAGAACACAGAGGCATTTCCAAAGAGATTTCTAAAATAAAGTATTCTTTTAAAGAATGTAATATACCTTCAGCACTGCCTTCTTGACTATGAAGCTAATAACCATGAGATAAATGGAGACAAGAAAAAACCAATATCATGGGTATACAATGAACTTTTACACAATCATTGTTTCGGTTGAATATTTTTTATAAGAAACGATTTTTCAAGTTATTTTAACTTTTGAAAATTTGATTGGATATTTAATGGAACTAATTTATTTTGGTCATAATGAATTTAATCATGAAAATTTGTACTAATTTTGCATTTCATGCTTAAAAATGTTTATCCTTATGCATCGTCATAAGCAAATGTTCATTTCCATTCACACAAATTATTCAGAACCAATTTTTAAAAATTTTACAGAAGCGTCTATCTCTGAATCAGGACTACTAGCGATCCTTCTCTTTTTCGACCTCCTTATCTTGTCAACCACTTTTACCTTTTTTTCATCTTCAGATCTAGTCCACAGTTTAATCATTTGTGTTATAGCCATATCTGGCTTCTTTGCCAATAAACTTATACTTCAATCTTCACCCTACTTTTCTCTTGAATTATTTTAAAATTTTTTGAAATAATTTGGAATAAACTAATTGATATTCACCCAATAGATTCTTCATGCTAATAGTACGGATCTCAATTGTAAATATAAAGTAAATTGACCAAATTTTCTAAAGTAATGAGATGTTATTCTTGAAACAATCTTATCTTTCTTTCTTTAAATGCAATAAATGATGTTTTGGGAAGATTATAAACATTTAATGGCATTAAAGTTATGAGTGTGTGGGTGAGATTCTCCAATTGGCTACTAAATAAAACCATTTTAACTTAATGCTTTTTATTAAAGTTATAATTATTTAAAATTTCTTGAAGACTACCTTTTCGACATTCTGGTTTACAGTAGGTTGCTTTTAAATAATAGATACCTAGGAGTGATATTTATTAATTGTAATTAATTTGAACTATTGGTATGAAGTGCTTATTGCAAAGACATTTTCTTATATAAATATGACATTGTTTTGAGTGTAAGTAACTTTCTAGAAAAGTAGTTAAATGGCCATGGCCTCACACCGCGATATTCCTGTCAAGATTTTTAAATCTGATGTACTATTTCTCCTGAAATTTTAAGAAAGATCTGGTGGTCCCTTATACTAAAATCAAGGAACATAATCCTTTCTTCTGTGATGTGCTTATACAGTTAATCTCAGCTATTACTTACTGAGTACTCCAAAATGAAGAAAATGATACCTCATGTAAACTCTAATGTGGGGATGATTTTCAGTTTCAGAGAGGACTCTACAAGATCGAAACATGATCTTAAAGTTCTCAGAAACAAAATATTGTCTTATCCTTCCTGAGTCTGATTGTGTTTAATGAGATTCGGCACGGATCTATGGATGAATTCATTGCAAATGGATTATAATGCATTTCCAATGAAACATGCACCATTATATCCAAAATATTAATCAATTAGTATTTTATCTTACTTATATATTTTAAATAAAATGTATTCAATATATGAATAATTTAAAGAAAAGGCTGCATGCCACCTGGTTTGGTTTTTCATCTATGGCCCATTTATCTCACTTCATGAGACTAGAACTCACGCAAGCTGTTATGTATCACTAGTAATATGCAAAATTCTGCTATATGTAAATTTTAGGTATCGCTAGATACATGACTTTTTAATGCACACGATAGCGTAATCCTAGTGATAGAGTTGTTCTTTGTAAATTTTGAACTGATATAAAAGAATGACAGACTTTCCTGATGATCTTAGGATTCCCGTTAAGACTTACTCTCATTGTGCAGTTTCTATAATTAAAGATCTTGTGAAGGTTCTTTCCTCTGGAGCCATTATTAAATTATAATTATTTAGTGGTCAACATAGGAGGAATTGCAGAGAAATCTTCAAAAACTATCCCAGAACACACAACCATAAAAGTGTATTCAGATCTTTTAAATTACTAGCAAGTCAAATTTTCAAATTGGCATTATGCTACTTTTAGTGTAAGTTTTATCAGGCAGATAAGAAAATGATCTTTAAAATTGTAGAAATTACAGTTGTTAAGTTCATTTCTATTTTCTTTGAGTAAAAAATTTAATCAGTACTGGTATATCTCAAATAGTATATATCTTTATATTTTTTTAAAAATTTGAATTTTTGACGCTGCATGAAGTGACTGTTAGTTTATAAGTTAGAGACAAAAAGCAAGCCATGCTGGCTTAAATTAGTTAAATCCATTAAAATTATATTATTTTAAAAAATAGAAAACACAGGGATAAAAACGGTCAAGTTGTGTAAATTCAAATATGGTGTAAAGGCCAATGTTTTTAAAGCAAATAAACTATGATGAGTTCCCCATTTTGCATATACATGCATTAATTCATACTTTTAAATGTATATAAACATGCTAGTGTTCCAAGGTTTAAAATTAAAAACAACATAACTTTTAAATAAATATTACAATACTTCCTTACTTCAGTAATTAATAGGATAGCATCCACAACAGTATGTAAGCATTTGAACATGTTACTCACTAGTTTTGTAATATCTGTATCAAATGTTTCCTTTATTAGGTAAAGATTTATCACAGACGCCTCTAGTTAAAAGAAGAATTCTGTTCAATTTAGATATCACATGTCCAAATTAAAATAATTAATCTTAGTTAAACCAAATTGAAATTTTTCTATTATTAAAATAAAGAACTGATCACTATTTATTCATGTAAACAATCAGAGTAGATAAATTAAGTGTTAGAAATAAATTAGTTAATAGAAATTTATTTAGATAATAGGAAGAATTAGAAATAATTTGATAATACAAATAAGTAATGTTGATTATTCTTAATCCATGAAAAATTTGATTAAAATAACAACTGATTAGATTTTCGGTGAAACAACGAATTCTTAGGCAATAGTAAAGAAAATCTGAGCGATGCTGAACCTAGATTAAAATTGCACCTTCATACAATTAGAATTCGGCTCCGACACTTGTCCGGCTTCAAATTGAGCACTGCAAAATCTACCGCTCAGCGTCGACTCGAGCACCATCAACAAGAACCATCATGACAGGCACCCGGAATCCACCTGCCATCAGCAAGACCCATCATGACCTTGGAATCACCATCAACAAACTCCGTGCGATTTGGTGTTCGCAATCGGCGCAAATTCATCTCCCCTGCGATTTTTAATAATTCGTCCCTTGGTACACCAGTTGCGAAAAGTTGCTAGTCAATTTTCGCGCTTACAAGCCAACTTTGCACTCTTGCGCTCCCCACCCTCACCGATAAACGAAGAAAACTTCTTTCATTGTTGTGCATAAGATAAGGTTTCAGGGTTGTCTGATTTGGCCTGCGCTTTTATTCATTTAAACTCGTAGAGAAATGTTTGAAATAAAAATATTAATGTCTCAGTTTTCTTTTCTTTTTTTCTTCTTTCCTAAAGAAAATCTGTATATTCATAAATTTCCTTTCGTTGATGAAACATTTTTTATTAAAAAATGACTTGAAATAATTACAAAAAAATGATACAAGTGTTTATTATGTATTTTCGTTCATTGATATTTGTGGATATTTTAAAATAGAATCAATTTTATAATTATATAATTGAAACTTTATGTAAAGTTATATATATAATTTGTAATATTAAAAATAGGTCATTATTAACAAGTTTTCTGTTATAATTAAATTACGCGTATGATTTATTTATTCAAAATTTAATCAAATTACTCGAATACTGTATATTCTATTTATCAATTAGTCACACATTGCTTCAGATTTAATAAAATAATTTATAAAACATATATTCTTAAATTTACAAATTTCAGCTTTCTTAAAACACAATAAATAATTTTAAAAGTTCACTGCATTTTGAAAGGAACAGATGGTTAACACCGAGATTAGCTTTTTTAAAAATGTAATTATTACTCAATAAAAATCGAAAGAGATGAAATATCGACAAAATGAACAATGGATTAATAAGAAACAATAAATTATAGTAATATATTTAGGTAAATGTAATTAAACTAAGAACCGATAAATTATTAAAATTGAATATGTTTGAGTAAATGTAATTAAAATTGAAACAAACAATAAAAATTGAATAGTGATGGTTCACAAATTGATCCAACTGAAACAATAGCCCTTGGGTAACTACAAAATTAAAACATTCATTCTGTATTATTGGTAGCTGGTGGTTAAGGTATCCGACTCCATGCTAGTGGTTCCATTGAGCGATGGGTGAGCTTGATGTCGGCAGACACGCTGATGGGGCTGATACACGTTAAATTTAATGAGCCCAAAGTCCTCCCGTTGGCTCAGGTGGAAGAGGCGGGGCCAGCTAGGCGTCCTCGTCACTGACCGAGTTCAAAATTACGAGGTCCGTCGCCAATAGCCCTCGTGTTGTTTAGTGCGACGTTTACAAAACTAAACCAAACCTTTGTATGAAACAGAATGCATTATATTTGAGTTTTTCAAATCAGATTGTAGGTAATGAAACGATACCTACATCTATATAAAAACAACGCTTATTTATGTGAAGATATCAGTACAAAGCGAATAAAACATTTTGCCAGATTATATTGTATAGCAATAATCAGGATAAAATCCAAAATGTATTGACAAAATTCATGTCTAGCAATATTTTAGTCCAAGGCTAGCTTGAATTCTGATTGCACTAAACACCCACTAAGGAGCGGGTTGATTGATAATTAAATAGGTTAGATAAAGATTTAAATTAGTGGAACAATTATACGTATTTTTCCTTTTATTTTATATCTGTTATTAGAAATATAGATATTCAAGATACATTATTCTATTTTTGTATCAATGTCACAGTACAGGACTTTAAGTGGATGATTCTGAACCATTTCGAATTACGATAAAAACGATACGTAAGCCCTTATAATTTCCCTGTATTCTGCGCGATTGGTTTTGTTCAGTACTCGAACATCGTTAGCTGGAAATTCCACGTCCTTAAATTATTTTTATTATTATTATTACTTATAAAATAGATATAACTTATCTATAACTACTAACTATATCACAATTATATGATAAATAAGAACATTTTAATATAATTAGTTAACAAGTTATTGGAAATAAAAATCTTATTTACTACGTTTTTGGAACGAAATATACCTTTACTATCTGCGCAAAAGATTTAGAAGGGAAAAAAAAAGGAAAGAAGACAATGTTTGTAGCGAAAATATATTTGCTATCGCAATTTTCATTCAAAAATAAATCGCATTAAAGTAAAAAAAATTTGCAGCCGCAACCAATGTCAACTCGCTCTCTTCTCATTGGGGCACGGGATAAAACAACTTCCCAGGATGCCTCGGTCAAAACGTCTGACGCCGAACATTATTTATTATAAGAAACAACTAGAATCGAATTTTCTTATCTAGGCATGTATTTCATCTAAATACCTGTGCATTTATCTAACGATTAAATAGAGCCACATATAAATGATTCTTTCACAAAATCTGTTAGGAATAAAACAATTATTAAAACAGCTTTTAATACATAATAAAAATACTGTCAATAAATTAAAAGTAATCTAATGAAAATAAACATAAACTGCACTTATATATATATATATATATATATATATATATATATATATATATATATATATATATATATATATATATATATATATATATATATATATATGCAGTTTATGTTTTTTTTTTTCATTAGGGAAATATGGGATATTAAACACTTTGTTATGAATTTTGTATAAATAATCAAAATCAGAAATATTAATCATGTTTTATTACTTAAGTTAAGAAATATTTAAACTAACAAAATATGTTAAGCTGTTTAAAAATATTTTTTTGTACCTTAAGAATTCAAACGAACTCTAATTCGATGTTATTACGCGGTCGAGTTTTTTTTCCTCCTGAATTTCTCCTAGGACTAGGTGTGGCTATCCAATAATGAGACTGACGCTGTAAAACGTTTTATTTTGATGTCATATATATTTACTTATTATAACCTTCAATGTACACCTCTCCTTTATGCCTACAACGCTCCATGTGAATCTTCCAATGTTCGAAACAGTACTGGAAGTCTTCTGCTGTCAGATCCAACAGAGCGCGCAATGCTTTCTCTTTCACAGTTTTAACAGACTCAAATCTTGTTCCTTTTACTGCAGATTTCACCTTAGGAAACAGATAGAAGTTGCATGGCTCAAGATCCGGAGAATAAGGATGATGGTCTTACACTGAGATGCTGTACGTGGATAAGAACTTCTTGACAGACAATGCGGAATGTGCGGGCGTATTATTTCGGTGGGGAACCCATGACTTGTCCTTCCACACAATTCGATTCGTTTTTTCCTTATTCTTTCATGGAGTTCATCAAGAACGCTAATGTAGTAATATTGATTAATAGTTTGACCTTCAGAAACCCAGTGAAGGTACACAATCCCATGAATATCGAGAAAAACAATCATCATTGCTTTGAATTTTGATTTGATCATTCGATCTTTTTTTGGCTCTTGTTGAAGATGGACTGTTCCTCTTGACAAACAATGTGAAATGAGTCGGCGCATTGTCTTGATGGACAAATTTGACGTAAGGATTCTTTGTCACTTCCTAAAGTCTAAGCAATAGCCCAATTACTAAACCGACGGTCAGATCGAACCAGGTGACCGATTTTTTCGATATTGTCTCTCGACTTTTGACATGGAAGAGCAACTCGGGCATGAATCATCTTCAACGTCTTCTCGGTCATCTTAAAGATGCTTAAACTTCTCAAAAACAAGTGCACGAGATAAGCATTCATTGTCATACACTTCTTTCAATAAATTATAAATTTCAGTAACGGGTTTTCTAAGTTATATGTGAAATTTCACAACAACTCAGTGCTCTATTGTGTGTTACACTTATCATAACATTAAGCAAACAAACAAACAACTCCAATGCGAACAAATACTATGGGTATACGGATTTGTTTACAGAAGCTAGAGGCACTGCATTCGATGCTTCACTCTAAACAGCTGTGGGTCGCTGGCGTTTGGTGCATTCGTTCTTCTTCTATGGCAGCGTCAGTTTCGTTATTTAATATTCACTCCTCTTATATGCTGGAAACGAAAATTAAAAATTATTTAAAATTATGATTAATTGCATGAAGTTATTTTTTCACAATACAAACAACAACTTAGTTAATTAATAAATAGTAGTTAAAATTTCTAAAAATATTTTTAGTTGGCCTTATTAAAATCAATTTTTAATTTCATTGGTTTTGTAATTTTTGTGTGGGCATGTTTTTGAGGTATTCCTTTTAACGCTGTGTTGCATAAAACGATTAACAGTTGTGTTAATCAAAGTAAGTCTATAATTACCTTTTTCTTTAATTTATTGAATGCACAGATATAGCCTTTAACACTACTTTCAGCAGGATTTTTTTTTTCTGTACAATATTTTCTCTGTGCTATGTCCAAATAATTCATATTTAAATATACATTAAAGTATGCAAAAAATACTCGAGATATTCATAACATCAAGAATATTTGTAACTCATTAATATGTACCAATTAATTAAGAAATTAAATATAAATTTTCACTCCCAGGATATATGAATTGGAGGATTTTGAAAAAAAAAATTAAATTATCTGTTCTTAAAAATTAAAAGCATATCTAAATTAATTTTATATGTTATATCTAATTTTAATTTTTAATAGTTCTCATAAGGATTTCAGTCGCTCATAAATTATGTAAAGTTAATTATTAATTAATTTTGATTAAATGTATGCATTATTTATATAAAATTACAGTTGTATTATATCATACAATTAAATTATAGTATAATTAGATATATTTATTATAAATTTACCTTTTATTAAGATTTAAAACTGTTGCAATTCTTATTGAATGGACCTTGAGAGAGAATAATGTATTGAGATGTAATGAAACTGAAAGACTTAATATAGAAATACTGGTAGTATTTTGAGGAATTTTTGCTGAGTACTATTCTCTGTTTGTAAATTTAACAACTTTTCTGGATATAGTATAAGTTTAAAAGCTTGCATTGATTTAAATGCAGCTTAGCCTACACTCTAGGCAACATAAATATTTGTTGGGGATAAGTTGCCAAATTTCGCAAACCTTGCATTTCTGTTCGTATGCAAACATTATACAGTGCCAATTGGAGGTTTTTTGTGCTTGCGTCTGTTTTAAACTTTTGCTGGTTAAAAAAGTTATATGACCATTGGATATTCTCATTGAATGTCCTCATTTTTCAATTTATTTTTTCAGCATGTTTTCATCTAAATCTGGGTACCTACAAAGGTTGTTGGTATGAGTATACAACAGGTGAGTGAATGAATATATATATACTTAGTTTATTGCTAATTTGGAAGCAAAATGGAAGATCCTTTTATTGAATGGTACATGAATGTTAGATTAAATGCGTTCACCTATGTATATCCAAAACGTGGTGAAGTTATGAAATTATGAGCAAGAAAAAGGTATGACTGATGTAAATAAAGGGCATTGCAGGAAAAAAGCCGAAAGTTGTCATGTTGCTTATAGGAGTGTTAGGAGAGCTTCAGGGTTTTCCTACAGCCATTAGAGTATGTGTGATATTTTCTGAGTAACAAAATTTTGGTTTGACTGAGTTTGTTATGATTGAGGCGAAGAGATCCATGCCCATACAGTTTTGGATTGGTGTATGTTTTGTAAAGAGGTTTGTATGATTGATGTGGTTGACAAGAGCTCAAAACTTTGGGTACCAGAAAAACTGTGAAAGTGGACGGATCTAAATTTGGAAAAATAAAGTATGGAAGAGGAAAACCTTTAAAAGACAAATAAGCGTTTGGAAGTATTGAAAGAGGAATGAATTAGTGTTTAGATAAAGTGGTTGAAAGACAAAAGAAAGAGAACCTTTTGGCTATTGTTTGTGAATGAGTGTTGCCAGGATCTATGATTGTTTCAGACTGCTGGCAGTCGTATGATTGCCTCTTTGTTGAGGGGTATGTCCATCTACGAGTCAACCACTGCCTAATATTCAAGGATCTTGACGTGAACCAACTCCATTGAAAGCGATTGGTTGACAATCAAATACTTTCTGAAAAAACATGCTCACTAAACATGCATGAGTTTTATTCCTACTTAGCAGAATACACGAGGGGGGAAATGCACAACCATTCCATAGGCGACGATATCTTTAAGGCATTTGGGGAGACTATTATGAAGATCTACAAGCCTTACATGAAAGATCCCCCAGACGAGGTTTAGGGCTCTGCAGAGCTATTTTGGCCCTAAATGTGATTTAAAAAATCACACTAAAAGTGCGGTCAAAGTAGCACATTTATTGTATGCATTTTAAATTCTGGAATCATGAAGCATACTACTTTCAGAAAATATTTTAGATTAAATTTTGAACTTTTATTAACACATAAACAACTAATTTTTATGTTTTAACGAAGTAAATATTAATTTTACTTTATTTCATGACCTAAAATATTTGTGTTTAAGAACTATGTAAATGTCAGAATCGAATACAATCAAAAATCGAATTAAGTGAAGTACTAGGACATTTTGAGAAAATTATATAGATATTGCTGTAAATATTGTGGTATTATTTTAAAAACTACTCAAACACAAATTTTAATACAAGTGATGTTATGGTTTCTCTCTCTCTCTCTCTATATATATATATATATATAAATATATATATATATAAGTATTTTAGCTGTATAAGTATTTTAGTTTTTAGCTAATTATTTTAGAAAATTCGATTGTTACTTAAGGATGTAACAATATTTAATGTTTGAAAGTTGCCATATTTTAAAACAGTTCAAGAAAAATAATGCTGGATTCTTCTGTCCAAATTGTTTTGATGAACTCAAAAAGGAGGGGTTGGTAAGATTATTCTATATAATTCTAAAAAATGTCATTGCATTAATTTTAGCATATTAAAAGAATTAGAAAGCCTACAAATTCTGAAACTATGAGAGACGATTAAAGAAAATGTATTTTTCATAATATGGTATTCGGAGGAGAAACCATTTATAATCATGACGAATTGAAGGTATTTCTCAAAGTTAATTACCATCTACATTATAATTTTTTCATAGGTTTGAACTTTTATTACAAGAAAGAATATATCCTGTAATCTATTTTTAATGAAAAGAATAATAAAAATGTTTTACGAAGTTTTAAATTTACTGTGGATGTAGAATCTTTGTGAGCAATGAATGGTGAGAAAAATATATATTTGCTTAATTTTATAATGCTTTGGAAGCAATGAGGAATTTTTCTTGATTTTATTTTTGTTTACCCTATTTACAAAAAAAAAAAAAGTACTATTATCTTTACACATGTTTAACTTGTGGAACAAAAAATAAACGAATAAAGAAACTTGATTATTTTGGGTTGACGCAGAAGAGAATTGTAAAGAAATATCGTTTAAATAAAATCAGGATTTGATGAATTTGATTGACATTGACTTTATTATTAGCATTATTTGGTACGTGAATGAAATTTTGTTGACTTTGAAGCTTTGTGTAATAACTATACTAACTCCGTTCATTTTTACCACTCAGGGGTTTGCCTTTTTTAGGTAAGTACAGACATCACAACCTTGAGATATCTTTGTAATCTTTTCTTTCCCATCGTGTTTACACCGGTGATGCATCACCAGGATACCTTAGCTATCCTTCTCTATTTTAGACTCTTCTTGTTAACCAATTTTTTTTTCATGCATCTAGAGCACATTTACACCTATTTTGGCACAGGATAGCAACATCTGGTTCTTGACTGTCATTAATCTCCACCATCACCCACTCGCATAACATTCATTTTTAATCCAATTACACTAATCCAATCATCATTCGGTCTTTTCTGGTTTCCCATGTTCATCATTAACAGTATGGTAAATTGTGTGTAATGAGTTCATTTTCTGAAACTTTTTTTTTTTTTTTTTTGAAAATTTTGGTTTGATGCATTTATTGAAAATAATAGTACAAAAGTGTTTCATTTTTGGAAAGTAAAATGCTATTACAGAGTGCTGATTCTATTGGATTAAGAAAAAGCTTTACATTTTTGTTCTTATTCCTGAATTAGTTAAATTTTAAATCTAACAATTTAATTCCTTAAATCATTCTACGGGCAACAGTATTTTATATTTAAAATTCATTCTTGCAGTACACCCATCTGCTTGCTATTTACTGTGACTGTTCTTATGCAATATATTTTATTATTTATACTTTACAGGATTTCATAAATAAACCTTCTGTAAACTTTGAGGATCTGAAAGAGATGTTTGTTCAAAACCCTTTTTTTATTCCTTTTCCTCAAAAAGATGATATAGATTTTGATCTTAATTTTGAGGTATTTGTTTCATAATTTTCATTCTCATTTGATCCATATTGAATGCAATTAGAAAGGTAGTTTTGATATTTTTGCATTAAATGCTTTTAAAGTATAGCATATAATTTTAAAAAAAATTTTCTTCTTCATCTCCATGTAAGATTAAAAATTTGAAATTAAGTGGAATAGAAATGTTCCTGTCAGATTTGATTTTGAGCATCTTATGCTGAAAATGTTTATGCACAAATATACTTTATATGAGTACTATTTAGTCAGATTTTTAGATTACTTGGGCATTTGTTTGGATGGGACAAAAGTGAAAATCTTATCACCTTTTAGTTTAAATGGAAAGTTTGTGTCCCTTTAAAAAAATTTATTTGGGTAAGGGATCATTTATTTTCTTGTAACTGAATATTTACTTTTATAGTTTAAGTTGGGGGGAACGGGTCTAAAATCAAAAATATTTGAGTTCATCAAAAATTTAAACACTCCCTGATAATATTTCTTATGTTGAATTAAAAGAATAATTAAATTCATGCTGTTTTCTTATTGCAGATAAAATTTACCTTAACGAATCCATAATTAAATTCTAAATCAAATTCATATTTATTAGATATGAATTAATTATGAGACCAATGGTAGTAGTATGTAATAATGAAAAATATATTATGAAATTTTAACTGCACCTCAATCTCCATGTCGTATGATGTAGAAATGTGAAGAGTTTAATGGCATATTTGTTACTTGTTTGTGATTAAAAAATATGTTTAGCTATCATGTGTATAAATATAAAACAATGTTATTCTGTAAAAGTGTTAAAATATAAATATTTACAAAACATTATTTTAAACCAATTAATATTGTATCCTGAACTGTTGTCTTTTAGGCTTGCATCTTATCAAATGCCAATGTCAATGTTGTAGATTTTCTTAACGGTGATGAATCTGATGAAGAGATTGATGATGACCAGAACCAAGAAGATGAAATTTTAAGCGTATTTTTCATCAACTCATTGTTCTAAAGTAGCTGTGAGAGAAAATATTTTTTATTACTTTATAATCTGATGACAGTTCACACTTTGCATCTTAATTGAAGTATTTGAAGTTAATATTTCTATCAAAGCAATACTGATGTATCTTAATTTGAAGTGGAATACCTAAATCTTTATTTTGTAAAATTACATAACATTAATTTTTTTAAGCTCTTGGCACCATTTTGCAATGAATAATATCACACAGTTTGAATAAATATTTTGTTACAGATAGAAAATTTAAATATTACTTTCCCTATTTGAATTTTTCTTCCGTGTAATAAAATATGTATTAAGAAAGAGAAAATCTGCTTATTTAGTGTTGCTTTTATTATATGAAAGTGTTATAAACTGAAATGTTTACCAAAATTTCTTATATTACAAACATCTTTAATGGATATTTGGAATAACTAAAATTTTATTACTCCTAAAATATAAATAAATTATCAGGAATGACATTACCTAATTGTGAATTTCTTTATTCTACCAAAATTGGAACAGTCTTTTTTTAGTGTATATGGAACAAGTTGATTATAAAATAATTAAAAATAGGTGACAAAGCTATGAAACATTATTTAGCATCAGCTTTAATCTATTAAATATATTTCCGATTATCTGATGTTGATACTTTTCCTTTATTGCATGTGAAACATTAAGATGCTATCATTTTGTGTGGAAAGAGTAAGAGTAAAAATTGCGATAAAAAGTCAGGTATATAAAGAACATTGACTGAAAACTCTCATTTCTTCATTAAAGAGTGTCGAATTAAATTTTATCAAACAGGTTGTACAAATGTCACTAAATAGGATTGAATCCTTATGTTTGGTGCTTCCAGAAAGGCCTCCTTTACACCAAACGAATCTCAGTCAATCCGAATCCAGGGAAATCTGAGTAACCAAGATTCGTTTTCACACCCGTGGCTGTTGTAGCCTAGTGGTCATGATCACGAGCTTGTGGCTAGTATTGTTTCTACAGATTTGTGGGTTCGATCCCAGGTGCCACTGAAGAGTTGCGGAGATGATGCACGTTAAATCTGTTGAGGTATCCTGTTTTCCTGTTAGTGCGTTGTGGAAGTTTGGAGATGGACCTGTCAGCTCAGGTGTCATCTACGTCACTTGACAGAAGCTCAAAATTTCAAATTAAAAAATATGTTGAAAGCTATGTTCTTATGTGCTGTTATTTGTTATCATGTTATCTTCTTATGTTCTGTCGCCAAGATCCCTTGTGTTGATACCAAATGATGTTAATGAATAATATGAATAACAAAGTTAATGAATAATAAATCAATCACCTTCACACCTCTCATTTCAATTCGAATAAACTTTTCTACTACCAGTGTTTTTGATTTTCCAACATGGAAACAGTATTAATTAGTACTCTTGTGTTTCGTAGAAGGCTCTATCACTTAAACAAAAAAGTGTAAGTCATGGATTTATGAAATTAATCGAAAAAGTATGGATTTTGATCTTTTTCATCAAAATTGAATTTACTAACTTCAAAATTGAAATGTTTTCCAAATTTATTCAAATTTTATTTTCAATGTTTTTTTGCTTAATTTTTTTCAGATAAAGCAGTCATTTCCCTTTGTTTTGCAATAGTTTTTGTAACTGCTAAACACAATAAATCAAGCATGTCCCCCCCCTTTTTGTCTTCGTTTGAATAATACAATATTGTTTTGTATGTGATAGTCTTTGTTTTGATAAGTTAATTTTGATTATTCATTATTTTTTTAATTTATAGAATTTTGCTTCATAATAAAGCCTTTTTCAACATTTATAGGTGTGTTAATCTACCCAAAATCCTAAAGATTTTGCTTCGGAGAACACTTTTTTTTCACAATAGAAACAAATGTTTCACTTAATAATTGAACCAAATATTTAACATTTAATGCTGTTTTGAATTGTTTAAGTCTTATTACAATTGTAATTTAATTTTCAGATTTTAATATGTATATACTGCTAGAAAGATATCGAAATATATAAGAAACTAAATAATTTTAACTCCAATTATATAGAATAATGTAAATATGCAATTTTCATATATTCATTAATTTTTAAGGCAAATAGTTCAAAAGGATGAAGCATGATATTTTTAGAAAATAAACTTTAAAGCTTCTATAAGTAAACATATGTAGTTTTTATTATCCTGAGGAAAATTGAGATATTTTCATGGTTTGTTTTATTCAAAAAAGTTTATACTTAAATATATTTTTTCATAATATCCTTTTTTTTGAGAGGAGTTAGGGTATGGTCATATGACCCTTAAATTAAATTAAAAGTTAAATGCTAAACATAATAAAAATCAAATAAAAAGAATTAAATAATAAAAATAAATTTTCTTGGAAAGCTTAATTCTCAAATTTTCCTCCTTGTATAAGCAATGTAATTTCTATTGTGACTTTTATCACTTGCATTAAAAATAGCACTGTTTTGTTCTTACTTTCATTAGCAAAATTTCCACATCGATGACGTTTGGTAGTCATTGATTCATGATTTGAGTGAAGAGTGGGAATTCTGACCAGCCGAATCACGTAAGAACTTGAGTTGAAGAAGACTGAATTGGTTTCGACTAGTGAGGAGTGAGGAAATGAGTTTAGACGTATTTGAATGGTAAAATCAACAAAACATTAAACCAAATCTTGATTAGTGGGATTCCCTGTCATTTGAATTAATTTGATGTCAAGAACCTTAGGGCACCTTATTCTTAGTGCCTCTGCAAAAGGGATATTTCTCTCTCTCTGTATATATATATATATATATATATATATATATATATATATATATATATATACAGGGGTTGGACAAAAATATGGAAACACCTTTTAAAAAACATGTTTCTTTGCTTAATATGGTGTAGGAAACCCGTTGGCATCCAAAACAGCTTGCAGTCTTCTCGGAATGGATAAATACAGTTCCTGTATGTGTGCCAAGGGAATATTATACCATTCTTCCTGCAAAACGGTGGCAAGTTCAGATAACGATGTTGGCGGTGGATAACGAGAACGCACTTTCCGTTCCAATGTAGACCACAAAGGTTCGATAATATTCAGGTCTGGTGACTGTGGTGGCCAGGGGAGATGGGACAAATCCTCCTCGTGCTCAGAAAACCAGTCCTGGACAATGTGAGCTGTGTGAACAGGGGCTTTGTCGTCTTGGAAGACACCATCACCATCGGGGAACAAAGTTTGTACCATGGGATGAACTTGAACTGCCAAAATGTTCACATAAGTCTTGGCAGTCATGTGCCCTGACACAGTTATCATGGGGCCAGCAGAGAACCACGATATGGCTGCCCAAACCATAACAGAACCCCCGCCATGTTTCACTCTTGGCAACAAGCAGTCTGTATTATAGGCTTGAGATGGCGTTCTCCAGACGTAAACTCGGCCAGAAGTGGGAAACAATGTGAAAGAAGATTCGTCAGACCATATTACACGCTTCCACTGCCCTATAGTCCAGGCTTTATGACTTAAATACCACCTTTTCCTGTTACGGGCATTAGCATCACTGATGAGTGGCTTCTCAATTGCAGCACGGCCAGAAATTCCCTGTTTATGAAGCTCCCTTCTAATTGTTTTGGTACTCACAGGGTTCTGTAACACAACATTCATTTCAGCAGTAACTTTTGCAGCTGTGGTCTTCTTATTTTTCGTCACAATTGCCCTTAATGATCGTCTGTCACGATCACTCAGCACACACTTTCGTCCGCGCTGTGATTTAGCAGATGATGTTTTTCCGCTTTTCAAATATGCGGAATAAATCTTCGATACAGTACCTCTTGAAACACTAAACACCTCGGCTACCTTGCTTACGGAAGCACCTACCATACGTGCTCCAACAATTTGCCCACGTTCGAAGTCTGTTAACTCTGACAAAATGCAATGACAACCTCACATAACAGTACTCCGACAACAACTGAACTGTTTAGCACATTTACGAAGTTGTATAGGTGGCGTTAGTAGTCAAAAACGCCAGCGCCACCTACATATTTCATTAAAATCAATCTTTCTTTTCAAACATGCATTTTACAAGGTGTTTCCATATTTTTGTCCACCCCCTGTATATATATATATATATATAATATATATAAATCCTGTATAGTTCTTCTAACAGCTGTTAACGACAATCTACTTTTAGTTGAAAGGTTGAAATTCAATACATTTGATATGAACATTTTTAGAAAATCTATGTTTATTGGTTTAATACAAAATAGCAAATATACATAAATTATATTTTCGACACCTGGAAACCACTTTGAAACTGTTCAATCAAAACATTGAAATATATGTTTCATTATTTGTATGCCTATGCTTAACCGTTGCATCAAAATACTTAAAATTATTTCTGATAACTTAGTTTTTTGATAGTTCAAACTTTGTATAAAATATTATTACTTGTCACTGATCAAGAGTATTTAAGTAATGCTTTGAAAACAAAGCTATATGCATATAACTAGACTTGTATAATATACCTGAATATATAGCTTTGATTTTTTTTTTATGTTATATACGTGTATGTTATGGTTAATATGATTATATATATAATTGAGTGCTATGAATAATCAGCGATTATTAATAAAAACCAAGCTGTCCGGTTGGAGTGAATAGGTTATGAGAATTTATTTTATTGACTGGTTATTAATAATTGCCAATGAATTTTTTCATTATAATAATTTTCAACATGTTTATATATTTTTAGCAGGTTATGAATGTAATAATATTGATAATGACGGTAGGTGCTAATTATATGTAATATATGTTTTGTATATATTGTTATTAAAGTCACCAACAAGATTACTCAGCTAGAGTTACTTAAATAAAAATATTCAAAGCTTACTGAAATTCTCTTAGAACTATTTAATGAAATTTATACAACATTTGATAAAAAAAATTGTTGACAAATTCATCTAGGAACAGGATTCTATTCAGAATACGGTATACTTACAGCAGAAGCATTCAGAATCGTGCAATTAGTTTCCTGTTAAGTATGATTTATATTGTAATGCTTATTACTAGTGGATTAAAGAAAGCACAAAGATGACTTCTGCCAAAACACCTGAAGATTATCAATGAGTATCAAGATATGATATCGTTAGAATTATTAGTACTGAAAAATTCATTGTTAAAGTGCAAAATAAAAAAGATCCAATAGTTTATTATTCTTGTATGGAGGAGAATTTTCGAATAATCCACATGAGACTCGTATCGTAATCGGCTGTGGAAGGCGAAATAGAATGATAAGAGAAGTTTAAATAAAATATAAGAATATTACAAATAAAATGTTGCTGATTTATTTGAAACTTCGTGAACTTTTTTAAAAGAAGCTATCCAAGAAAAGGTCTTGGTGTTAAGTCAATTAAAAGTACGAATTGAATAGTAATCCAAAGGTCAATAATGGTGGGAAACAGTTTCTTACTTAATTTTAACTTGTATGCACCAATTTATATACCTGGAACTATTTACAAATTATATTTACATCTATAGTGGGCCTCCAAATGGCCCATACAATTATTATACCACTTGACCAGTTAGGAGTCAAAAGTTAGGAGTTGTTGTTAAACCTAACAACAACAAAACCCCTTGCTTTTGGCAGTCAAACTAAATCAGAATCTGAATATATTTCCCATGCACTCTCAAACTGTCGATGGGACATGCTGCTTCATTCATTTTCGGTATCGAAATAAGTTATTTCCAACAACGCAGTGAATTAAATTCAAGGTGTCAAGTTGACCTCATTAACATATAATTGTAAGAGGATGAAGTTTAATGTTTATAATGCTTTACCCAGACCATTTGACAAAATTTATTCAATTAAAAGAGTTAAAAACAACGATCTGAGGAAGTTCTTATCTATTGGATGTGTTCACAATATTCAAAGCACTGTGCATCTTGCAAAAGGACAATGACCGAGAATTTACTAATAACATTATTGAAGAAGTTTGTGAAATGAACTCAAAATTGTTCATGTAAAGTCAAGAAATAATAAATCCTGAGGCTCAATTGAAAGAGAAAACCAAAACATTGAAAAGTTGTTATCCACTTGACTTGAAACAAACAGTGCAAACAATTGGTCGGAAGGAATAAAATGCGATCAATTCGTAAAAAAATATAACATCATTCTAAAATAGAACACAGTCCATATGAAGCTATGTTTGGCTGTTTGTAAGAATACTTTGCAGAAATATGACCAAAATTTTAACAAATACTGCATTTTAAACCTTCATGTTTATCGAGACAAAAACGAAAAATATGTCACAATTAAAACAAGTTTTCTTTTCTTATTACTATGCGCTATCATTTCAGGTTTCACATTTAAGAAAGTTATTCGTATATTCAGGGACGTCTTAAGACTTCTTGAGGCCCTGGGCCCTAATGAAGAAATAGGCCCCACCTGCGACCCTTTAATCTTAATTTGATGTATATACATGAACAGTTCAATAAAATGAGGCTTTATGTGAGTAACCGTTTTCTACATTTTAAATTTGTAAAATCATTAATTATGTCTTTCAAAATCAATAGTTAATAATATGTCATTTTCAATACTCATCATGCTTAAATTATTCAAGCGTGATTGAGTCATACGATTTCTCAATTCATTTTTGACCAGTTTGAGTTTTGAAAAGGAATGCTGACCACTCGTGTTAGTAATCATCATTGATAAGAAAATTCTCATTATTATTTCAATATTGGGAAACACTGTGAATAGTCTTTCATTATACATGTATGAATAGAGTGTGTTGATCCCAATTCCTGTCCCCCCCCCCATCCAACAACTGTCGTTCCTCTTCATCTGCATTTGTAGAATTATATTTTTTATTAATCTTTCTTTTTTCCATTTCTTCTTTTTGCTTTTTCTTCAGCTTTTCGCCATCAATGATCATATCGGACTTGAAATGTTGACATTCCAAGATCAGTTCCTCTCCATTAATATCTTTATCGTAAAATTTTCATATTTTCTCGCATGTTATTTAAATTTCTGTCTCATCCAAATTAGAAATATTTTCAAAAAATCCAAACATTTCAAAAAGCTCCTCATATTTTTTACTGCTCGTTAGTATATTGCAAATTAGAGAATCGATTATTGGTAAAAAGGATTCTATTTTGAATTTCTGGCTGTGGCTGTTTTCGAATGTTGTGTCGGTGTCTCTATTTCCATCAAGGAAAGTTATCCTAACACGGCGTTGTCTTACTCGCTTGTGAACACTTTGATATTCCTTTATAAAGGATACTTTCTTGGCTTTTGATTCATAACAGTCAAAAGAATCTCTTTTGGTTCTTATGTATATCATTAACGGATTTTAATAATTTCACTCATTTCGACAAATCCAATTTTTTTACTCTGGAGAAATATATTTACTCTGTCAATACGTATCAAAATGTCCTTCCAAAGGATAGTTAAAAAAGCACTTTCTAACTCATTCATCTTAATTTTTAATTTTTTAGCAGAAAGTCGAGTATTCGCTGCCTGTAATTCATCATTCATTAAGCAATCGAGGCTCTTGACAATTTCTGAATATCCGGAGCTTAAGGCTTTAATTGCATCTACGCGTGCTGATCAACGTGTTTTTGATAGCTTTTTCAGTACACATTTATTTCTATCACAGTTCAAATTTAATGTTAGTATATTCCAACGATGAGTTGATGATGAGAAAAAATTATAATGATTTTGGACAAAATCAAAGTTAATTACCACATTAGAGTTACATTCTCCTGCTTGGAAGCCAATTAAATTCAAAGAATGCCCTGCGCATGGTACGCATACAGCGTATTTATTTTTTTCTTGAAGTCGGGCTTGCAATCCTGAATATTTCCCTGATATATTCGAGGCATTGTCGTATGACTGACCTCTACAACCACTGAGGGAAATGTTGTTATTTTCCAAAAAGGAAACCACAACATCCGTCAGATACTCTGCAGTATGTCCATTAATATTAATAAATTGCAAAAAATCTCTCAATGGGTGCACCATTTTGAACATACCGTAAAATAAATGTTAGTTGGTAAGCAAGAGTCACATCTGGGGTAGAATCAACGGAAATAGAATAATATTTAGCTTTCTGTATTTCAGTAATGATAGTTTCTAAGAATTTTAACGCCATGACTTCAATGAATTCATCACAAACTGTAGCAGATAACTAAGAAGGATTACCTTTTCCAGAATTGCCGTACTTTTTAATATGTTCATTTAAAAATGGATCAAACTTACTCAGAAGTTCTAAAGTGCCTAAATAATTTCCGTTGTTCACTGAAACTATAGTTTCGTTTTCCCCTCTGAAAGGCAGTCCTCTTGATGCCAAGAATTTTATTACAACCATTATTCTCTTTAGCACTTCTTTCCAATAATGACGTTCATCATTGAATTGCTTAATAAGTTGGTTGTCTACATGACTAGATAACTGTAATTGACTGTGGTAGTTCATCATACACTTTCTGTCTTCAGGTGCGTTTTCATACTGTGAAGTAGCCGTACTTGCATGCTTCCAATCATTGAATCCGCTACTGTTGAATGTAGAATTACTAGATGAAAATAATTTACATACGAAACAGTATACTTTTCCTTGTGACGGAGAATATATTAGCCATTCGCGGTCTACAACCTCACCATTGCATAATTTTTTTTGAACAACATCGTGCACAAGTATCTTGTTTTAGTTTTATCATTTGGTTCTTTGTATATACGTGCTGATTTTTCAAAATCATTATGTTTGTTGGAACAAATTAACGGACCTTTCTCAACCCAGTAAAACTGTAAATTCTTGTCAATATATGAAGGAAATAGCCCTGGATCAGTACTTGCAATAAAAATATTTGAAACGTCATCAGTTACTATATTTATTTCAATAGGTCTTATAGTACAATCTCGAATACTTAAATAGTCTATTCCTCTCTGTCTCTACAACTTCTATCAGTATATCCAATAATGTACCTGAAGTTGAAGGACAGAGAGGAATAGACTATTTAAGTATTCGAGATTGT
>BMAW01020246.1:0-17291 GCA_019974015.1 Nephila pilipes
TTAAATTTCTAAGAAGTGTAATTATTTGAATAGGAACGATTATTAAGTTTCCAATAGATTTCAATTAATGACATTACAACTAGGCCCATTTATATACTTTTTTTATCATTTAATGAATGGCATTTTTGCTATAAGAGATTATTTTATCTTATTCTTTAGCAGATGTCAAAACTATTCGGAACAGGTTGAGTACCTTTGTGCATGTATTTTTAAATTAACAGCCACATTTTGTCACAAAGCAATTAAAAAATGAAGTCAAGTAAAAATTGGTTTCTGCAATAAGAAATAGATTCTCAGAATATTTTTGAAAGAAATATTCCTTGAATTACGTGTTACAAACACTATTTCAGAAAAAAATTATTTAAATTGTTTAATCAATAAGAGCAACCAATCTGTTAGAATTATGCTTTGTTCCTTTACAAGGTAATTTAATATAATTTGAAAATGAGTAATAGACGCTTAATGTAATAAATCGCTTTACATTCCTGCAAAATTTCAAAAGAAAATTATTCTTAATAATAATTTAACATTTTTTTCTCAATAATAAATTATTTCTAAACATTAAGCATTTGCTCCTAAAATTAAAAAAAACAGCTTAAAAATTACTGAGTGAAACAAAATAAAATAATTATAGTATTACTAAAGCTGAATAAACTTCTCTTATAATTAGGAGAAATTTCAACAGAAATTACGGTTTCCCTTTTAGTAATAGAAGGTTTTAAAGTACGCTTTTTTTAGTCAATGTCATTACGCATATTTTAAGAAAAAAAAAACTATTTGCGTACATGCATTAGTTAAAAAATTAAATACTAATTGAATCAAAGCATTGAAATGTTGTAACTGTACCAAATCATTACAAATAATTTTTTCACTTTCTGAACGTTACTGTTTCTTTTTTTTTTCCCTTCTTCTTTTCAACTATACAGTTTCAATAAAAAAAATTCAGAATTTATATTTAATTCGTTTATGTTATATTTGCGCATCTCTGGATGATAGAAGCAATTTGTTGCGAAAACAAATTGCCGATTTTGATAAAAAAAATGCAACTGATATCTCTCAAATGGTTATGAATTTACTTCTGGAATACAAATAGCTTGTCGATTTACCAAGCCCCAAAACATGATTTCATTTTAATTTTAAATTCTTACGACTATGAGAACAAATCATGCGATTCCTTATCGTAAAATAATGATATAATCATAACCCAATTTTCAAACAATTCTCATTAGGATCTGTTTTTTACTGAAATAAAAATTTCATCAAATTTTAAATTAGAGTTCTATACATTAAAAATTAGTTTCCCATGAATCTGTGTGGGATAAAAATTTGAGGTACTGTACAATTTCAAAAGATAAGAAAAATAATCAATTGAGATAAAATGTCAAATATAAATGTTTAGTTTTTCAATTATTATCGAATGAAAAATTATATGATTGAAAAGGCTGATGAATGAAACAAATGCTTGAAATATTTAATGTAATAAACACTTCCATTTTTTCTTTTTATCATACTTAATATATCAAACTTTATGTTTAAGAATCTTAGAACAAATAAAAAAGTTATTCATATTTTACAAAATTAAAAAAAAAAATCTTAAGATTCCTTATCATATCGTCATTAGAATTAAGTAGATCTTTTGAATTCAAAAGTTAATATTTTGATTATCAATGCTCAATTCTTAGTTGAAATTATTTAAATACATATCCGATGATTTGTATACAATAAAAGGAAATGCGTGCATATATATATATATATATATATATATATATATATATATATATATATATATATATATATAAGCGAAATACCACTGACTGACTCGTCACGATATCTCTAAGACTATGCAACCGATTGACTTGAAATTTGGTACAGTTACTCATTTTGCAATGTAGACGCTCACTAAGAATGGATTTTATGGAATTCTTAACCAAAATGTAGTTATCATCGGTTAATCTTTTCTTACCCATCGGTTATGTCATTTTGGCGACTTTATCGCCAAAAATTACATGACCAACGCCAAACGGAATATATTTTTTTATATGTATACTATGTATCGCTACCAATTAAGTTTACTTGCAAGATTTGCGCGTGCGAAATGGAAAAATATCAAATAATTTAATATTGAATGAGGGATGATTGGCAAGATTTGATTGGATGATTGGCAAGATTTTGGAGAAGAGGCTCTTTTTTGCGAAATATCACCAAATATCTTCCACCGCCAAGTCGAAGCATTTCAATGACCTTGCATTGTGAATTTTAAAAAGCTATACTATGGTAACCCCAGCTGATTTCGGTTTTGCTGAGCAAACGATAATTGTTTATTGTTGTGGAACCTAGACGTAAGTTTTAAATTTATGAGAAAAGTATTTTATTATTAATAATGATTGATAAACTACATTTGTAAATCTAAACGCAATGTAACGAAGATATTGAAGTTGGCTTTTAACAAATGAATAATAACGGTATGTTATTCATGTCATTAATAAAAAAAATAAGTAGCTATCAAAATATTTATTTTGATGTTCGCATTAATTGTAACCTAATGTAAACATTATGCAAAAGTTTTGTTTCTGTATTTTGGCAATTTTTAGCTTTTGTTTTCTAGGAAATAAACGTTTTTCATTTTTTAAAATGGCTGGATAATTTATTGTTTTCAGAATACAGAATTATTTTTAATGCTATGATTTTTAAGAGCTATTCTGTCTATTCAATTGCAGTTCCAGATATGCTGCTACCGTAAGAGTTATCCTTTTGCAAAAAGGATCACGTAATACGGGTGACTTTTTGCTAAAAATTTTTATTATACTTCCTTCTTTTGTTAGTATTTTTTGTTGAATTTTAAAATAATGTGATTTAAAAAAGTTAATTTCGGTTATATTTTTTAACTTGAAAAGTATTTCATTGTAGGTTAATAAAAATTGATTTTTCATATTTACTTTTCAGTTATAGTTCTTAATAATGGATGTTGAATATATTTGGATCGATGGAATACCTACTCCTTTCAAAGTTTTTAAAATTCTTGGCGACGGAGCATGTTTATTTTCGTCTTTGTCTTTGCTGGTGTTGGGTGACATATCGATGGCGTATAAAATGAGAAATATTATTGTTTCTCACGTGTTTGACAACTGGGATCGGTTTAAATGCTACACTCAAATGCTATCTGGTGCCCCTTATAATATTAGCGATTTATATTTTACCGAAATGTGTAAACCAAACACGTAAGGATCTATTTGCGAAATTATGGCGGAGGCAGAGCTATTTCCCAATCAGTTTGAAGTGTATCAAGGTGGCTGCCTTATAGCTTCTGTTGGTGAAACAATTCAGGGGGAAAAAAGATTACGTTTTACGGGAAACTCTAATAGGGGTCATTTTGATGTTTATGTTGAAATAGTTGGATTAACAAATATAAGTAAAGTTAATTCTGGTGATGATAATGTGAAACAAAATGAAGAAAATGTGTCATCTTTTGTGTTTCAGCCTCAAGAAAATGTGTCTGTGTTAGTTTCAAAGACTCAATCAATATCTAACATTGATTTTTTAAGTTCAAGTGAATCAATTATTAATGATGTAATATCTCTTCAACTAAATAAAGGTAAAAAAAGAAGAAAAAGATTCTCAAATTCAATTAGATATAAACAAGTAAGACAAGCTGCTACAAAATATACTCAAAGTCATCCTGAAGAACATACAGCAGCTGTAAGAAAATACTTTTCTAATAACCCCCATGGGAATCAGGCAGCTGTAATTAAATACAATGAAAAAAGATCAAAAGTTAAATTAACGCCATGGACTTCCAAAAATTTGCCTGGTTTTAATTATAAAAAAAGATGTTGACTATTCAAATGATAAAATTGTCAGTATCGGAAAACATTTGCCCTGTTCGAGATACCGTGCTTTAAAATGGATAGAAGAACCTCCAGGAATGTGCTGCAGTGGTGGTCAAGTCCAGCTTCCTGCTATTAGATCCTACCCTGAACCTTTGAATAGTCTTCTTAACCATTAGAATCAACTTTCAGAACATTTTCTTTCTACAATTCGTAAGTATAATGAATGTTTTCAGATGACGTCATTCGGAGCAAAAAAAATTGTAGGAGGGAAATTTTATGCCAACATTTAAAGTCCAGGGGCAGGTATACCACAGGATAAGTAGCCTTTTGGCTGAGCCTCCTCAACAACCTTCTTTTCTTCAGCTATACTTTCTCTTTGATGATGAACGTGAACGAAACATTCGTTGTGGTATTTTCCGAGGTGTTAAGCCAGAATTAGTTAGCCAATTACAAAAGGCGCTACATGAACATAACAGGTATATTCGCGATTTCAAAGCTGCTGTTTATTCAGTTCCTAAAGACCAAAAAGAGTTCAATTATAAGGTTATACTTAATGCCGATAAAAAACCATCTGGAGAACACAAAGGTCATTTCAATGCTCCTCAAAATAAAGAAGTAGCTGTCCTTATTGTGGGTCAGGATTTCGAAAAAAGAGATATTCTATACAGCAGATACAGTAAATTGGTACGAATTAGTGAAACCCATCGAGCTTACGATGCTCTTCAGTACTTTTTGATGTTTTTTCGTGGGGAAGATGGTCATTGTATAAATATTTCAAAACCTGATAGCAATACTAAGGCTCCTATCAATAAGACTGTCTCTGCTTCTGAGTTCTTCAGCGATAGATTGATGGAGCGTGTTGGGGAAATCAATTATCTATTGCCCTTTCGTCAACTGTTTAATCAGTTTTTGGTCGACATGTATGCAAAAATAGAAACTGAAAGGCTTGGATGGATTCGTAACAATCAGAAAAATTTTAGGAGTGAGGAATATGTCCACTTAAAAGAAGCTATGGCAAAAAAAGATACACAGTCTTCAGAAATAGGTAAAATGGTTGTGTTGTCGTCTTCGTTTACTGGAGGACCTCGCTACTTGCATGAACGAACTCAAGACGCAATGACAAACAAAGTGACATGGCGCACGTACTCAGAGAAACAAAAATTATAGTATGGGACGAATGTACAATGGCCCACAAGAAAGGAATTGAAGCTCTCAACCGGATACTACAAGACATCAGAGGAAGTAATCGACTAATGGGTGGTTTTACTGTTCTTTTAGCTGGTGACTTTAGACAAACTTTACCTGTCGTACCACGAGGGACACGCTCAGATGAAATTAAAGCCGGTTTGAAATCTTCAATTTTATGGCCTCATATAAAAGTCTTATCCTTGAAAGTTAATATGAGGATCTCTCTTCAAAACGACTTGAGCGCGAAAGAATTTTCTAACTATTAATTGACATAGGTAACGGAAATATTACAGAGCAAGAAGAAAAAATAACTATTCTGAATAACCTATGAGATACTGTGGGAGATTTGATTACTTTGACTGATAGAATATACGGAAATATTGAATATGGCACACTAGATAGCTTATCGTGGTTGAAAGAAAGAGCAATTTTGACTCCAACAAATGAATCAACTGATAAAATTAACGATTTTATCCTAGAGAAACTGACAACTGAACATATAAAGTATGAGTCTATAGATACAGTCATAGAGATAGAAGTTACTGTCCATTATCCTGTGGAGTTTCTGCACACACTCAATCCACCAGGCATACCGCCTCATATTCTTTATCTAAAGACTGGTACACCAATAATGTTCTTGCGTAATTTAAATACTCCTAAATTATGTAACGGCCCCAGTTTTTTCTTAGAGTTTTCAAATTGAAAACTCCAAGAAAAAACGTTATAGAAGCGACTATTTTTACAGGAAAGTATGAGGGTGAAAATGTATTCATTTCTAGAATGCCACTAATTCCATCAGATTATCATTTTGAATTTAAGCGTTTGCAATTTCCAGTTAGAGTTTGCTTTGCGATGATTATCAATAAAGCCCAAGGGCAGAGTTTAAAATTAGCTGGTGTCGATTTATAAAATGAGTGAAAATCTAATCATCCTTCAACCAGAAAAACGAATGAAGAATGTTGTCTACAGAGAAGTTTTGGAAATGTAGGCATATTATTTCATATTTTTCTTATACTTAACTATTTATAAAATTAGAATAAGATAAAATAATAATGAATGTAATAATTAAGATTAATAAATTGATATAATAAAGAATAAAAATGTAGTTTTCATTCTCAAAAATTGCCATGCACACAAAATAAAGACAATAAAAATGTAAATCACAAAAAAAAATTGATTCAATAGGTTTAAAAAATAAAATAAAATGTATAAAAATGTATTTATATTTTTATGTTGTCAATTTTTACATGGTTTAGGCCTACTGGGGACCCGCCATGTAGAATAATCGGAACGCATCGCACTACACAGTACCTCATGGGTGATGCAGAATTCTGTTCAACGACAGATTTACTGACTAAATTACATTTTCATTTATAAACTATTAACTATTAAATACTTTTCTCATATATTTGAAAGTCGTGGATAACCATTATTACAGACAATCAATTTCTTAAAATTTTAAATTCAGATTATAATTATCGTTTAAAAATCGAAAACTTTCTTGATATCTTACGTATAGGTTCCAAAATATAATATTATCGTCCGCCCAGCGAAGCGGGCGGGTATCAGCTAGTATATATATATATATACATAAACACACACACATATCTGTATATAATAAGTGTGTGTTTGTGTGTGTGTGTGCGTGTGTGGTTGTGATACTTGTGTGATTGCATTTCCTAAATTTGTTTAACTCTCTAATTATTTTACTTCGCTGATCACATGTTGGCTTTAGAACTCACTAAATGAAGTTCTTAACTTAGATTTTCTTTTTACAAGTATATTAATTAATTTGTTTTGCTAAAATAGTATTTTCTTAAAATTTTTAATGAGGAACATATGATAAAATTTTTGAGCAGAATCTTACAAAACAAGTTTATTACGAAGTAGGGTAAATAAATAACTAGACTGGTGCTATAAAACATTTTATTTTGACATCGTACGTATTTATTTATTATCACATTAATATGCGCCTCTCCTATACCCTTTCAAAGTTCCATGCGAATCTTCCATTGTTCGAAGCACTGCTGGAAGTCTTCTGACAGCTCCTTCAGAATACATATCGTTTTCACTTTCATACTTCAAAAGATTCACATCTTGTTTTTTAATGCAGATTTCACCCTAGAAAACAGATAGAAGTCGCATGTTGCAAGTTCCCGTTAATTAGGTGGATGGTCAAACATTGGGATGCTATACTTGGCCTACAAACCTCTTGACAAACAATGTGGAATGACTTCTCCTTACACAGTGCAAGTCGTTTATTCCTAATTATTTCACGAATTTCAGCAAGAACATGAATGTAGTAAATTTGATTAATAGTAAGACGTTAAGAAACCCAGTGAAGGTACTCAATCTCATGAATATTGAAGAAAACAATCATCATTGCTTTGAATTTAGGTTTGCTCATTCGAGTGTTTTTGGTCCTCGGTAAAGATGGGCTCATCTATTGTATGGATCAGCAGCTCGTTTCAGGATCATAAGTAAAATCCCACGATGAGTCACACGTTATTTTCTTTTCCTATAAGTTTGGGTCATTTTCAATGGCATTCAAAGTTTCAGTACAAACAATTCTGCGAGCTTCTTGTTGTTTAAACACGAGAATTTCAGGCATCATTTTAGCACACACTTTTTGCATGTTGAAATTTATATGTAAAATTTTCCGTATGGATTCTTTATCAATTCATACAATCTGAGCAGTCGCATGAATACTTAACTGATGGTCAGAAAGAACCTGGTTACCGGTTTTTTTCGATATTGTCGACCGATTTTAACGTCGGAGGGCCGAGCATGAATTATCTTCAACGTCTTCTAGGCTATTTTGAAAAAGCTTAAGCCACTGAAGAATACGTGCACGCGATGAACATTTATTGCCACACATTTCTTTCAATGAATTATAAACTTGAGGTAGCGGGTTTTCCAAATTTAATGTGACATTTCACAATAATTCTTTGATTTATTGTAACACTCATCATTTTTCCGGCGAAACAAAAAATAACTTTAATACGAACGAAGGCTACGGCTTTACGGATTTGTTTTCAGAAGCGAGACTCACTGCATTCGAAAGAAAAGGCTTAAAGCTTCACAGCCTTCGGTCTCTGGCTTTTGGTATATGCGTTCTATTGCAGCAGGGTAAGTCTCGTTAATTATTAGCCATATTTCGTATTGTGCATCTTAAAATTTACATTTGACTCAAGTTTCAATATGGAGTTCCATTTTGTATTAACATTTTAAATATAAATGTATTACCTAATAAATAACGAATATTCATAAATGTAAATACTGTTTAATTTTGTATTGTATTTCAACGAAAATATTTTACTAAATAGTTTTAGGATTACATCTAAGACAAAAATTTATTTTATAATAAACAGTGTTCTTGTTTATACACAAAAAAAACTTTTGTTTTCAATAATTATTTAAAAGATAACTTCAATGTATTTTTTAAACTTTTAATTAAAGTTGATTTACGGCTTTGATAACTTATTCAGATTTATCCTGATTGCAAATCTAATATTAGGAGGAACTTTCGTGTCGTTAATCAATAATTTGTTGTGAAATCTCCTTTGAGCATTCTGGCATAGAGCAAAGAAAGTAAGGATAAATCATAAATGAAGTCGGTTGTGCCTTTCATGATGCACAAAATGGAAGAAGCAAATATTTATCTATTCGCTTAACTCTGCTTGTGTCAGAATCTTTACATTAGAAAAAGTAATTTTTACAGTAAATAAAAGTGAATATCTGGAAAATAAAGCTTTAGGGAAATAAGAGTATTATTTTAAGCCATTATTCACCAAACATTTTAATTTAAGTATACTAAGTCAATAAATGCGAGTCCATCTATAAAATAAACACAAAGATAAAGTATTGATTGTATGCCTATCGACTGATTGAATATTAATTAACATCGCAATCAGAAACAACATGAGGGTTTTGGAGAAGGGTCTCGAAATTTGTATGTCTATCAGAGATGTGAATTATTTCGAGTAATTTAACTGAAAGAATCCATGAGATTGCTTCTTAAGTTTAATTTCGATTAATCTTTAAATTAAATGATTCCCTTCCAATGACCATTCAAAGGTATTCTGGCTACAACACATTAATATATAATTATGTGTTTGAAGGAACAAAATATGAACAAAAATATTATTTCAAATATACAATCTCAAGATTGAGATTGTATATTTGAAATAATAATAATAAGGAATCTCAAGAGAAACAATAATTGTATAATTACACAAAAGTTCGTATTGAACACTTTGTTGAGTCTGTTGTAATTTCAAGTATGAATCTCGCATCAACCGTCCTGATGTACAAAAAAGAACTTCTAAAATTAACCTGCATATTTTTATCTAGAATTAGACTTCCGTTGTTTAGGATAGCTTTTAGAAGTTTCCATAATTAATACATTTCTGAGAATATTTTAACAAAAAACATGGAATTGATCACTATAAATTTTTTTACAAATAAGTCGGTAAATGCTCATAGCTCTCTTTCACAGAAAATCTGAAAGTATAATCCCATGTAGGATGTTAAATAAATTTACATTTTCAGTGATCATCAAATTAAAAAGAAACATATAAAATTTCAAAGACAACTAACTAGAACCTAAAAATTATTCACAACAGCAATTTATAAAAGAGAATTTAGTATTAGTGTTCTATATCTGTATAATGTATCATTGATATCCGTGTGGTCATATCCGTGTGGTCGCCTTATTGACGCGGTGCGGCTGTTGAATAGAGAGGTGCCATCTGAGGTGTTTTCCTTTTTAGTTAACCAAGGATCAAAATTATGAAGTCCATTTCCAATTGCCCTCTTGTCTTCTAAGTTCGATGAAAACAAACAATTAATCGTATTTGAATAATGTCCCATATATTATCTATATATACCCATTTTTGAAGAGTCATTATAATAGTGATAATGTACCTTTAAAAACTTGTTGAAATTTTTGTCATCCTCATTCTGAAAGATAGTTCAATTTTATCCATCCTTTTGTAATCAATTGCACCTTTTGATAGAAATGTTTCACATTTATAGTATACGTTTAATTCTGTATTTTCTGATAGTATATGCTTCAAATATACCGTATTATTATCTTACTTGATAACGTTTTGGCCTAGATAACATTTAGGCAACAATGTTTTGTCCTGATTTAGTAAAGATCATCATAACTTAAGAAATATTATAACTTTCAATTTCTATAAAAGTGTCTATGTCTTCGACGAGACGATGTCTATGTCTTCGAAAAAGACGATCGTTATTTTATTTAATAATCATCTGTCTGGAAAATTAGAAAAATAAATTTCGTATCTTGTTGTACATATGCAATTCAAAAAGTATAAGAATACAAACATCTAGTACGCATTACCATCATTTTTAAATAAAGTGAACCCGAGATATGGTGATCTCTTGGTTATAGTGAACTATTTTTTTCTCCCAAATGAACCCATATTTAATTAATGTTATTTTAAACGCTTATTCTGATAACTTCAGAAAATGAATGTCCACTTATATTCTGTAATTCCATAGATTATTTTTTTCCATTTTACACATATGTATTTAAATCCAAAAAGGTAGTATTCCAGAGCTTCTAACTGAAATTCACATTTTTCTGAGAAAGAAATAGGTAACTCCTTTAACAATCATGACGAAAGAAAATAAAACTCATTTGTCCTAACACTCCAACAACACTCGACCTATTTAATGGATCCTAATCTTCAAACGTCCCCCCCTTCCAGGAATTAACCACTTTTACACAATCGGATAAACAATATTCCTATCCGACTATCTTTCCTAGATTTTCTTCAACCTTTCTCCATGCTCTGGACATCTCCTTAATACTTTCTATAAGTGTTTCTTGTGGATCCCAGTAGGATAATTGATTGATTGTATGAATTTTAAATAACGTTTACTTACAAGAAAAATACACAACTAAGAAATATTTACTGAAATTTTATAACAATGAAATATAATTATATAGATTCTCGTTATGAAAAAAGGAATTCTTGGATTCTAGGTGTCGGCTATCAAAAGCCACTTGAAACAGAATGCACAAACCAAAAAAAAAAAAAAAATTACCCTACCCCAGCTTATGAACTTTGAACCCAAAATCTCGTATCAGGAGTAGTACTTGTTAAATTCCTGCACCAAAATGAGAGGATTAAAAAGAAAACACATCCCTGCGGGGTACCTAATATGCTAAAAAAGGGTTCAAAATCATACAGCTAATAGGGGAAAGCTTGAGAGTCGTGATCAATATTCATTACTTCATCAAAAATTAATTAAATATTGATATTCATGGACCTTGTCTTAATGTATATTTCTACCATTTAACATCATTTTTAAATTTTAAAATTTAATTTTGTTTTTTAAAAATGAGAACGGGTGATGCATCCCAAAAGCCAATGAGATCCCCTTAGGGATCATGATCCACCAGTTAGAAATCAATGCCCAGTGCGCTTTAAATAAAATTTCGAAACTTTGAAATCTATAAATCTTTAATTATGAAATGAATTTTACAAATGATTTGAATTTTAAGAACTTAAAAGTAAATTACAAGTATTGTTTGCATGCTTCCAAATAATTCTCTTGATTGGGTATTTGTATGTTACAAACTATAAGAGAAAAGCATTTTTGAAAAAATTTAACTCTAAGCGATTGCTAAAATATATGGAACAATACCGTTAAAATAATCAAAGTGTAACTCATTATAGTTCACAAACACGATACTTATTATACAAAGAACGAAATCGAGGTTCTATGAACCGTACAACAATTAATATTTGTATTTTGTGAGTCTAAATTAATGAAAATATTACAAGAAAAAAGATTATAACAGAGCCCAGATTTTTCATCTGTTTGTTGATTTACATTACGCTAAATTACATGAGCATAGAGAACTGCAAATATTATTGAGAGGAAAACATGTAAGAACAATGCGCATTAACAAGAAGGAATTAAATACCAATAATGCTGTAGAATACATTACTAGATAAATAATACATTAATGCACTTATTGGCATATTATCATTTTCTTATTCATTAGCATAGCTTTGTTTTATTTGTCTTTATATATATATATATATATATATATATATATCCCCTTCACTCTTACCCTTTCATTGAAGATATTTCCAATAAATTTAAGAAATAAATTGAATTAATTAATAAATAAAAAACTAACTCAATCAACTAGAATAGTAAATGATCAAAGCAATACATCTAGAATAATAAATGATACTAAGTTTGGATTTTTTAACACCTATATTCATTATGTTTGACAAACTACTTAGTCACGCAATAATTACATAATATCAAAATGTCCTTATCAGACATTTATCATTTCACAGCTTACCATAGATGACGTTACAGAAAATATAAGTGCCAAATTAAACTTTTTCTGAATAAAAATCATCTACATACTTTGAACTATTAATACATTACATAAAACACACACAAAAAATATATATGATTTATCCAAAATCAGTTTTATTTTTAATTATTAATTTCCGAATAATTAAAAAAATTCCTACATTATTCAGATTCTAAGTTGGTATATTCAAATTTCTATCAGCTTTTCAAATCACCTATTAACTTCTCATAAGATGAAATTTTTCGAGCAAAATTAAGAAACTACATCCAAGATGTAGAATGGAAATTTTATCTGAAGTGGACCTTTTAAAAATCAGTAATCTATGTATGAAACAAAATTAAAATTTAAGACACGACTAAACGTTTTCAAAGACAAGTCAGAAACAATACAAAATGATTTATTTTTATATAGTTACTTTAGACGTGATATATTACATTTGTGTTG
This sequence comes from Nephila pilipes, assembly GCA_019974015.1. Taxonomy (NCBI): domain Eukaryota; kingdom Metazoa; phylum Arthropoda; class Arachnida; order Araneae; family Nephilidae; genus Nephila; species Nephila pilipes. The sequence goes on from BMAW01020246.1 coordinate 12,832, forward strand.
TCAACAGTTGTTGGCTTCGAATATGTAATGATGCGCATTTAGCAACACATGTTTGTCTGTATGATAATTCTTTATATAAAATTAATTCAATTCTTTATTTAAAATTAATTCTATTCTTTATTTAAAATTAATTCAATTCATTATTTAAAATTAATTCTATTCTTTCCTTCATAAATTCTACAAAAAAGTGCTTCATTGAAAGAAAAACATAATATCTCCAAAGTAAAAATACCTCTTTCACCGCGAACATTACATGATTCATTATTTTCATTATTACCTTAATCTCTTAGAGTAATCCATATCAGAGAAATTTTAGAGTTAACTATAATTATTGCTGTACGTAACTAAAATAGTAAAATTGCTAAAGATTAATTAATTGAACATTTCCAGAAAATAATTTCTGCAAGTTATTGCTTAGTTTCACCGACATTTTTAGCATATACATCGTTGCTTAAAGAATGAAATCTTAGTAATCTCATTATATATTTCGCAAAATTATCAAATTACCGAATACAATATTTTCTTAACATTTATATATTTTTTTTATTAAAAAACCTTTGAAATCGATGTGACCACAGCAGCTTAGTAAATAATGTCATAAATTTCAGAATCTAAGATTTTCGAGTTGTCTTTGTTTTGAATCCGATTACTTTTTGTATATATATTGTAGTAACCCTTTACATAAACTAAAAAAATTCATTTTTTCATGAATCAATAAATACATCATAAAGATATTAAGTGTATTAAATACTGTTCCTTTAGACTTACAGTTATTAGCACATAAAAAGTGATCACGTATTATTTTAAAAACTAATAATGAACAGGAAAATAAAATAACGCATATATCTTTATAGTTGTAAATATATAGTTTCGTAACAACATTGTGCGCATGTGCTCAACATTGTGCGCATTTAATAACTCAATTAATGTTTTGGATGCACACACACATTAATCCTATCATTCTCTTTATGTCACATGTTTGAATAGATTACTCACTGACAAATGATGACTTTTAAATTTCTCAAGAACCTTCTAGAAGAACTTTAGAGTGTGGATTATCAGTGACTAATTCAAACAGAATTGTGTGAAGGCGCTAAAATATTTGTACATAATGTTAGAAATAATTTTGTTGCCCAATTGTCATTTCAAATTTTATCTCTTGAGGTTTTACAAGAAATATCAACTTATAAATTTATTATTTCTATGTAATTTACAGAAGATTGTCACATCATTCAATTAAACTTCTTTACGACAATAAACAGCCATTATTTTGTTTTTGACTCTACCCATTTTATAAAGTCAGTTTTTTAACTCATAAATAACCTCCCATAAATTGTCTGAATTCCAAAATTTTTCATCAGTGAGCCTTACACAACCACATGACATGAGTTGCCTAGCAAACTCCAAACTTATCTTCTAATTCTGCTTAATGAACGAAGGAAACCAAACTACATTTTCACAAGAACTGAATGGAAAGTTTCTTCTCGTCAACTCTCCAAACAGTTAGGCAAAACACATTCTACGAAAAAATAAGAAATGGGTCGTAGAAGACAAATCCAATCTATAAATATTGTTATTTACTTGAAAGCAACTGTTTGAGGAACTTTAAGTACAAAGCTTCATGACGCTTTAAGATTTTGAATGTAATCCATTTCCAAAATAATTTAGGATCAACAATATATTTACACACATTCGTAATGACTTTAGTTTTAACTATCCTGTCACTGAAACAACAATCATCTTTAGCATGTTAAGCATGTTAAATAAAAATATAAACACGTTATTTTAATTTTGCAATATTTAGTCTCATATACTTTCTACAACATTATGTAATAATAAAATAACAAATTCTGAGAATGTAATTAAAAAAGTTGTGGACTAACATATCCTTCCATCAGTTCTTTTGAATTAATGTTTTTAAACTACTATATCATGCATTACGTACTTATAACTTTTAAATGTAATTTAAAAGTTAGATTATTTAAAGGTTAGATTATTTCAATGAATAATAAAAGATCGAACCTTAATAGATCTAACATCAATTAATGAAAACGCAGTAAAATAATATTGATATTGTAATAATTATTATTTTTATATTTACATAAATTATACTAATATCTATATTTTTGAACGAATTTTAATTACAATATGGATAAATATAATTGAAGATGATGGTAATATTCTATGATTAATTTAGCCAAATCTTATTTTAATCGCTATTATTGATATGGCAACTATTTACCGCTGCCATAGCAACCGGAATCATTTACTGTTCCATTTACTTACAAGAATCCTAATTCGCTATGTTTAATAATGATAAAAATTTGGGTTTTGCCTAGAATGAATAAAAATTTATTTATTTTTTACTTTTTTAATTACTTGCTGATATTAAAAAATTTGCCCCTCAAATAAATTAATGATGACTGTGATTGAATTTATATTAAGCACTTTATTTTTTTCAATTTAGTAAAAACTAATTTTAAATAATATGACTTATCTTTGTTTAGTGAAAATGAGCAGTTTTGTTATTTAAATTGCTTTTACTGTTGTTTACTCAGTCGTCGCTAAAACAAAAAAAAATCTAATAATGGTGAAATTTATTCCAGACTAATGGAAAAGTACTAATAATTCTTGTTCAAATTTAACTCATTTAAAATTGAATATTATTCAATTATCCGATTTATTCACTATTCATTTATCTTCCCTTATATTTAATAGTTTATTTATTTTTAAAAGTGCTTTATGTACGTTTTTGAAACCTTCAATAAATTCAACACACACACATACATTAATTTAATAAAATTTTTGTAATCGTCACATTAAGCAAACGATCTTAATTTTTAATGTCAAAATTTTTTAATCATAGCTTTTGTAAATTTAATAATGAACACTGTTTATATATGAACTATTGGAAGTGAACATTATATACTTATGAAAATCCCAAATATATATCGTTGCATCTGCAGTTATTTAATTTCTCTTTCAGTATTTACTGTACTGAATTAAGATATTATAATTTTTTTTACCATACTTTCTTTTTACCGAGACTCAAACTATCATTAAATCTCACAAATATTTTCGGTTTATATATAACATACATTTAATAATCAAAATTTTTTCCTAAAGTCACATAGAAAGTTAATATGAAGTAAATGCATCATTTAAGACGTATACGAAATTTCTGTTTCAGCCATTACACCCAGAACATTGTATTTATGAGATAAAAAAAAAACATATAGTCCGAATTCAAAGAAATAATACTCAAGAGGAACATTCTTTTTGGCCTTATCGAATATGAGACCTTACATTTTGGAAATACTTTTGAAAAGAATACAGTCTGTTTTCTTCTGATATCAGCTGTCATTTTTCATCAAATTTTTATGCCAGATAACTAGAAACTTTACAGACATTTTCAACAAAATGAAATTTAACTGGTGAAAGCCAAGCAATATGAGTCTTCATTCTTCCTTTTAAGCAATTACACAAGTTCTTCTTATTTGATATCGTTTTTCCAATGATAAAATCCCTTGGATCATTCTTTCTTTCCTTCCTTTTTATATTAAATCATGGATTTGAAAATATTTGAAGTCATATTTGAACTAATTAGAATCATCATTGACATTTCTGCTATTTCCTTTAATTTCATGATTAAAAGTTACTTTTAAATATAAAGAAAATTATTTTAATAAACAAATTATTAAAATAATCACAAAATATCTCGATATTATTCGACTTTTAAAATAACAAGAAATTAAACTTTTTTTAATTTTCTAAAACTTAGTTTCTGTTTGAAGTTAAACTCATATAGGTTTTATTTAACTTAATACGATGAAACAAAGGATTTTTAAGCTTTAATTTCCTTTTTATACTACAGTTTATATATTTGTACAAAATTCAATACAATAAAAATTCAAGCAAATTCATCTTTTATACAGTTTATTCATCTCTTACTATCTAAACTTGCTACAGTAGTTATTTTAATTTTGAACAGATATTTAAATAATACAAAGTTGTAAAAGCTGAAATATGCTTCGTGTGAAGTTATGAGATCTTCTAAAATCCTCTAGAAATATTTTAAATCAATTTACCTGTTAGTATTTACTAGTGAGAAAAATAAATTATCTTATATTATTAATATTAATGAAATGAAACACAGATTTCGAATGCTTATATATTTCATATATTTATTAGATTACTTTGTGAGAACAATTGTTTTTTCCCGACATAGTCCGTAATTAATTTCACTCTTCAATGATGCTTAATGTATTATTCATGATTCATTAAATTTTAAATAATACCAAATAATTGTTAGTCTCAAAAGATCAATTTACCTTTAAATCAATTTACCATATACAAGATATGGTAAATCAATCAAATCTTATATATCAATTTACCATATAAAAGATCAATTTACCTTTAAAAGGTAAATTTATCAATTTACCTTTTCAATTATTGAGATG
>BMAW01020248.1:0-184308 GCA_019974015.1 Nephila pilipes
CTGTTGTACTTCGTTCTATATATCTTTGGAAAATATTAAAAAAAAACTTCAGATGTTCCATAATAAAATTCACAATAAAACAGTCATTAATAGTAAATTCTTTAAAATCTTACGCTGGAGATTTTTAATGTCTGTAGAGAATACGGATAACAAAGGTTTTGAATGCATAGAAATTTGCTGTATTTATATCATAAACCTATTTTCCAAAAAGGAAAAAAAAAAAAAAACTTTGGGATTTATTCTTGATAAGTATAGAAAAACAAGCTATTGATTGGAGTTTCATAAATTTTATTCAAATATTGTTTACCATCTGGATTTAACATAAATTATACTTGTAATTATGAGGTCAAATGCTAGTTCATTGTAAAATTAAATGAAATATTTTGTTTTATCTTTATTAGAATGGAATTAAACAACTGAATCCTATAAATTTGTTTTTACTTTTCTAGTGACAAATTTAATGTTTCAAAGCAAGACGCAAGTGAGGGGTTTTAATCCAGTTTTGATCTGGGAGTTGTAATGCCTCAAGAGCGAAAGTATTTGTAAGTTGATTGAAAGTATTTGTGTTATGTCGAAAAAAAATCTGATTCGAAATTTTTGTGCTTTCAGCTGTAATTTAATGTCTTGAAGTTTTAGTACCAATTTGATTTTTAATCAGCTTTTACAAAAAAGATACACGGTTTTTTTGTCTAGTTAAATTAGCAGTAATATATTAATTAAAAAAATAAAAGTAGAAATTCTAAATATGTTTACATAATTATAAAATGGTTAAAAATGTCCTTGATTACAACAATAAAAATTGAGAAAACGTAAATATGAATATGTATTGTCTATGTTATTTTTTGAAAAAGTGCTTTTAAAATTCTCAGAATCAATCCTAAACAACGACATCCGTAAGGAATGGTTTATACAATTTTCATTTACAATCGAATGACATTGATTCAAACTTGAATTCAGCGTAAAGAGAACACAGTAAAATTATTTAAAAATAGTTAAAGACATTTCGCAAAATGCTTAATCAAATACATTCTTGTCAAATTTGACATCTATTGAATTAAAAAAAAAAATTACTAAAAATAGAAACCAAATAATAAAAGTTTTACAATTCTTACTAAGAAATGTCATTGAGAAATACAAGACTATTTATATAAATTTACAATACATATGTAATTTTATTCAAAGGAATTAAATAAAGTATTGAAAGAGAAGAACGAAATGAAATGTAGTATTGTTTCATCTAAAATGCCCCAAAACTAAATAAAGTATGTTTATTGAATCTCTTTTTCCTTGGAATCACCATTTCAAATAAAATCGTTTTTCTCAATTTTTTCTATTATAATTTCATATTTGAAACAGTTATGAAATAAATGTACTAATTACTTTAGATTTAAAAAAACAAAGGAGAAGACAGAAAAATAAAATTTCACTTGTAGAAATTCAGTTTATATTTTTTGTTACTATTCTCACAAATTGATAAGCGAAAGTTGGTGGAGTTTAGCGCGAGAGCCAAATACGGCAATGCTGTGCAAAAGAGGTATAACTATGTTTGAAAAATTAAACAAATTGTTATTGTTAATGTTTGAAAAATGGAAAAAAGTAAAACTGGTTGACAAGAAGGAGAATCGAAATATCGCTATAGTATCCGTGGGGCGCGTCACCCATGTTTACCACAAACAGTGAACTCCATGAGAGAGAAAAAGAACACTACCGTACCTCGAGGTCGTGAACTCAAATTGATAAGCTCTATGGCTTTCCATTGTGATTAAATAATATGTTTTCATAATTTTAATAATTATAAACTGCTTCAATTAATAAAATTGTAAATTCTATATATAATGGAATGTAGTAAATATATCCTTTTCCGCGTGTATGACACACCTCCTCATCTCTAAGACATAAAATCTCTTTAAATTTTTAATTTCCTTGACAGCGTTTAAAATATTCGCCAAGAGAGTTGTAAAAAATTTTAAAAAGAAAAACGAGCTTAAAAATGGCGTACAAAATATATTTTTTTAAGAAATATAATAAATATAAAAGATATAATCGTATTTAAAGCTTTTTTTTATTTGTAGTAGAATTCGAATCTGATGTAAAGAATTAATTTTTCAAAAATGCAATTAATACAAAAATATAATTGCATTTGGAACCTTTATATATGTATATATATATCATATATATATATATGAGAGAGATGGTATTTTTTAAAATACTATGAATGATAAAATATACAATTGCATTTGGAACTTTTTTTTTTGTAAGAGAATGTAATTTTCTTAAATTCTGTCAATTATAAAATATATTTTGAATTTGGAAAATGTATTTGGAACTTTTATATATTTGAGAGAATGTATTTTTTTTGTAAATACGACCAATTGCAAAATATATAAATGTATTTGGAACTTTTTTTTATTAGATAATGTATTTTTTTTAAATACGATGAATTACTAAATATATAACTTTATTTGGAGCTTTTTTTTTTATTAGTGAGTGAATTTTTTTTGAAATACCATCAATATAAGAAATATATTATATTTTTTTTATGTAGCAGGGTTCGAAACTGATACAAATAATTCATTTTTTAAAATACAGTTATTATAAAAGGTATAATTATATAGAACTTTTTTATGTAACGGAGGAAAACCTCATTACTCAGTTTCTTTAAACATCTTTCCTACGTCATCGTGTGTGACGTAACAACAATTGGACGACTATCACATTGGAACGTTAATTGCTCTGTTTGGCGATCTTGGCAAGTTTCGAAAAAACCTTCAACCCCTCTAAGTGAATATTCCCCCAATATTTAGACATTTGTAACAAGTTTTAAATAATACTTCAATAATTTTTTTTAATAAACTTTGCCACTATATAAAAACGTTGGTTTTTATTTCGAATTTTATGAATTTGTTTTAATTTAAAATATTGTTGCTTTTATTTATTATTGATAGAATACGTTTTAGAAAAAGTAGAAAAAACGCCATTACTTACCTTTCCATTTATTATCTTATTAAGAAGTTTATGTTGAGATAAAAAAAAAAAAGATGCAGTTATAATTTTGTTAATTTGAGTAGAGGATAAAGTTTTGATATCCTATTTTTTCTGCACTTTGATCAAGAGGTTCCTTCAAGAAAACGGTAAGCTCAAAAGGTTCCCAAAGTGTAAAAAGCTGAATACCCCTGTTATAGATATTGTTTCACTATAAACAAAAATTGAGTTAAGGTAATGATCTTAAAACTTCTGTTTTCAGTATGATAGTAATCCAAATAAAATCATGTAAAAAAAGTAATTGAAAAATGTATGTACGTATATATATATAGAGAGAGAGAGAGAGAGAGAGAAATTTAAAATAAATATATATTATAATCTGTGTTTTTTCGTTATAATAATTAAACTCCTAATAAAAGCAAGTGCTTTGATATAAATTTTCTTTCCTATTGGGGCAATTTGAGTTGGGTGCAAAATTATCAAAAAAATTCTAATAATTATTTCATTTATTACAACCGCATACTGACATATATTACAGCGATTTGTTTTGACCGGGTATCAGCTTTTTAGCCACCCAAAGGGAATTTATTTTAGTTGAATCAATTTTGACGAACCAGATCACTTTTCAATTTTTAATCGTTTGCTTCAAATTTAACTATATTTAGCTTAATTATATTCAATTTAATAATTTATCGTTTCCTTTAATTTTAATATCGGAATAGCTTACTGCTTTCCGTTTCTCGATATTTCGTCGTTTTCTTTTAATTCTTATATTTAATTGAGTAATTTAATAATAATTACAAAAAGAAAAGAAAAGCGCACCTTGAGTGGCTAAATCTCTCCTTTGCAAAACTTTGCATATAACTGTTTACTATATAAAAATTTATTTTTATATAATTAATCAGTGTGCACAAAATCACTGTGCACAAAGAATCTTTCCTACGTCATCGTGTGTGACGTAACCGCAATTGGACGACTACCACATTGGAACGTTAATTGCTCTGTTTGGCGATCTTGGCAAGTTTCGAAAAAACCTTCAATCCCTCTAAGTGAAGATTCCCGCAATATTTAGACATTTGTAACAAGTTTTAAATAATACTTCAATAATTTTTTTTAATAAACTTTGCCACTATATAAAAACGTTGGTTTTTATCTCGAATTTTTTACAACGTTTTTCTGTATTTTACTTGGAGTGTGTGTGTGTGTCATCAAATCTTCGATCGTTAATTTGACCAATTTCCTATCAAGCTAGAGCTGTGAAACTTTGGGAATCGTTCTTACACGCCTAACAATGCAATATTTAGACATTTGCGACAAGTTTTAACTAATATTTCAAAAAAAATTTATAGCGTAATTTGTGTAGTAACCTGACGCCATCTATGGAAGGTATGTTGAATTACGCAGAGAGAGTGATCTTAAAGACGAAAGAGATATGAGGTTTTTTTACAAAGTTTTAACTAACATTTCAATAATTTTTTTTAATAAACTTTGCCACCATTTAAAAACATTTTTTTTATTTCGAATTATTTTAATATTTATTCAATTTTGAGATTTTAAAATAAAATGGGAATAATTTCTTTGAATCGATATCGGTATGTTTCGTTATCTGGACTTTCATTTACATAAGAAGCTAATGTGTTTTAAACACATAAAAGGTTTGCAAGAAAGAAATTAATCTCTTAGCTTATTGTTAACTGGTCGAATTTCTCCTATTTTATAGTGGCCGCTGTATTCTAGTGGTCATGGCAGCGGTTTTCGAGTCATAGTTCGAATCCTTGTGCCATTAAAGACCGCAGTATAGCCGGGGCTGATGCACTTTAAATCTGTCATGGCTCAAAGTCCTCCCGTTGGCATGGAGTGGAAGTTAGGAGAGGAGGTGCCAGTTCAAGTGACGTTCCCTCGTCACTTGACCGAGGCCCGTCGCCAATAGCCCTCGTGTTGTTCCTAGTGTTAAGCTAATAAACCACAATCAACCTATTTTATAAACAAGCTTTTAAGCCCAATTATAATGTAGGCTGTCTTCGGTCGGGGGGACAGCAGCTTCTCAAGCGAAAAAATACAAGAAATTAAAGATAAGCTCTTCCAAAAAAAGATCAAGAAAGAAATAAAATTCATAAATATTTTAAAATAGGAACGACTGATAGTTCAGTTTATTTTTTATTAACATCACACTGGAAGCAACACGAGAACTGGTGGCGACGGACCTTGTAATTTTGAGCCTCGGCCAAGTGATGAGGACGACACCTGAGCTGGCACCCCCTTTTCTAACTTCCCCTTCACCCACGGGAGGACTTTGGGCCCCGACAGATTTAACGTGCATCAGCCCCGGCTACACTGTGGATCTTTGATAGCCAAGGATCGAACCCGCAACTGAACGAAAACCACCGGACACGAATCCGAAACCATAACCACTAGGTTACCGCGGCCACAGAAACGACTGATATTTTTATTACAAAACTATCTATAAATGCTTTTACAGCTACATAAAAATATGAAAACTCAAATAATACAAAGTACAAACAATATTCTCAATCTCCTTGTAATAAATTTAGATTGCTTATTTTACTACGAAAATGTCATAGTCTCTAAGACTTCGCTAAAAAAGTAAATATTTATTTCTCAATGCATTCAATTAAAGTATACAGATTTCCACTCATTCGTATAACAACCCTTTCATATATATATATATATATATATATATATATATATATATATTTCTTTTTTCAACTATTATCTTCTTCCTTCACCAATTTTACCCTCGTGGGTAAGTATTTTTAATTGTTACTCATGAGCATGAGAAGATTTTGAGAATTTGCATTAATTCGCTGCTGTTTGTTAATGATATCATTTTTGAAGAATTGATTAATAAATTGTTTTATTAACGTCACATAAAGAGGCGACACGAGGCTATTCGCAATAGGCCTCGTTATTTTGAGCCTCTGCGAAGTGACGAGGATGACATTTGAACTGGAATTCCACTCTCCAAACTTCTACCCCTCAACACCGGGATCACTTGGAGCCTTGTCAAGTGCAGCATTCCTGCTTAATAGTAGAACAAATCAGTTATGAAGGACTATATATATAGAGAGAGAGAGAGAACACGTGACTTGAGGGAAACAATGTAGCCTACAAGCTTGCGATCATGACCACTCGGCTACCATGACCAATTTTTGTAGCAATCGAGACATGATTTCATCAAACCCCCTTCTTATCGAAAAGACCATGTTTCATATTAAATTGAACCTCAAATTCCTAATGCAGTTTGGTCTGAAATTAAGAAAATGAGGTGCGAACTAGCGTTATCCTTATTACTGAGCCGTAGTTTAGATATACGACATCCATATCCTAACTCTCGTGTAGCTTTTAGATGGATTTTAATTCAAACTAATCCAAAATGGAATTTACATATGTGTTTAGTTCTGAAACAGTCGTATAACTATTTTACTAAAATAATATAATTTTACATATTGAAATCGAAAATTCAGATTTTAAAAATTCAAAAATCGCTTATACATTAATTCAAGGGGTGTTCAAATGAAGATTTTATTCAAAGTATACACCCTAAGCCTGACCACAACGATCCCATTGATTGAAGAGCCGAAGTCCCAGAATTCCTGTAACCGTGACGAGACCCAGTCCTTCACAGCGTCCTCAAGTTCGTCGTCCGAGTTGAAATGCTTCCCTTTCAGATGTTTTTTCAGGGGACCAAACATATGGAAATCGCAAAGGGCGACGTATCCGGGCTGTAGGGTGGATGGTCAAGCTGATCCCACTTGAATTTTGCCAATTCCGCGTGTGTGATCCTGGACACGTGTGAACTTACGTTATCATAGAGCAGAACCACACCCTCCGTGAGCAACCCCTGTCTTTTGTTCTTGATGGACCTGCATAGGATTCGGAGTGTCTCACAGTATACATCGGAGTTAATGGTTCCGAGTTCAAGGAAATCTAGTAGCGGATTAGGAAGTCAAAAAAGACGGTGAGCAACACCTTGCATGCTGACACCACGGCTTTGGATCCTTATTGGGAGGTGATGACGCATGCCACCACTGCATGTTGTTCCGCTTTGTCCTGGCTCGTAGTGTTGGCACCAGTTCTCATCACCTGTGACGATCCGCTCCTGGAAAGCGGGGTCTTCATGATACCGAAACAGATGTTGGAATGCTATCCCTATACGCAGTTCCTTTTGCTGGTCGGGGAGCTGCTTCGGAACCAAATGTGCACACACCTTCCAATAACGCAATCTTTCGTGAACGATTGTCCACACTGTTCCAACGCTGATATCCACCTTTACCGCTAACATTCGCAATGTGATACACCGATAACTTTTCACTAGGTTGTCCACCTTGTCGATGAGATCGGCCATGATGACCGAATTTGCCTGGTCTGGTCTCAGGTCATCAACCGAACTCTCACAGCCTGCAGAAAAACGGGCACTCCATTTTCTCACCGACTTGTTGGACACACAGTTTTCCCCGTATACGGTCACCATCCAGCGATAAATAGCAGTCGGTTTGACACCATTCTCTGTCAGAAATCGAATAACGCCTAGCTGCTCCTTCTCAACCCTCGAATTTTGCAATATGAACGCCATCGTGTCCTCACACGCACTGACGCTCTTTATAAGAGACTCTGCTCTCTCCTGCGTATGTGGGTGCATGCGCATGCTCCAATCCATGCCTTAGACTCCATTTGTATCCCTAGATATCTCGCTTCGTTCTTCCATTGCGGCATGGGCAAATATATTAACGGTTTTATTGTTACGATGTTTCGTACCTTTTCATTTGAACATTGCTTGTATTCTATGTTTTAGTAAGTTTAAAGCATCGATACACAAACTGATAACTTCTTTTTTACAAATAAATCAAGTAGCATTACTATAACTTCTTTCTAATAAATAAATGAAGTATTATACTATACAAAATTAATAATCTAGATGTTTATCTTATAAATCATTAAAAACAGACTCCCCTGTGTTTTATATCATACAGTCAACCATCTTAGAAACTTTAGGTGATCACTGTAGTCTTCTGGTCATGGTCGCGAATTCGCAACCGGTGTTCTTTCCGTTGTTTGGGAGTTCGAGCTTTGATACCATTAAGAACTGAGGCGTGTAGTGGAGTTAAAGTGCGTTAAATCTGCCGAGACTCCCAAGTCCTCCCGTCGGGGTGGTTTGAAAGTTCCTTTCCAAGGTTCTTCTGCCTTGAAAGTCTAAACTTCCAAGGCAGACTCCGACATTTCCCATGATTACGGGCTGCTTCTAGGCAGATTCACTCAATGGACTAAATTCACAGAATCATGTGATATATATCATAAGCAAACCGGCGTGGTTTGTGTTAACATAGGATTACCCTATATGTAAGTTACATATATCTTGCACATTCTTTTTATTTCGATTAATATAGTTAATATCATCATATTTCTTACATTATTCAGTTATTTGTATTCGGCAGGAAATCTGAATATATTTTAATGTATCTATAGTCTTATCGTCATTTCATTGCGTTGTTAAAATGTCATTCGGTGAGCTAAGCCTGTTTAAACTTGCTTCTGGGGTTTGTTTGTATTCTTATGATATAGGCTTTAAAATATTTTCTGATTTAAAAAGATACATTTTTGAATTATTAACAGTCAATGAGGTATTTTCACCTTTCTGTTATTATTAAGCTTAATTTGAATTTCAAATTATTTCATTTATAAATATTGTTACGTATCGTTAGATCATCGGTTGATTCTAACATGTTAAATATTTATTCTAGTATTGTAATTATACTAAACCGTCTCTAAAAATAAATAGGAATAGTTACATTGTTTTTAACCATTTCTGAATTATAGTATCCTTCATGTAAAAAAACCATTATTTATCAGGCTGATTCTGTTTAAAAAATAAAGCAACATAGGATTTAAATTTGGATTAAACTATTTCCTCTTTGAATCAAGATACATAATTAGGCTGTAACAATCGAATAATGATTTATGATTTAAACGCGTGTAATTTTGTACCCTGGAGTATAGTTTCTTAAGATTTGGGTGAAGTCCTATTTTACCGGGGCCACTTGACGAAATTTTTGAATCGTGCCATGATGGCGCCAAAAGCGGGTATTTCAAACCCGACGCTTCCAGAAGTGGAAAAAAGGTGGCGTCGTCTATGGAAGACAAATTTTGAAACAAAATGGAGTTTTCACAGAAAGAAAGGATATGCAAGCTTCACGTTTTATTTTAAATAATTCTCTTCAGTATTTCATTCAAAAAACAAATGCATCATAAAATGAAATACCACACACTATGTGTGTTTCGCAATACCGCAAATTTAGACAAATGTTAAAAACAATTACTAACATTTTAAAAATCTACAAACTTTCCTCAAATAATATTATTAAATTAAATTTTAAAGAAGAGCAGTAAAAATATTTTTTAAATACTAGAAAATCACAGTTAAATTAGGATGTTTTCATAACTATAACGAAATGTCTGTATGGAAAAACCAAATAAATTTGCAGCCATTATTTTTAAAGAATGATTCAAAACCTTTATACTACAGCAATCCGAAATTTTGATTTTTGCATTAATTTAGGCTGAAAAATATGTAAAACAAATTTTTGTGACAATTTCTTATTCAATTAAAAAGTAGTATATTTAGTAACATGTAAGTTACTTAAGCTTATGAAGTATAAAATATTTCACAAATGCAGCGCAAAACAAGCGAATATATGTCTTGTTTACATCGGCGGATATTATGTGGTCAAGTTATCTGTGATCGTGACGTCACATGAATTTAGTCCATTAGTGCCGATTTCCCGATCGTTCTCTCCAGCTTAACATCTCTTCGCTATTTATAAGAGCTCTGGCAAGGTGTTATGTCACAGGTAAAGTTCATGAAAAATCCGTAACTTCTTTCCCAATGGAGATATCACCTTGTAATTTCTGGGATCTTCGATTCGTCGAAAAGTTCAGTTCAGTTTTTATTAACGTCGCACTAGAAGCAACACGAGGGCTATTGGCGACGGACCTCGTAATTTTGAACCACGGTCAAATGACGATTACGACACCTGAGCTGGCACCCACCTCTCCTAACATCCACACCAAGCTTATGGGAGGACTTTGGGCCTCGAACAGATTTAATGTGCATCAGCCCCGGCTACACGGCGGGTCTTTGGCGGCCAAGGATCGAACCCACGACTGAACGAAAACCGCCAGCATTGAGTCCACGACCTTGACCACTAGGCTACCGCGGCCCATTCGTCGAAAAAGTCACCAAGTTTCTCGCCCAGTCACTAGAATGATCGCCAATGTTATGAGGTCATCGCTTAAACTTTCCATGGCTAATTGATGAAATTTCTGTAAATATTTATTTTCCTTCATTAGAGAATTGTTGCAGGAAAACATCACCTCGAGTTTGTAACAATGTGTGTGTGTGTGTGTGTGTGTGTGTGGAGAGAGAGAGAGAGAGAGAGCAAGGGAAAAGTATTAATGTGTGCTCTTAACAGAAAGTCATGACATCATCCGAACAAAAGGTTAATCAGAATTTCATAAAAAGAAAAATAAACCACATTATTTAGGCGAGATGTCAAAAATGAATGCTAATGAAAATAGCCATAGTAAAACAGAGGGTAAAGCAGATTCGCAATTTAACAAAGTCCGACTGTAATCTATCAATAATTTAAAAGAAACATGGATAAATAGTATATCGATTTATCAGGTGTATAAAGTAATGAAATTTAAAAATAAGAACGTCTGTCTATACCCGTAATTCATAAATAACGTGACAAAAATTATCAATAGAATCCACACGTTTTTTATTAAAAAATCCTTTCTATATTCACATATGTATCTATAATTTCATCACTAAAGAAAAGGAGTGTTCTTAATACCTTGTAATTCTCATTATATCATTTCAAAATTGGATCAATGTTCATGGCTCGAACAGAACTAAACAATGATGTACATGGATGAAATGTTTAATTTAATTAATATAGATAATGAACAAAAAAAATAATTTTATCGTTATAGACTCCAATTTGTTTTGCGTATTTAATTTTTAATAATAAATTAACTTAAATGATGAATTTCATAAAATTCTGGTTTTATAAATTTCTGAGTTACAAGGGTTTTAAAAACTGGTCTCTTTATGTTAAATGAACGAATCAAACATTTGACGGTAAATACAAGTAAAATTTTCTATATAACATTTTTAAAGATGATTGCGTTAAACGTTAGGTTATTTTTCTCTGATTCTAAAATTATAAAGATAAAATCGAAAACAATAACGTTATTTTTAACACAATGTTAAGTTGTTAAGCACAATCACAAAAAAATGAATTGTTTTGTACAAAGTTTCTTAAATGTTTCGATCCCTCGTATCGTTGGACCCTATAATTCAGAATTTCGTACAATTCCAACTAATAGATCAGGAAGTGTTTAATATGAAATATATTATCTGAAAACTTTTAGCCTTAAGGGGTCGTATGTTAGTTTGTAATGTTTAATTTTCGATCTATTTATGAAACAGTTTTAAAGTAGGAAAAATAAAAATCGAAGTAATGGTTGCCTTACTGACAGTCCACGCTGCTGCAAACGTCGTCGCACCATGCGAACGGATACTCGGCGCGTGAGGCAAACATGCCCACATCCTGACTATTGTTCGGTGATGTGGTTGTACGGTTTTGCTGGGCCGACCTCACACTCTGTCTGTTAGTCATGGGAGGACGTGAAGATCCTGCATGCCGTTCAATATAAACCTGGGCAACCCATTGATTCCATATTCGCATGACAGTGGTTAGATTTTGACCAGTGTGGCGGGCAATATCATGGAACGATATTCAACATTCGATAGGCAACGATCCTGCCTTTATAGAATTCCGACACTTGGTGGTAAGCATTTATTCTTATTATTCGAGGCATAACACGATATTCTGAATAAACTCCGACCTTACAAAGCACTTTCCGAATGAGAAATCAACTACACAACTTTTCCTTTACGCCATACTTCAGATGTCGTTTCTCCCTCCTGCGTCGTCTAAATACGCAGAAATAGTAATCATTAGCATATCGTTTACTCTTCTTCCTTTCATGTGATTTTGACGTTCGTCACTTCATTCCATCTTGGTGTTGCAGTTTTAATGACCAGCGCAGGGTGTTATACATAATAATATTAAGTCAATGCAAATATCAGTCATTAATTAAAATTACAACCAGTTTAAAAACCAAACAGCCTTAAAAATTATAGCGAAAATCAAGAGAAAAGAATAAAAGTAAAGCAAACAACTAATATAAAAAAAATTGCATCAATTCCTACTTAAGTCAACAAAGAAAATTTTTATTTTAGTTACTTTTTATTAAATAACTACAATTAATATAAATATGTCTATACATATAACAGAATCACAATATTAAGTGGAAAAAGATATTTTTTCCAGCGATCTACACGCCTCGTCACTGACGGTATTTATTCCTAAATTTACATCCCTCTAAATATCTTATATAAGCGAAATTTATTTCTCCCATATGAAACTAAAATTAATTATTTGAAAATCAAATAAGAAATTTTTATGCTTCAACCAGATTCGATTCGAAGGCGTGAAGATTCTACGCCGACGCTCTACCAATTTTGCCATTGCAAGACAAATGACATAGTAAAAGGATTGGCTTGTTTTTTAATTCATCCGGTAAATTAAATGGTTGGAATGCATTTTAGCTCAACCACCCTTGGTGACAGGAATTATTTGGCGGTATTTTGCCAAATATGGACTTACCGTTCAGGAAGAAGAAAAAAAAAAAAATCGCCAAGTTTGGCAATTTTTGAAATCGCTCCAAGCGTTTGAGCTAAACTGCATTTTCACCAATTAAATTTAATTAAATGAATTAATATTTGAAAAAAAACTGTATTAACATCAAGTGTCATCCACTACAAGTTGAAAAGTATTTGAACTTGAGTGGATGAATGAAAAGTATTTGATTAACGACTGAAAATTTGAACAAGATCTATATATAGGGAGAGTGTGAGCTAATAGTAAGAATTTAAAAAAAAAATGGAGATAATGTAATTTAATACTGTTTCATACTTGAAATTGGACAATATGTATTTATATTGGCATTACGGATCCAACTATCACAACTTCACAGAGTTATATTATAGCAAGTTGGTATCATGCAACTCATTGAAGTTTTGATGATTGGATCAGTAATGCTAGCATAAAAACATATTTATATAAGATATAACATACATATATACACATATTTTGGTACAAAACCAAAAAGTACCAATTCAAAAAATCAATTCAACCACAGGGAAAACAGAAAGTATTTAGATCAAAATAAATTAACGTAATCCATGAAAAATAATCAATGCTTATTTATAAATATTATTCAAAAATTTTAATTTAAAAAGAGATATTAACGCATTAACTGACTTTTTTAAAAAATTTGGCCGGATAAGTAACATATATCAACAAAAGTTTTTGTAACAGTGCAACTATATTCAAATTATGTTTTGTTTTGGAAATATTGATATTTTTGAAAAAGTCCCAAATAGGGATTGTGGCAAGTTGTATGAAAGAAAACTAACAAAAACTATCATTACTATTCATTATAATAAAAAGCCAAACCAAAAATATAATTTTTCAATTCTATTCCGTTCAACTTACAGATGAATTTCAAATTTTTTCGCTTGTTGTGAAAAAATGACGCACAGAATACACACTTTCTGCTATACACAATTTAGTCTGGTGTATATAGAATGAAATTTAGCTGTCAGGCGTACCAAATATATTTTTAGCACCGAGTGGTGTAAGCAAAATTCCAAAATCTTTAACTAGGGATCCGGCAGCTAATGGGTTAATTAGCTGCCTCGATCCAAAACAAAGCAACAAAAATAATGTTCTTATACCTTCTTTCCAATATGGCACAATAATGTTTTTTTTATCAAGAAATCCTTAAACGCCAAACTACATTATTGTTTGATTGAAGTACGAAACTAAAAAAGTATTTACTTATATTTGCTTATCCTACCAATTAAAATTTAATAACGTTTGAAGAGTTTATGAACCAGCCTTATTTAATAATCTAAGAATTTTAGGAAAAGGAAAGAAATTGTACTATAAAAATGTGTCTCCATGTAGTTTCAAATTTTATAATTAAATTTTAAAAAGCTTTCAAAACAAAGAAAAAAGATATTGTATATAAATACAAAACGCACATATTATATATATATATATATATATATATATATATATAAAGTAATTTACTTCTAACTATTACTATTTAATTTTCATATAAAACAAGAGTCGTAGCCAATTTCAGTTTCATAGAGCTATTTTATTCTAGCGGAGAGAGAGACCATTTCCATACGGTGGGAATTACACAAATCCGCCGTTGGATGCAGATTATGACAGCATGAGTATAACAGCAAGAGTAAGCAAGAGGGGAGTAAGAAGAGAGCGTTTTTCGCTGTGTTTTGCCTTTTATATGAGGCAAAATTCACTTTAAATGTCAGAGACCACGTGGTCTGGATGGAGAGACTTCAAGGGAATTTAAGTGTAGAATTAAAGTCTCGTAGGAATCATACATACAAGTCTGTATCGTGGGAAGAATGCCGATTTTGCAGATTTTAAGTTCGCGTGATTGAATAAATTAAAAAGAAAAAGGGAATCATACCAGGAAATAAGAATGAACACTACCTTTTAAAGGAGAAAATGGGAAAATTTAAATTATATTATTGTGAGAAATTAATAGGATTTAAGTTAAATCATTACAACCCCCCCCCCCTCCGCTAGACGCGGATGTGCGTTGGGCCCGAACACACAACGAACACACATTATCGAAGAGTCCAATAAAACTATTAAAATTTAGATTGAGAATTATACTCGAAATTTCTACTTGAAATGAGTGATCCCTAAAAATCCCTTCATTTTTACAAACATAATTAGTTGCAAGGAAGGACTAAAAAATACATATAAATAGGTTATACAAACATCAGTTAATTGAAATGTTACCATACAAAAATATCACCTCAAATAATTATATATAAGGTAAACATTAACATGTTACAATTAATAATATGGAACGTGAATAAAGTAATGCATCGCAAATACTATAAATTCAAATAAAACAATTTTAAGTTAATGGTTTCAGTCCGCAAAGTAAAAGTCCACTCTTAAATAGGAATGTATACCAGTTCATGCAGTCCATCAAATATTCAAATAGATAAAATACATAAAAATAATAAAACGAAATATTATGCAAAATTATCAGTATACTAGTCTTCGTGTGGTTTAACACAAAATAGAAACATACAAATCTCATGAACACATATAATAGAAAACAAAATATTATTGTGAATACACTCTATGTGGAAACAAAATATAAAAGAAATTACTTGTATTGTTTGTGGCTGTACTTGAACCACAGAAAGTGTAACTTATGATATGCCGACCACAGTAAAAATTATAGTGGTATATGAACCACTGGATGCTCATTTGGACAAGGCCAAAATTTAAGAAGGTTGCTTTCCTTTTTAAAACGTTTTTCTGAATTTCATTTGGTGTGTGAGTGTGTCATCAAATTTTCGATCGTTAATTTAACCAACTTCCCATCAAGCTAGAGCTCTGTAACTTTGGGAATCGTTCTTACTCGCCTAACAATACAATATTTAGACGTTTGTTACAAGTTTTAACTAATATTTCAATAATTTTAATAAGTCAAAATATTCTTTCCTCACGGCGCTTTTAGGATTGAGGAAAACTTTCTTTCCCCCTCTGGGAACACCGGGCACTCCCCGCGCCACATGAGGTGTCGTAAAGCTTTTGTACTCACAAAGAGGAGATACTATCTCCCCTTTACTATCTTCGAGATAGTAAGGGTTGCTGGCTTTTAGTCAGTAATCATTCGCAAGAAAGAAAGTTTCCAATATTTGGAGCCATGTCTTATCACAATGATTTTTTCTGAATTCTGGCTCCCCTTTTTTTTTTAATAGAATGACTTACAAACTTTCAAATGCATGTTTTGATTTTATGAGTATTATGAATTTTTTAATACGCTCACAAATGTCTCTTTTTCAGTAAATTTTAAAGTAAAAAATAACTAACAGTTTTAACTAATATTTCAATAATTTTCTTTAATGTACTTTGCCACTATATAAAAACGTTGTTTTTAAAAACGTTGGTTTTCATATCGAATTTTACCCTATCAACTGGATAGAAACCATGAGCAAAAGGAAATCCGTATGAGATTGGTCCCTAAGCTCGAAACCACTATATGGTCAATGTAATTTTGCGGAACGTGAAATTCACTTAAGTGTCTGGCATTTCTTCCAATTGCCTTCAGTCGGGACCAGCCAGATTTTGGATAAGTTGAGTACTTAACACTAGTACTCGGGGTAGACCCTCATGCTTCTGTACAACGACTGAATTTTTCTATCTTGTGATAGCAATCACAACAACGCGAAAAAACTCCTAAGAGTGAATACAGTAAGTGAACAGAAGGAGGGAAAATAACGACAAAAGGGCAGAATTTTTATAATTATTGTTATTTAATTACTACTAATATTTATCCATTACTTTAATTATTATTTTATAAGTTAAAGTATAATTTATTCATGACTTAATTTTAATTCTTCTGGAGGATAAGACCAAAATTTTGAAATATGGACAATATCAATAGATTTCTTAGCTATAATATTTGGTTTATTATTTCATAATTTATATCAGAAAGTTTATTTACAATTTCATATGGTCCTGAAAACAATGGCGATAAATTTTCGACTATTTGGATAATTTAATTCTTCATACATCACATTGTCACCCGGTTGAAAAGGAGAATCTATGAACGAGCATCATATCTACGAAAGATTGTTACAACTTACGTCTGTTGAGACTCAAAATCCTCACTTTAGATTGGCGTAGGGGTGACCAATGGGGTGCCAACTGGGATGTCGGTATCCGATTGTGGTTCATAGTTACGAGACTTATATGGTTGTACATAACTTGACTCGGCACAAGTAAGCAACCGAAAAAACGGCCAATAAACAACGAAAAAAACGACTTTCAGCTAGAATTTTTGTTAATCGCTTTCTGTTTTTGAATTCATCAGTGGTATAAAAGACGATTTTTTTCAATGACACTTTCATTCGAGGTGGAAAATGTTGAATTAAATTACCTAACTATCTTTACAATTTTTCTTTACTAAGTTTATTTAGAATTTTCTTTACATATTGGGACTGAGGTATTACCTTTGTTTTCATTATATTTTTGCAAGAATTTTGATAAGTATACTATTCATTTTTACCCCTTTTCTTTAACAAATAGACTCCAAATGAGGCATTTGCAATTTACATAATTGTTACCTATAGTACCCATGATTCAGGAAGAAAATGTAAAGCACTTGAGGCATCAATGAGCAAAAAGTAATTGTATTACGAACAGGACAAAGGAATATAACGGAGATAAATATGTTTAGAGCATAATCAAAAGCATTCGTATATTCCAAAATCTACTGTAATGAATAAATATGATAGCGTCCTAAATATAGCGATCCGTGTGGTCAACGGATATGACAGAATAGTCCTACTGTAGCTCATGCATGTCGTAAAAGGCGACTAAAATGGGTACCCAGCGTCTGGGGGCATAGCCGGGCACTCGGCCCCTGGGGATTATATCAGGGGACCTCAGAGACTTGCTTTCTTTAGGTAAGTACGGGCATCATGACCCTAAGGCACCGTAGAGAACTTTTTCTTTCCAATGGGGTTTACTGTCTTTGGTAAACACGTGTGACGCAAGCGATCCTTCTCCGTTTTCGACTCTCCTTGTCAATCAATTTTTGTCTTTTCTTAATTTTTGCCACATCTGGCTCTTGTGTCAATAACCTTCACTTTCACTCATTCATCCTAAATATAGCCTTTACTAGAAATAAGACGAAACGAGTCATTTTTTTCCAACCTCTGATGAATCATTAAAAAAACAAGAGTTACAAAAGAGGAATTTCTTACCAAATATTATGTACAAACATGGCTATTTTTTCTACACAATCACTGTGAATTGTCACGTAGGTGTCTTACCTCCCGTACTTGAAGCCCGCCTGTAGAGGGAGGATTTTTATAGTAAAGGGGTGAGTTTGAGATTAGTAAGAAATGAACTAATTCTATTTAATTTTTTTAAAAAAAAGTAATATGTAGTATTTTGAAAGGTGTTGAGAAGTAGTATTTTAATAATATTAGTATTTTGATATGTGAAAGAAATAATATTTTAAACTGTAGGATAACTAAGATTTTTTTTTAAGTCTTAAATTACAATTATTACTTTGAAGTGGAGAAAGATTTTCTTTTATATGCGCATAGTAGAATTATAGATAGTGCGTAGTGAAATATAAGTATAAAAGTAATGATTATATGTAAAAGCATTTATGTGGGAATATTGGTAATTAATATTTTTTATTTATATACTGTAATTGGTATTTGATACTTTAAGTGTTTGAGGAATTTAACTATTGATATTTTTTTGTGTATGATAATTAAGGATTATAAAGTATATGAAATATTAATTTTAAAGTGTAACTATTTTAATGGTTTGAAGTATAAGATTTTTATGAGGAATTTAGTAATGTCATTCAATTCCCCCCCCTCTCACACACAGAAAAGTGTAGCAAGAATAACTGGATTTTGATTTCTCTGAACGGGAAATATTATTATTGCACCACTAATTGTTTTTCAACAATGTATTTTTTCCCATTGCCCTACTCAAAAGTAATTTTTAAAGAGTGGCATTAACTTTTCCTTTTATCGTTCCTTTGTCAAAAAAACAAACTTGCCTTTGAAATCTCAAAAGATTACGAACAAAGAGAATTTCTATTTTATCTTATATATTTTTCTTCTTTTTGAAACTTTTTTCAGTGTCTTAATAAGAGGTAAATGCATTAAGACCCCCTATTCAAAGAAACCGGGACCAACAGAATAGTCCTTTATATAGAGGTGTCTCTTATTTGGAGATGTCTCTTACAGGAGTTAGAATTGTACGAGGGTAGTTCAATAGGTCCTTAGAAAATCCAAGAGATGGCGCTTGTAGCATCGAAAATGGTTTTTTTTTTTAGTAAGCATCACGACTCCCTAGACAGCTGTCCCAGTTACTCGTATTCGTGATCAGGACGCCTTTTGAATCTGAAAAATTCTTCGTCATAACTTTCAGACCGATGAGACTATCTTCGTCTTTTTGGGAGCAGATTCACTGTAGGCAACTTAACGTTTTGATTTTTGCTTAATTTCTGGTGCATAATGAAAAATCAAGGTCTCACCCGCTGCAGCAATCCAATTTTGATTTGACAGCAAATGATTTACCAAATCAAAAATAACTTATGAATAAATGTCACATTAGTTTCGGCTCCATTTAACAGATGGCAGCACCCAGTGTTAACGACAATTTACCTTAATGATGTCATTTATCTTCAAATACAAGTACTTTTTGAACCACCCTCGTATGTATACCGCCCCACCCCCTTTTTTTTCAGAATTTATAAATTAAAAGGGTTGTATTGGAGATGGTTTGAATGAGATGGACACGAAAAAAAGAACACAAGTTAGAGGGGGAACGACGGACAGAGAGAAATCGTGAATGCGTGGAAGTTAAATTATTGTAAGGTGATAAAAGGATGACTTTCGAACGAAACGTTGTAAGGTTACAATTCTTGCATTATCTGAGAGACCATCAGAAGACGAACACAATAGTTGAAAATTGGGGGAGTTTACCCTAGAAAAAGGTACCTGTTTGTCCAATTCATAGACGTGTTAAAATTAAGTCCTGTCTTCTGCATGAAAATGGGTGTCAATGGGAAATAATAGTTTAATATGATATAACTTATTTTAAGTTTCCAAATCCCATCGATCCTGCCAGTATTCATGAATCGCTGATTTAAGGCATTTCTTGATGGCACAATATGGAATGTCAGGAGGACTTTCACCGATTGTTGTCAGTTGTCCTATTGACTATTTCGTTTCCTTTGCTACCCACGTGGGATGGTACCCGACATAAAATCGACAAGATGCTTTCAGACATTAATTTATCAGTTATTTTAATGTATGAATGATCAATGAGTGAAATGAATGATAAAGATATCCCGCAGATTCTAAGAAACTAATGGAATACGTTAAAACAATAAAATTCTGATTGAGTCGACTGAAGATACTTTCCAATGCTTTATGAATAGCAGAAATCTCCGCTGTAAAAACAGAACACGAAGGATGAAGTATAAAATCAGGTATTGAATTATCAATTAAAAAAAAGAGGCACCGAAATGATTTGATGACTTTGAACCATCCGTGAAAATGTAGATAAAATCAGGGCATTGCTCTGAAAAGTCACTAAACATTTGGATGTACATATTTTGTGCCGTGTCAGATTTCTTAAAATTTCGGAACAGAAACTTAAAAAAATAATTTTTCGTTCTAGGGGAACATCGTCTACTTTTATGTCAGAGACATGATATAAACCATATCCCTCGATTAAAGTAAGTACTCTAGGATGAAATGGAGGTATGGTTATTAATATTTAGAATTTTAATAGGATAAGCTATTTATTCAGGGGTATTTAGTCTAGTGCTATTTTAAAATAGGCCACTTTTTTCGGGTCATGCTATCTGATATATATAAAATTTATTTTTTGATGGCTTTTAATGACAGTATTTTACGAACAGCAATGCTCTTTTTGCTTAGCGAAGGTAATATGATTCTTTACCTAAATCGGTATGCAAATCATTGACCCATATATGTATATAAGACAAACACAAAAATCTTCCATCTCAAGTGGTGAACGAAGGAATTCAGTCCAACACAGAAGACAATGGCGAATAACACTTTTTATTCACAAATATTCAGGACAAGACGAACACAGGTAGCGAAAGTTGAACAGATCAGCAGCACAGACAGGAAACCATCTCTGGAAACCAGGAAAATGTCCATTTTCCTTTTTTAGAGTAACGGGAAGCGTCAGAGCAGATTTGTAACATTATCATTGATACTCTGACAGTATTGTATGTAGATTGTTCAGATGATTGAACAGTTTGTTCAGTTTATTGAACAAATTTGATAAATTATCTTCATTTTAATCATTGAGCCATATATGTATATTTGTTCAGTTTATTGAAAAAATTTGATAAATTATCTTCGTTTTAATCATTGAGCCATATATGTATATTTGTTCAGTTTATTGAAAAAATTTGATAAATTATCTTCATTTTAAAATCCCCTCATATCCAGCTAATGTTTAATAAAATGAAGAGAAAAAAAAACAAATTTAAAAATTATAATATCTACGAATTAAGAATCAATGCGTAACAAACTCCTTTAAGTCACGCATTATTTGTGCAAACAAAACTCGATCCTTCGACCCACTAATCTTTAGGCAGTTTTTCTACTCATCAGACCCGCATCCAACTCCTTGATTAATATTTGTAAAATGCATCTCTATTTTCTTTAGTTACTATCTATTTCTACGAAAGTTGATTTCATTTTATAAATTAAGAATTTTGTTTTTGTACTATACAATTTAATCTCCGACTGAAAATTCCTTTTTGCTTAAATTGAATCCTTTTTCAGACATAAATTTTAGTGATACACTATACATTTAAGGATCTGCGTTTTTAAATTGTGTGTTACAATAAATTTAATTAAAGCCAAGGTTTTTATGAAATTGTGCGTGATAAAGTATGTCAATTATAATGAGAGTTATTTTAAATATTTGGATTTGTTTTTGAAAACTAAAATGAAAAGATTCGCATAAAAATAATGGAATATTTTTTAAAAAAACACATCTCAAAATAACAGTGAGTTACGAGATGAAGGGTCAAAAAGTATATATTAGAATTTCGATGCCTTCGAAGATCGACTTATTTAATATAATTTGAGCATCTACTCTTTTAATACAATAGGGTTTAAAAGTTATGACAAGGTATAGGAGTTTCAGTTGTATAGAGAAATTTTTACTACTGCAAAAGATAAAATTGTTTCTTCTGTTATTTTAAAACACCATTTGTTTGTTGACTGCTTTGTTGACCAGTTTAATCGAATAACACGATATTGTCTCGTAACATTATAACAATGCCGTGTTTAACAAAGAAAGTAATAAATGACTATTGCAACTTTACCTAAAAATCATTTATTGTTTCAAACGTTGATTTGATGCTTTTGTGAGTGCTGCTTATTATTTTCTGCGAATTTTTTTGAAGTATTTACTTATTTATTTCGATATGGTCATGGCCATGATCTTGGAGGTGTGTTTGTGCACCCTTCTGTGTGTTTGGGGGGCCTTTGTTGGTTATGATCGTCCTTCCTTTTTTGAGATCCTTTTTTTCTCATCAATCATTGAGATTATCAAATACTCCACTGAGCAATTCTTCAACAGACTTGTTTCTGGTAATACTACTACTCTGGTGACTACCGTTGCTGCTGCTGTTGTTCACTTAAAGACTGAGCAGAAGACTTACAACGAACCGGAGCTCGAGGCCAAGTTCTTTCCTCTTCAAGGGACCACATCTTTGACTCCACACAAACGAGAGGCCATCATCCCTGTGGTGCGCTCTTTCTTTGTGTGGAAGATGTGCCAAGCCCTGGATCTTCCAGCTACTTTAGACCCACTCAAGACCGGGCAAAAAAGCAACTCAAAACAAACAAGTCGATTCCCATAGTCCACTCTATTGCTCTCTTTGAGATGTGCAAGGCTCTGAACCTAAACGCAACGCTAGCTCCCCAGTAAAATAGTTGCTCATTGTATCATTATATCAAACAATTTCCCATTACAAACCCTAGCATAAGAATACCAGAATCGTTCAATCACAATACCGTTGCATAAGAATACCTGCATGTAAAGATATCTATACCTTTACCAATTTCTAGAGCATTTACATATTTGTTTTCTTTGGAAGACAATAAATTACAAATTGATGAAGAATTTTACAACAACCAGATAATTCACTTCATATATAATCTCGAGGCTGCACTATCCCACGAACCCTTGGAAGAACATACCGATTTATGGAAACGAATCTGAAGAAATGGATGGACTTAAAGACGGAATTCTGAAAGCAATTCCCCGTTTAGATTTATATCTGAACAATGGATGGACTTATAGACAGAATTTCAGAAGCAATTCCACGTTCAGATTTGGGAGTCTGAACAATGAATGGACTTATAGACTGAGTTCCAGAAGCAATTACACGTTTAGACTTATATCTAAACAATGGATGGACTTATAAACAGAATTTCAAAAGCAATTCCATGTTTAGTCTTATATCTGAACAATTGATGGACTTATAGACTGAGTTCCAGAAGCAATTCCACGTTCAGATTTGGGAGTCTGAACAATGAATGGACTTATAGACTGAGTTCCAGAAGCAATTCCACGTTTAGACTTATATCTGAACAATGGATGGACTTATAGATGGAATTTCAGAAGCAATTCTACATGTACCGACTCAAAAAATGTTTTAGATCTTTGGCATGGGAATACCCGCACATTTTCAAGGAGATTTATGACAGGTTTTTGACACAATTATATTTCAAAACTTCTTTTGTACTATTATTACCTTAATTTCAGTTATTTTTAAAATTTGTATTCATTGTAAATAAATTTCTAAGTATATGGTGCAAATATCTCTCTGTTCTTGTATTTGTTGTTCTTTTCACTGATAATATATATATATATATATATATATATATATATATATATATATATATATATATATATAAGGTTTTAAGAATCGTACCGATAAAATTAAATAACTTAAAAGAGAATATTTATTTGAAAACTATATTTGGCTTCACATTATCTTAAAATATTGCGATATTATTTTGTATTAATTTAATATATTTTCATATATTCATCTTTAAAATGATATTTAAGGAGGAGCTTAAGAAATTTATGTATTCGTGAATTTGTTTTGATTATTCAGTTAAAATATATATTGAACACACGTGAGTGAAATATGAGGAATTCCTCATCCACTTGTAATTATTTGTGTTTTCCATTAAAGGAGAAATACTACCAGTGACGTCTTATGGTTCAGAATAAAATAGCACGACAATAAAGTAAGTAGAAAGACTTGCTAAACTGAAATAAAAATTATATATTGAACTATAATAGCACTTACTGTAAAATTCAATATGAAAGATATTTATTGCTCAGAAGTTTCCAATATATTGTTCGAAAATGATATACTGACAAAAAAAATATTCATTCACTGAAAAAATACTCCTTTAATTAAATAATTAAAAGAGATGCAAACATAATTAGTGTATTTTTGTTTGAATTAATAAAATGCTTCATTTATTTACGCTGAACTTTTTTCTTAAATTTTTTGTCCTTTTCATTCAAAAAAATTTAGCCACCTTACTAATATGAAAACTAGAACAACAACAAAATAAAGCGTCCGAAGTCATTGTCTCAAAAGTTCTCTAGCACGTCAGTAAAGCGCCGTTTCGGAGTCTCCTCGATCTGTTGCACAACGACGGAGAGGGTCTACTCTATTCATCGGATCTGCTGAATTACAAAGCGGGAATTCAAGAGTTGTAGATTCTAATGTGATGGAGATGCTCTGTCAGGCAGTCATGAGCCATCAGGAGACGAATTGAGCGACAGATTGCCGTAACGAACAACTGGGAATTGTCAAGAGATCTTCAACTCTCCAACGTTTTAGTTTTATCCTGTATAGAAATGTCACATGACTGACTACAAGATCCAACAGTAAGCAATTCAATTAAAATATTCAAAATGCAATCCATTTCTAAGCGATTTATAAAATTTCAATCCATGAAAAATGAATCAATTTTACGTGACAAAATATTTCGTATCAGTGTAATTCAGTTTATTCTTTTGCAGTGTGCTGATAAAATTAAATTGATCTACAGATTTCAATAGAATTTTATGCGATGATATTACTTTACTCTTAATGGCAATATCAGTGGAACATTGTCAACAAACATAGGAAAACGGAAACAATAACAGCGTAGGAGTGATTTAATTTACAATTATCTGTACAGATTTGAAGAAAATTGCACAAATGACGTATGATGTGGAAGAAGGAAGAATGAAACTTATGTTTATAATAATTTAACTTATCTCTCGTTTCTCTTGCTTTGAAATATATATTGAGGCGCGAAAGGTGATTGCATGTGTCATGATTCGATAAATCTCATGTGATTTTGATTATTAAAAATAACACTTCCGTAAATATAAATGCGATATCTTTCTGCTAACATAATCATTTTTTTTTATTTTAGTTGCTGAAAATGGAGACGGATAATGAAAGAGAACCTTTAATTACGTCCGTTAATTCAAATACTTCTTACAATACTCAACAAAACCAAGATTTTTATTCGAGTAGGGAAGTAAGCTCATTGTATGGAACTATTACAGTGAATAAATGTAAACAACTTTCTTCTGGAATCATAGTATTGGTATTTGTTCTTTTGGAACGAATTGCATATTATTCATTAACTGGAAATCTGTACCTTTTTCTTAATCAGAGTGAATTTCATTGGATGTACTACAATGCCATAAGTGCTCTACTAATATTCACTGGGACATCTTATTTATCGTCATTATTTGGTGGCTGGCTATCAGATGCTTATTTAGGACGTTTTAAAACCATTGCCTTAGCATTTATTATTTATACTGCAGCATATTGGTTGCTTCCCTTCATGATTGAAGTGTGTGATATTTGTACTACATGTCCTATTCCAGTTATTAATTCAACTTCTGTTCGTGATGTTCCATTATTTAGTGAAAGTTGTAGTTGGACTGTTATGTTGGTTTTGATAGTTATTGCAATAGGAACTGGAACTGTAAAGGCCAATATAACACCATTTGGAGCAGAACAGGTCAGTCAATTTTTGAAATGTTTACATTGTATAGTTGATAATTTGCAACAATACAGTTACAGAAAAATTTATAGAATTATAATTTTTCAACTTTCAGTGAATAATTTTTTTGTGTACTTCATAAACAAAAAAAATATACACTGAATAGAGTATTAAAATGTATTCCAACCGAAATGAATATTACAAGAAGTACATTTGTAATTAACAATATAATAAGTGCATATATACTCTTCAGATATTTATGTATAAAATTACAAATAATTGAGCAATTATTCCCCCCCAAAAAAAACGTTTTGAAGAATTTTAGTCATTATTATGAAAATAGGCTATTATTTTATTCCCTAGTTACTTGAAAAAATCATAACAACTTAAGAATTATATTAATGAGCTTACCAAAATTTGCTCAAATGTTTTCTATAGAAATACGTCATTTTTAAGGAAACTTAGTTTAAGTTGTATAGCTTTCTATTGGGTGTTGTCCAAATTATTTAATGATATTTTTATTCTCTTTTTATATTAAATAAAAAAAAAATGTTAAGTGATAAAAGATTAGTTACAATTTTCAAGCACGAATATAAATGTCTTAAAATTTCAAAGTTGTTTATGATATATTTGTTTTGTATATTCCATTATAAAAATGCTTTTTATACTTCTAAAATTTGACTGAAATTTTATAAATAGTTCTATATAATAATTGAAAACATATTTACAAATTTCTATGAATACAAATGTAGAATGTGTTTTAAGTCTTTTAAAAAGTTTTAGTACATTTTATTTTATGAGTACATTCCTTTTTAAATATCAAAATATCCTGCTGCTTGTACATGTGAAAAAAATTATGTATAAATTGAATTTATGATACTTCACTATTTTAAAGTGTGTGTTTAGTACTAATAAATTTATAACATGAGATATTGTTTTTATTTTATTTACTTATTGTTGATTTTTATTTCATTTATGCCAATTTAGTCTGTGTATCTTTTTCTGTCCCACCCCCTCTTCATTATGCTTTGTTAAAAATGATTAAAAGTTATTTCATATATATATATATATTAAATTATGCTGTAATCATTTTAAAATTGTTCTAAATTGTAATTTTTTTAATAGTTTAGAAAGATTCTTACTAAACATATTTCTGTTATTAAATATTTTGTTTTCCATTCATCATATTAAGCATTTTATCTACAAAATAACTCTTAGCAAAAATTGAAAAAATTAATGTACTCAGAAGTCTCTTTTAAAAAAAATGAATTTGAAATATTGTTTTAACTATTCTGTGTCAGATAAATTAATGTATATTTTTTAAAATTATTACTGTCAGATTTTAGTTTTAAATTTAAAGAGGAGACAAATTTCATGTGACAGAACTACTCTGAAAACCTTCTTAAAATGAATACTGTGCCATGATATTTTTCATGCTGTTACTTTTTGAGGGACTGAAGTTGGGACATGCTTGTTTATATAAGACCCTTCTTTCTTTCCATCTTAAATAAATATAAGGAAAAAGCTAGTGTATATACTTTAAACTTTATTTTAAAAAAGTAAATGTTGAATAAATGACGTGGTACTAATATTACTGATATAATTTGAATTTTGAGGTATATTTTATTATTTAATCTTAAATGTCTCAAGGAGCAGTATAATCTCAAAATATATTATATCTGATCAAGTTTGATCGATAGGACTCCAAATTGTAGCTGTTTTTGCTTAGTATTTTTATGAATATTTATGATGGACTTATTATTATTGCTAATGCTTGTTAAGAATCTCATTCATACATTTATCTGAATATTTTGGTATCTTTCATGGACATAATTAGAAATCTAAAAATTTCTTTAATTCTAGATTGATGGGAATTTAATATTTGAACTTTTTTTTGATTATATGTTGTATTAATAAGGAATACTAATAATTAGAATGCTGTTTATTTTATTTTGAACATATATATATGTTACAGGTACGCTTCACAGGTCCAGATGGCTTACGTGTATACCTTAACTGGTTGTACTGGTGTGTTAATATTGGTGCCCTAACTGCAATTCTAGGAATCACTTATGTCCAACAAGAAGATGGATTCAAAGAAGGCTATTTAATACCTGTTTGTTTACTAACTGTTGCTACTATATTATTTGTATTCTCATACCCTTTATATACTCACCAATATTCTTGTGGAAGTTCAATTTCTCGGATATTATCTGTATTAAAAGATGCCTGGAAACTTAATCATTCACAGAAAAGAACAAGAAGAGATCTGGTTTCAAGTAACAGGTATAGAATATTTTGACTGCTGTTAGACATTTTTGTCCATTCATTCAGTCAGTTAATTTTTTTTTCTTTTGTTAATTTCTAATTCTTTGCTCATTTCTTTTTCTTATAACAGTTTGAATACAATTAATAGACCTTCATGGTTAGACATGGCCAAAGTCAGATATGGTGGCAAGTTTCATGATTCAGTTGTTGAAGATGTGAAGGCTCTGTCTGTCATAATAATAGTTTTTATTATCCTTATTCCTTATTGGATGTTATACTTTCAGGTAATCTGAAATATCTTATGAATATTTGTTAATGTTGGTTTTATGTCTAGGTTAATGGGAAATTTTTTTAAAAAGTCTTTTGAGCAGCAATTTTAGTATTTTTCTTGATAATTATGAATAAAAACAATGACATCAATGAGAAAATTATATATGACACTTACATTCATTAAAATGAAGTAATTTAGGTAATATTTAATCAAAACTATAGCAAAATGCTCTACATGGAATGCTAATTCACATTTTCACATTTTTTCCCCATAACAACTTATTTAACACAGTGATGAAGTCAATGATCTATAATCTTAGATATGTTTTAAATTCAGAAAAGTTTCGTCTTATTGTACTTTTTCAATCAAAATGTCATGAAATTCATAAGCATCAAATAAAAATAAACTACTAAGAAAAAATGCATCTTGGGTCTAATTCTGTAGTTTATTGACAGAAATATATATTCAAAAGTCTTCATCATAAAAAGAAATCATATTTTGCATTTTTAAATTTTGACGAAAAATAATTTTTTAAGAAAGGCACTTTAAGTTTTGATTACTCAATTTTATAAAGACAAATACTGCCTCTTTACATTAGTGATGCACTTGTTATCAAATCTATTTTACTGTTTTAATATATTATGCCCTGGAATAATACCTAATTCATTAAACACTTTTATTATACCAGATAAACCATTATTAAATAGCAATACAGCTATAAAAGCTTTTAAGTGTGAAATCTGTGATTCGACAAATGGGTTTTGGGATAACATTGTCCATTATACGTTATTGAAACTTTCACTAGCATTTTGTATTCTACCATTAAGGTGCTTTTCAAGAAGCTTCAGTCACACAATTTTATGTAGGTGGGCATAATCTTCTTAACAATTTTTTGTAGAAAGCTTACACTAGAATCCTTGAAATGTTTGCCAGCAGAAAGTACAGGCTGCTATTTGTGCCAATTATCTTTTCCTTATGGGCTCTCTCCATGCATTGTGTTTTTACTTCTAGAACATAAATAAAGAGTAACAACTATAGCATGAATTCAAAGAGTATAAGAATTATAATTCAAAGAGTAACAACTATAGCATGAAAAAATGCTATAGTTGTTACTCTTTGAATTTGTAGTAAATCACCAATATTAACTCCTATTATTGTTCCATAGTCTTCGGTAGCTTATTTGGAATTTTTAAGCTTTCCCTTACTACCAAGTGCTTTATATGTCATTTTCAATTTTCACGAATGAGTCTCCACTTGTTTTTGTCCAATTCACTCATATTTCACAACAGAATCTGTATCTTAAATGTCTCTAACTTCTTCTTAATCTTTAGAATCTCCTTCACCACAATATTCTGAATAAATAAACCCTCGAGAAATTTTGCAGTGCTCGAAAACTGTATATGCACTAGAACTTTCATATTTCTCAAAGAGCCTTTATGATTTTTACATTGGTGTTTACATATGAATATATATATTCATATGTATTTCGGCATGATTAAATATAGAGTAACAATGGAATTTTTGTGTTGCAATGCTTACAATTATAACATTACTTCAAAAGCAGATATTGCCAGTTTTTCTGCATAAAAATAGTTTAAAAACTCTATTAAATTGTAGTTGCTAATTAATGTAGCTTTTTATAAATAAATTTTAAATTTGATGTGCTTTGCATTGGATAATACAATGAAAAAAGCTACTTCAGGCAATTTATGACACTTCTAGTCATTTCTATATGTACTAATTGAATTTATAAAAACATATTTATTTTAGAAGGGAAACCAATTTAGATTAGGAAACATCAAAGAATGAGCTCCATGTTAAAGTAATAAATTTTTTTTTTATTTATTTAAATGAAAAACTGCCTTTAAAACAGAGGTAGATGTTATATTCAATGCATTTTAAATTCTATTGCTAAAAAGTTGAATTTTGAAAAAAAATAGGAGGTACTTGTGTAAAATCCTGCCAACCTTGAGAGTTGGAATAATTTCAATGTATGCCAATAATTTCCAATCCAATTATGGCCCATCAATCATTATGTGTCAACTTTCTTGTAGTTTGGCGAAGCTGGGATTTTACACATGTACTAAATAGGATAAATATTTATTTCCGAAACACTTGTAAGGTAAATATGATTGCTTTTTTTAAACTGTGTATCTGTTTGCAATGGATTTGGACTCTTGTTTGCTAAAATGTGTAGCAGTATTTGTTGTCCATAAAAGATATTTTAGGGAATCATTTCCATAGAGCTGTGTTAGAGTAAATAAATAATCATTCCTGTAATCATTAAATTCGCTATAAAAATTATAGAATTTTTATATAATTTAAGGTCATGAGCCTCTTAATTTGGAAATAATGCAGTAACAAACTTATTATCATTTTAGTTTTATTTTATATCTTGCTTGGATTCTCCAAAACTTATTTTTAGAAAAGATGACAATTCTTTTTCTCTCTTATATGTGATATTCTAATAGCTTTGAGGGGCTCATCTTATTTTTTTAAAAATGTTATCCTTTGACTAACTCTCATGTTTCCTCAATATCAGTACATGCGCTTGATAAATTTTACCTCAATTTTACTCTGTTCATTATATGTCTTTCATGTTTTTAGGAACATTTTTCCTTCTTAAATTAAATTTTGAATTAGAAAAATTTTAATTCAGTTTTTTTAAATGTATAAAAATAGAGATAAATATTGAAAAAAAGCATAGTTAATATTGTTTATAATGAATTCCTTTTTGAAAAAAATTATTTGAATTTAACACATATGATATCTAAAAGAAAATGTTAAATTGAAAACTTCCATGCATACTTGATGCATGAATAAAAAATGAAATTTTATTACATTCCATTTAGGATATCAAAGTTTTACACCTTTTCTAGGGCACATATCACAGTGTTCAGAAGTTTTTAGGTTGGCAAATCTTTCTCTATTATAGCTAACCTTTCTTGATGCTTTTTTTAAAAAAAAATTCTTTTGAATGAGATAGAATATTAAATTTCATAATTAAATGTTAAGTTTAATTCTAAAAGTATAGTTTTGAAGTTCTTCCATTCATATT
Organism: Nephila pilipes; assembly: GCA_019974015.1. Lineage (NCBI taxonomy): Eukaryota > Metazoa > Arthropoda > Arachnida > Araneae > Nephilidae > Nephila > Nephila pilipes. The sequence continues at coordinate 31,414 of BMAW01020248.1, forward strand.
TCCATTTTTATTATTGGATCCATGGATAATGAAGGCATTTATTTCAGCCATGTTCAAAAGTCCAAAAAATGTTGTTGTATGCCAAAGATGACATTTCATTTCTTTTCAGAATAAGTTCCATGCAACTCATCAACTTTATCGCTAATATATTTGGTTTTGTTTCAAAGAGCTATCAGTTTATACACACCCACACATGTATCAAGACTGATTTTGTCTTGATACATGTGTGATTCACTTTAAAAAGGAATAGAAGGTGATCTCCAAGTGGCTGAGGATATGATGTAAGCTAAGAAAACTGTCTGTTGCCACTGGATTGTTGGAATGTGTAGATCTCTGCCAAAGGGAAAGTGTGTTTGGTGTTTGTATCAAGAGTAAAAATGCTACAAATCGTCAAGCTGAATGTGTCATCAAATTTTGTATTAAACTGAAAAATTTCTTCACAGAGATTTTCTGTTTGAGCTGTGAAGTGGAAAGGAGCCATATATGTAATGCATGTTTTTAAGAAACAAAAAAAAAATTTAAGAGGACAGGAGAGACATCAAAAGATGAGAAGCATGCTGAATGATTGACATAGACCCAAACTAAAAAATATGTGACCAAAGAGGAGTGGCCGCAGTAGCCTTAGTGGTCAAGGCTTCGGGTTCGTGGCCAGCGGTTTTCATTCAGTCGCGTGTTCGATCCTTAGCTACCAAAGACCTGCCGTGTAGCCGGGGCTGATGCACGTTAAATCTGTTGGGACCCAAAGTCCTCCCATTGGTGTGGTATGGATGTTAGGAGAGGGGGCTGCCAGCTCAAGTGTCATCCTCGACACTTGATCGTGGTTCAAAATTATGAGATCCGTCGTCAATATCCCTCATGTTGCTTCTAGTGCAACGTTAATAAGATGAAGGTATTTTCAAAAATTTTGAATTTGTACTAGAAGACACAATTACTACAAAATTAGATAGGTAAAGCTAGAAAAAGGTGTACAATGGAAATTTCTTTCATAGGAAAATTAGATGTCTGCTTTTAATGAAAGAAAAAAAATCATTTTGTAGTGTACAAAAAGAAAAAGCTAAAATCAATGTAAAGTTGAATAGAAGATCTATTTTCTCTAAGCTGCATAAAATTTATCTTAATGCTAGAATACCACACACAAAAAAGTCATTTTTTTTTTATCTTTCAAAATAAAGTTTGGAAATATTAAACTAGATTAAAATATATGTTGACTAGACAGAAAAATTAGGAAAATTTTATTTAGAGCAATAAAACTAGAATCTTTGTTTGGTAGTGATGGAATAAAATATGTAAGAAGAAAATATTTGCATTTGCTTGTTTGCATAACACCTAATGTAAAATACCCACTTAATGTTATGATCTGGGCTTATATATCAATGAAAGATGTTGGTAGAATTTGTGTGATTAATAAGAGTTTAAATGCTAAAAATACATAAATGAAATACTTGAGATTTAATTGAAGTCTTACATGTTTGACCTTTTCAAAGGATAATGTGAATCAATTACTTTTCAACAGAATTAGGCTGTAAGTCATTTTGCAAAAAGATGTTATCATAATCATGCTCCATTTCCGAATTGACTTCAGAATCGTCTAGATTTTTATCGGATCTAAAATGTATAGAGTCAACTAATGAGACTTGTTAACCGAAAACAGCCCAGAAACAAACCAAAAAACAAAAGCAACAATTCAATTTTTGGTTTATTTCATGGGACAGCATTTGGAGCTTGTTAGAGGCTAAAGGTTTTCCTTTTCATTATTAATTGACTTTGTGAACATTTTTATATAATCCCATTTTTCTGTGTATCTCAATTTTCTTCTTTTTAAATGCTGTTCCATTCAGAATTTCAAACAAATTATTGAATTACATTCTTAATTAAATTATCTTTGTATTAATAAATAATTGTATAGTTTTATTCCAAAAATATTGGTGTTATGAGCCATCAAATCACAAAAATGTCCCTTTTTAGATGGGTTTCCTCAAATTTTATTACTTGTGTGTAAAAAAATATATATTTCAAAAACTATTTCTTATTTTTTTCATGTAAAGTTAAGTTAAAATATAAATCATGAAGCTCTCGTGAATTTCAAATAAAATTTGTTTAAATTTTGAACATATGATGTACCGAATTTTTTTATGAAAATTTCGTGATTTTTAACTATCTCAGTGATTTTTTTATTTATTTATTTATTTATTTTGCAGATGCAAACTACTTTCTTAGCTCAAGGTTTGCAAATGCGTCTTAGTCTGTTGCCAGTAAATGGTTCAAATAGTGAAGAAGAAAGTTCTCAATTTTCGGTAAGTATCTATTAAACACATCTCGCAAATATTTGTCTCAATGGAGGTTTTGTAAAAGTAAATATATTCATTATAAACTACTAAGACCTGAACTGTAATTTTCTCATTATTAAACCTTTGTTTATATCAACAAAAAGATTGTTATTCTATTTTAATAGTTATAATAATAATAAATGCTCATAATGTTAGACATTGTTAACATGATTGAAATTAAATTCAAACCTTCTAGCGCTTTTATATCATTCTTTATTATGAACCAATTATGAGATTTATATATATATATTATTTTTCTTGGATGTTTTGTTAAAAGTTATGCTTCAAATTGAAACAGTAAGCATTTTGTCTATTATTTCAATGTAATTCAGTTTTTCCATCCAAATTTTTAAAAATATTTTTTAAATAACATTGTTTTGCATTGTATGTATTTTATTATGCAATTCTTTTTAATTTGATATCGTATCAAAATAGATAATTGTTGTTGTTTTTTTCAGGTACCTGCAGCATGGCTAATGCTTTTCAATGTTTTATTCTTGATTATTTTTATACCGCTTATGAATCACGTAATATACCCTTGCTTGGATAAACGTGGGATCCAAATTAGCATATTTACCAGAATGGCAATAGGTATGGCTTGTGCCACACTGTCCATGATTATGGCTGGTTGTTTGGAGATTTGTCGTCTGCACTTCATTCATGAGTAAGTAAAGATACATCAGTGTGTGTGTGTTCCTTTATTCTTTTGTTTGGAGCCTATGTTATGAATTGATTGCTAGTGAATTTTTGAATAAACAATAATGCTTCACAGGTAAATATATCAGTACTTGTACATTATAGTGGCCTTGTTGAAATCTCTTTAAAGTACCAATTGTGCAAGTTTTTTTCTGCATTGGGCATTTTTGGATAATGCCAAAAAGGTAGTTAAATGAAAATTTACATTTGTTATAGTTATTAAATTGGAGTGAAGTGGTAAGAATGCTGTTGAGTGTCCATCCTGTGTGACACATTTTAATAGCTTGTCCAATGTTTCATCATCATCATCATATCTTTTTTAATTCATCTGTTTTATACTTGTGTGGTTTAATAGAAAACCTCCACCTTATTTTTGCTTTTTATACCATATTTGAGGTTTCAACCCTGGCTTATTACATTTGTTTTTATGGATCATTTTATATAACTTATCAATTGTTCCTAATGTGATTTTAATAATATTTCTTCTGGCATTCTAAACAAATGTTTGGTACAGCCGAGCCAGATTTGACTCTTAACGCCAAACACACAATTACTCACTGAAGTGAAGTGACTCTTTAACTTTATTAATTGAACAGTATTAAATGTAATTTGATTTACTCCTTTCCTTATATCTCTTGTATTTACATAAATGCTACATTAAATTCATTTGAAAAAAGATAATAAAGACCATGTATACAAATATTGCAATGAAATACAGTAATAAAGAATAGAAACATGACTATATAATAAGACTTAAAATTTTGATGTTTGTTTATTAAATCAATTCAAGTGATTTAGTGCAAGAAGTTACATTCTTGGTTCAGAGAATAAAAAAAAAGCTGAAGGGTAAATTATATATATATTAAATTATTAATCAGAAAACACATCTATATATAGCTATTTTTTCTGTAAAATTTGATCTGCCAAATGTTTTTTAATGTTTTATTCCAATTACTCTAGTCAACCCATTACAATTGAATAAGCAGTATAATTAAATTGAGGCCCTCAGCTTGTGATTGTCTTCAATGTTGCTATAATGCATAAGTACTTATCTGTTAAATGAATATTACTAAGTGTTAGAATCAAATCTATTCAATTATATAATATTGATAAAAAAAAAAAAAATTTATCTTTCATCTATGAATAGTTATTTACATCTATGTAACATTTAAACTATTTTATTATAATGTCATATTATTTTTCTCATAAATTATAATTACATATATGTTTTAAATAGTAAATCAGAATTAATAGCCATATATTGTGTCACTTTCATACAGTTGTTCTGTGATATATTAGTTTTATATAATGCATATTTATTCATATATTTTTGTACAGAGGTCGAATTGTAAACCAGACCATAGAACATACTGTGTATGTTGCAGCAGATTTACCAATTCTATGGCAAATTCCTCAGTACTCTCTAATTGGCATTAGCGAAGTGTTTACTAGTGTAAGTGGTAAGTATTTAGTCATAAGATTAAATTTTATAACTTTATATAAAAATGAAATTTCTTATATATTTTTAAAGGAAATTATAAAATATATGCCAAAAAAAATTTTTTAAAAATATTTATTTAAAACTAAAATTGCAATCCAAATAATTGTATATTGATATGGAACTTGTTACAATGCATTTCATAGAATTAATATATATATATATTAATGATATCAATATAAAAATTAATTTATATTTCTAGTTTTTGTTGAAACAAAAGAAAATGTTACTATATTTAAATTATTAGCTTTTTGAAGAAAAAAAATTCTTCTGTATATATGAATAAAATCCAATCTCAAATTTTCAAATGAAAAGTGGAATGTTTTCATTCAGTATAAACAAATATATGAATCTCACAAAAATATTTTTTTCTTTAAACTTCAGGAATGGAATTTGCAGTTTCTCAAGCACCTAGCACCATGCAAGGTGCTGTTATGGGTTTATATTATTTTTGCACTGGAATTGGAAGCTTCATTGGTGTAGCAGCTTTGCGCTCTTTTGAAAGCATTGAAGGCTCTTTTGTTGGATATCATTCAAGCGATATGAATACTGGAAACTTATTCTATTACTTCTTTTTCCTTGCTGCAACTCAGTTTATTACTCTACTTATTTTTTGTCTTATCACAAAGAAATTGAAAATACGGCGTACATCATCTCCAAATCAATCTGCATCAAGACTGTTAGGTAGTTCTTCTAGGTCTCGCACATGAACATTTGATGTTTTACAACTTTTTAAAATTTTGTTTTGTTATTAGTTGAATGACTTTTAAGTTGGTACTCGAATTGAGTATTTATATGATAGAGGAAAAACTTCAGTATTCTTTAAGAATTATCTCCTAAATATTTCTCTGAACTTATATATTTAAAAAAAAAAACCTGTTCCATAATGATGGGTTTGTAAGTGTGATAGTTACACACTTTAAAAATACCATTTTGAAATTTGAGATTATCATGTATATATATATATATATTTTGTAAATAAAATGAAGATACAACATATACAGTTCCTCCAAATATTTGAATTTCATATTGGCTGATGTAACTAGTCGTTAAAATAATTATTGATTTTTTGGGGGTTATACATCTCTCAAATGCAACATTTGGTAGTTATTTTAAGAAACTATTTCACAATGTGTTTTTTTTTTTAACACAAATCTGTAAGGAAACATTTGTATGTTGTAGGGATGTACAAGAATATCATTTAATGAATTGTAATTAAATAATCCATATGAAATGAAAGTAATTTTATATTCATTCTAAACAATTCATTGGCCATTTCCTCTAAAGTGCCTTTGGATGGCATACTGGTTTATCAATATTTTCTATTAGAAGTGGATGAATGTTTTGAGTCAATTGAAGTTCAAAAAATGGCATAGTGGATCTAACTGAAAATGAATTTAAATACAATAAAATCTTTTTAACCTGATAGCATTCTCTATTAAACATAGGAAAATTAGATGGAGATTTCAAGTATTTAATTTTAAATTAAAGTACAGTTTTAAATGCATAAAGAATTAGAAAATTATAAAAAAATGTATCAACTCTCCAAGGATTTTATCCTTGGAGAGTTGATATATTTTGATGTGATTTTATAAATGTGTCACCATCGTAATTGATGCTAATGATGTTGATCCATCCTTGTAGAAGATATATTTCTTACTAAATTTGCTCTAGCCTGGTTTTTATGACAGAAAAATGTTTAATATCAACAGGTCTTAATATGCTTGACAGGCCAGAGGCATTTAGGCTCTCTTCAGCACATTTTACTAATATTCCTAGGAATACATAGGCTTCAGCCTTTCAGATAATGCTATCCTAAAAACTGTGTATATTCTTTCACTTATAAAAAATTGCTGAAATTCATAATTGTGTACACATCAATTCTTTACATCAAAGCTCTTGTGAGCACGAGTCTTTAACATCTTACCAGTTTTATTGTGCGAAATTGTATAGCCACTTCTTTCACAAATAACAGTGATTATGACTAAAAATACCCTTTAAATTATTTCATCTTGTAAATTGTTCATGGTTGTTTTTAGTGATTATCATTCCTCTTTATCCAACAAAAGATATTCATAAAAAAAAAAAAGACAATTTTCAAGAAATTCATTATCCTGAACCAGACGTTTAAAGTAACAAACAGATAATTTTTTAATAAAAATTCATCAGTGTGTTATTTCTCTCCAGATAAAAGTTTAAGTTTTTACGTGTACGTGCAAATATTAAAATTTGCATCATGAAATCATTGTATTTCAATATGAATGACATTTTATGCATGGTCTTACAATGTTTAAGTACCATTAAATACATTTATAGAGAGAAAAGGGAAGCATTTTTTCTAGATTCAATACATTATATATTAATTAAAAAGATTGTCACTACATTTAAAATATTTCACTATCAATTTCTATACTGTGTCTTTATATTTTAATATTAAAATAATAAAAAAAATATACTCAAAATTGATGCATCTCATAAATACAGTGGTAACTTGAAATAAGACTGCTTCAGGGTCACAGCAGCAGATTAGTTGTGGTCATAAGCTCATATAGCTGCCAATGTTTTAGTCAATTTTTTTTTTACAGTCTTCCAAGTAGGGATGTGCAAACTCAAATGTTGCCATCATCACTTCATTTTTGTTTTAATAATCAGGTTCATCGCTAATAATTAATATTTCTTCTGTGATATTAATAAAATAATCAAACTTGTTTGAATGTTATCACAACCACCAATCATCTCAGATTTCCATCTTGCTTGTTTGATTCGTGTTTACCTCACTACAAAAGCATTTTTGTCATGTTGATTTCAAGTTATGTTGTATAACCATTAACCCAAAAAAAGCATAAGTAAAAACAGTGATTAAAAAAAAGAGTAACCCATAGAATTAAAATGCGAATTAATAGACAAATAGCTAATTTCATGCATTATAAAAAGTGTTTTGGGAGACTGGTGCAAATTAATTTCATTCAAATCATGAGTTCAGTCATGAAACAAATTAAATTCTTATCTCAACATATTTCATTGCTTTTTTTCTCAAAATATTTCTAACCTTATGTACATTTTTTTTTTTTTTTTTTTTTGACTTAATATATAATTTCCATGATATTCAATATTAATCTTTTGTAAATGTTTATTCCAGCTTTATTTCATACAAGAATGTTTACTGCTTGTATTTTATATGTTCTGCATAAGACTTTCATTAAGGACAGAATGCAAGATGTATTTGAAAAATGTTTGATTAGAAGTAGACTATGAAGTGTAAAGCTTGCCTTATGTATATAGCAAGTTAAAATATTTCTAAATGAAATAAAGTAATATACCTTTATTTTCTCATTCATTTCAACACGAATATGATACATATCTTGATTTAAAAGATAATTCAATATTTTATAAAAGACTGATCATGAATATCTTGAAATATTTACGACTATTGCCAGATTCAATTATGTGACCATTAATTGACCATGGGAGTTAAAAGTTCTGCATTATTCTTCAGAAGCATATTCAATAATATAGGGATTTGAATCCTTAAAGCTTGTATGTCTGCTGTCATGCAACTGCAATTTCAAATTTAATCAGATTTTTTTAGTTTAGTTTTTATTGACATCGCACTAGAAGCAACACAAGGGCTGTGGGCGACTGACCTCGTAATTTTGAACCTTGGTCAAGTGACGAGAAGAACACCTGAACTGGCACCCCCCTCCTAACTTCCACGCTAAGCAGTATAATGTAGAATTAGTAGTAGTAGCTTCTGTAGAATAATGCAGACTTTGGGCCTGACAGATTTAACGAGCATCAGCCCTGGCCATGAATTCGAAACCATGACCAATAGGTTACCATGGCCACCCAAATTTAATCAGGAATTAAGATTTAGAACTGAAGATTTTATATGAAATGAAACATTGTAGATGACACAAAAAAAGAAACAGTAAAGAGGCATTCTTTCAACAAGATTTTTTTTCTTTTTAATTTGCCAACAAAAGTAACAGGTCTCTGAATACTACAGCCAGCTTAGGTACAAACATTCAACACTGATATGATACATTTTTTTTTTATCTCTGAATTCCTTGAATGTGAGGTGGTCAACCCACACAAGAATTGATTACTCTCAATTCAAGAAACCTGCAATACTATTTACAACTTATACACTCCAAAACTTGGATTTATTTCTTACAGAAAAGGAATATTTTACAATGTCATTCCCCCCAAACCACACATGCATGTAAATATTACATTCAATGTGAATGCTGACTGCTCAAGGAAAAAAAATTAAATCACATTTTAAAATTGGTGATCATAGTACTAGTACTGTTTAGTGACAACCAATAGCATACATATTTATAATGTATATATTTATTTATTTATAATTATATATGCACATGTTTGCTTTCTGAGGTTTTGAAAACTTTCACTTTTCATTGCCATCTTTCCAGCACCATTTGTTTTATCACTGTCGAAATATATTAAAGTCTCTTCATTTTTCTTCTTTGTGGCACACCAATACTTTATTTCATTTATATAATAAATAATTATAAATAAAAAATTTCAAAATAAAAACTTCTAAAGGTTTCTAGTCATAAATAAAAATATTAGGCCACATTGAATAAAAAACTGTCAAATAATATTCCAGGAAATAACACAAAATTGCTATTAATAACACTCATGGCTATTTTCTTTTAATATTTAATACATCACTTCATTCAAGGAAATCATAAAAAAAAGTATCAATTCATTTTTAGACACCCACTAAACCATATGGAATGTCAATAAAAATGGACATAAAAAGATTCTCCAAAGTGGATATTGCACATAAATTTTTAAAGGCTAAAATATATATATATAAATATATACAAGACCTTATTTACAATATGATGATGATGAAATTCAGCATTAATTTTGTTAACTATTAATATGATAGGATGAATGAAACTTTCTCATCTACGGGAAATAAATTTAATCAAAATACCACACAATAAAATCAATTGAAAATAGTACTAGATAAAAAGGGGAATAAAAATTAGCACCGGGTAAAATTACAATGCTGCAAAAAACTGCTACATGTAATTTGAAAACTTCGAAGCACATAATGACACAGAACTGCAATACATAAAATTTCAGTCGATAAATTCATAATACTTCAAATATGTACCTATTGATAGCTGTACTGGTGTGCCACATACTGAATCACTCTGGAAAGATAACTTAACTGCAGATTTTTGTTTTTGCACATGCCAGCATATCTTTGCTAGGCGCTTTGAGATGGACATTCAAGCTGGCCCGAAACCACTGTGCACATATTTTTTTTTCAAAAAAAGAAAAAGTGACAACTATAAAGTCTGTTAGGATGATACCTCGTACCCTGCAGCAGACCAAGGCACTGAACATCGGCTATTGAGATGCCCCACTTCATATTGAGCTGAAGAATAGGGGCGGATTGCTCGCATTTTCCCATTTAGACTGTGTTTTTTTTTTATTATTTATTTAAAAGAAACCAACAGCTTGCTAACCAGTAACTAACACAAATCCTAACGACTAGAAAAAAGCTGAAAGCCTCAGGAATAGATTTTTTTTTAAAATAAAAAACAGCTAAAAACAAGAGTTGTATAACTTTACATTTTACCACATTTATCATTTTGACTAATAAAAGCCTTATTTACTTCAAGATACAAAAAAATGTACAAAAAAAATTCATTCACATATACATTTATCGAGTGAAAAACTATACAATCAAAAAATTTAATGAGTTATTTGTAAATAATGCTCTCTTTTGTTGGGCCTACATTTGAATGTGTGAAGTATTGTACAATTCTTAATTTCCGAAAGGGGGGGAATACACTGCACTCACATCCGCCCCCAAGAAACCATTTGTGGCAGTGTTAATTAATAAACAAAGACTCTGATATTACAAATTTAGAACCAGAATTCTTGCCACGCAGTGATCACAGTAAGAAACAAAATTACAAGTGGTAGTAATGAGCAATAACCAGAGCTTGCAACTGCAATTGTCCTTTTAATTACATAAGAGTTAAAAAGAACTCCAATGACTGCTGCAGCCAGGTTCACATACCACATTAAGAACAGTAATAGTTTATCATGGAATGCAAAAGGGCAAAATAAGCAGGAGCTCCGTTTAGATAGAAGTAAAAGAGTTGTCCGTGCAACAAGAGTTTCAATCTTCATCAGATAAAGGTTCATACTGAGAAGATAACAGTGGAGGGGGCTGGTTATTGTTTCTATGGATTGGAGTTGGCGAGTTTCTTGATGAACTGTTTACAGGCATACTGGAAATGTGAGTACTAGATACCGAAGATGAACTGTTGGTTAGAGATGTGGAACTGTGGGTCGTCGAGACTGCAAGTGATCTCATCGATAATGCTGAGAATGGATAAGCATATGTGTTGCCCATGCCTGAGAAAGAAGAATAAGCCACATGTGGGCTAGCTGGTGGAGGTAGTGTTGTGGCAGAAGAAAACATTGCATTGGTACTGCTGCTTACACTACCATTTGGAGCCCCAAATGGTGAGTAAAGACCTGAGCTCGACGAAACGTTCATACCGATCGGAGTCGAGGTAGCACTCCTCTGACCCTGAGATGAAGCACTGGGGCTATTTCTATTCGGCTCTTGTGACCCACTGCCAGAGCCAGTCACTGGACTTTGCCTTGTTCCCAGCTCATTGCGTTCCAATGTTTTTAATGGGATTTCTGTTCGATTGGATGGGGAAAAAGATTCAACAGTGGTGGATGAAGCAGCACCAATGTTCATAGGTTCACTAAGCCGTGCCAGCGGCTCATTTTCAGAAGTTCGATTGTGGTTGTTCATCAAGCTCCATTGGCTCTCTGGTCTATTGTCACTCACTCGATATTTGTAGCACTCCCCTTCATTCTGAGAAGGGAGATAAGACTCGCGTGGCGACACAATGCCTTTGGAAGCACTTTGACCATCCAGAGCTTGGGCACTCTGATTACTTGAGCTCAATCGGGGAGCTTCCGAGAGAGAACCTGAGCGATGAACACCAATTGAATTTTGAGGTATAAGAACTGGAGCACGATCGGTTGTGCTCTCTGGAATGAAAGTACCTTCAGAACGAGTCTTTTTTCGTGATGCACTGTCTGGATGATCTACACCGCTTGGAGACACAGAACGAGAACTTGCCCTTGAGGAAACACCTGGACTGTCTCGCCAATCCCCTGACACAAGATGACCCTCAGATCCCCGCTTATGTGACCGAGGTACTTCTCCAGGAGTAGAGTTCCTGCTGGGTACTCTTTCAGCAGCACTAGAAGGTCTAGGTGGCACAGGACTGAAACGTGTCACAGCAGGACTATAACGCTGTCCTTGAAGTACAGGTGGACCATTACCTGTACTACATGGTCTTTCAGCAGTGACATCACGATCAGACCCAGGTTGAAATCTATATACATGTTGCTGCAGCTGATGATCTCTTTCTTCAGAGAAACTCATAGCAGATTGTGGCCGACGTGTTTCAGATATTTCTTGCTCATTGTCAGCAGTTCTCATCACTTCAACAATTCGATTTTTGACATAATCTAAGGGAGATAGTCCCATCTGCTGTTGATGGGGAGGGCGGTTAGGTCCACTTGAAGAACTAGATCCTACAGTAGTTGGTACATTGTAATGAGGCATGGAAGGAGGATGAATACCTTCTGGATATTCTTGAGGATACATGTGGCGGGTGGCCAGAAGTGTTGTTATACCAGGATTGTTGGTCCAGGCTGGCGACTGATTATGATTCAGGCCACTAGAACTATTAGAATTTGATGAATTCCGAATTGAACTTTCCATGGTTTCATTGCTCTGACTAGGTGGTGAAATCGGCTCTACTCCATATGGACCAGTTGGTGAAGTTCGTGTTGGTGTAGATGCTGATGGTGAAGATGTTTGAGCTACTCTGATTATTTGTCTTTCTTCTTGGGGTGCATCAGAACTTTGATTGGACGATGGTCTCTTATGCACATTTTCATTTAACCCTGGAGATCTATGGTCTCTATCTCTATCTTGTTGTAAAGCTCTTCTCAATTTCCAACTACTCATAGTATGGTATGAGCAACCATTACCAGGACAATTTTGTGGGCCATGATCAGGCATGCCACGGGGAGAATTTGAATTCACTAGAACTGCTTCAGGGGGTAAAGCAGAAGCTATTCCTTCCAATGGCTTCCCATTAGAATTATGGGAATTTGAGGTTACACCTACAACATAAGAAGGTCTTGAAGCAGTAACTGAAGTACTACTTGAAGACTGGCTATTGCTATAAAGTGGCTGAGATTGGGTGGCATCAGATGGGCTATTGTAATCTTTAGAAATTATTGCTGCTATATGTTCACTTAAAGTAAATACTTTTTCATTAGGCATAGGTGCACCAGGCATGGAATTTACAGAGTTACTGGATGTTACAGGAGGGGAACGTCCTTGTGTATTAGGTCTTTCTGGCCATGATGAAGTCTTTTCATTTTCAGGTTCATCATCAATTGTTACCACTTCAGTTCTAGGATTCACTTTTGTACTAGGTTTTGGTGGAGTTTTACAACCTTCATAGCCTGTTTGATACGATAATATATCTATCCCAGAATTTTTGGTGACTGCTGGAGTACAAGGTACATTGATCTGTCGTGTGATTATAGCATCAATCAAACTGGCAGCTGTATAACTTTGTGGAGATGAATTTGATATGGGAACATCCTTTTGGAAAGACTGAGAGAAAATCTTAGAGGCCTCATTATCTAAATCAGTCTGTTGTGGAGAAGGGCTTGGATAATTTGGTGTCTGGCTTTCAGAAGATCCCGATCGGCATCTCTCTTCCTCTTTTTTCGGATATACACGTTGGACACTGATATTGGTTTGTCTCATCTGTCTCTCAAACTGTTCTCTCGAAAAGGGCTCTCTCATATTTCCCAGTCGAAGAGTTGAAGGCTGGTCATTCATCAGCATTTGTTTCTCAGTCATCCTTTGTTCTCTAGATAAGTCATAAGAACTATATCTCTCATTTAACAATTGAACTTGCTGTTCTGAAGGACTTGAATCATTACTCCTAGCTCTTTCATTTGCTGGAAGATTATGCCCAGATTCTATGTAAGATCTTGGACGCTGGTGCATGTCCATCAAAGTTTTCTCAAGGCCTTCAACTACTGGTCTATCTCTGGGTGATTTCACTTCCTGGCGAGAGTGTGCATTCGAATTGGGTGAGCCTTTGCCATCCTTTGGTACAATTAAACTGGGTTGAGCAACAGCAGCATTTACAAGAGTATTGAAAGCATCATGTCCTGATGGTGGAACTGAAGGGTAAAGTAATGGTTGTGGATGGCGTGGAGATGGAGTAGATTTCCTAACATTAGCTGGACTTATAGTTTCAGTCCGCATGTCAGGAGTTCGAGACGAAGCCGACTGAGGAGCCTGTATCACCGAGGGCTTAGCTGTACCCCAAGTAATACTTCTATGAATAACATTTTGTCGCCCCGATGTTAAGGCTAAGCTTGGACTGCGCTTTCCAGGGTGTGAAGAATAGTTTGTATTTATAGGAGATTCTACTCCTGAAGGGCTTCGTGTCCTATCTAATTGAGCATTCTGAGAACGATGGTGAATGTACCGTGAATCTGCTGGTTGATAACCTGATGAAACATGATTATAATGAGGATTAGTACCACCTTGATAATTAGCAGGTGGATACATAGGATGTAAGTGGTTTTCTTGAGGAACCCCAGGAGCAGGGCTAGAATCAGCACCTCTAGGTGATACTTTTAATTCCTTCTCTGGAGGACCACTTCCACCTCGACGCATTTGCATTTGCTTTGATGTATTAAAATCTATCATAATTTGCTTAGTACTAAGTTGAGACTCATTAGCATAGGGTGGACGCTGAGGCGCCATATTACTAGGATAAGGTGGATAACCAGGTGCAAAAGCATACTGCTGACCACCAGGAGCAACTTGTCTATAATATTCCATAACACTTGGGTCATACATAGCTGGCACAGCTTGACGAACAATATTTTCAGGTAAGTTTGGAGGAAAGCCTTCTGGTCTATTGCTAGGAATGCGCTTCACTGATTCATGCTGGACAGGAGTACCTAAGGTAATAGATCCTCCTTCCTTGGTTTGAGGAGGAGGTAACTGTCTTAAAAAATTTTCATATCTTGCAGATGACAGATTTGTTGGGGGCACAGGAATAGACTGCTGATTCACTGGTGTACCTTGGGTTATTGAACCACTTGGTGGAATGGAAACAATTCTATCTTTAAATGGAACTTTAGGAGACATTTGAGATGGTTTTGATGCAACTAATGGAGGTGGTGGAGGCACAGTTGCTTTAATTGGTACAGGTTTGGCATGGGGAGGAACAGTTGAACTACTGGGAAGTGAAGAAGATTGTGCTACAAGATGGGGAGGCTGAGAATGTGGTCTTTCAGGTGCCAAATATGATTTCCCTCTAGGATCACCAGCACGTGGGTAATAGGGTTCATGGTGGGGTTCTGCAACATAATGAGGTGACAATGCAGGAGGTGGTGGTTGAGAAGTTCGGTATTGGTTACAATGTGCAGGTGGAGGTGGTCCGTTGTAGTACTGTACATGTGATCCAGAGTTACTCGAGGCAGAAGGAGGTCTCACTGGAGTCACAACACGTTCCCTCTTCATGAATTCTTTCACAGGACTTACATCTCTAGATTTCACTTTTTTGCTCAGATCCTGAACTTCAAAATCAGAGTTAATTTCCATATGGTGCGAGTTGGGCCTAGAAGGATGCCTTGACGAACTGTGTGCAGGAGGAATCAAAGCACCAGATGCATCTACCTCCTTTTTAGGTTCCACTATTGTAATATCTGGAGACTCTGTCTTTACAACCACAGGAACAGAAGTTGGAATAGGACTGTTGTTTCTTTCCTGCTTATTTGGCCATGGGCTACTACTAAGACTCATCTCAATAGCCTGGTATATCAAATCCCTCACACATGTTGCCTTGTCATTGGATTTTTGGGGTTTATATAGAGGACCATCACCAAATGATGGTTCTCCTGGTGGAGAAGTTCCAACCTTGGGATCTTGAAGTAAGGTCTTAACAAGAGGTATTGTTGTGTCTGGTTTTTCATCTTTAATAATAGGCATTGGAGATTGAAAATGCTTTCTGTCAGTACTCATTTTAAGCGAATGACCATGAACAACACGTGGAGAAGGGTCCCTGCCATCATTCTGCCCTTCATCCGCACTCACTGTTGCACTACTGTCATAATCAGGTTGACATTTAGGACTAGAATCAAGATGTGGCAATGTTCGGCTTCTTGATTCATCTGAATTTAGAATGCAAGGTTGGTTGGATTCACTAGCATTTTCATGCATTTCTTGGTTTTCAGATTTAACTGTAAGAGTAAGACAAGATAATTAATTGAATATCAAAAAGTAATTAAATTTGAATTTTTTATACAAAAAAATAATCTTTTGTGAAGAGTAATAGTTCCTAAAACCAATCCAGAAAAATAAAATTTATAAATTTCAAGCTAGTAAAAAAGCAATATGAAATTTGAAAAAAAAAAAAATTAATATAATAGTTTGGCAAATAATTTCCTGCTACTTTTTTAAAACTTCAACACTCCACATGTCATTAAATGTTTTCAATCATTCGAAAGATGCTTTGTTTTATCGGAATTATGTTTTGTTTTTTGTTCAAGTTAATTTTTAGATAATTAAAATGAAACATCAAGCTGAAAAAAAGGAACATTCTTGACACTTCTGTTTTGCTTTTAATCAAGAATCTAAGGCCGCAAAAGCTGCACGCAACAGAGGATGCCATAGCTGAAATAACTACTTGTGGTTTTGACAACAAAGACACACCATCCAGTAAAGTTCAATAAAGAGAGATTAAACAAAACTTTTACACACACACACACAAATTGCTTCAAACAACAAAGGAACAGGCAAAGAAAATGGAAAGCTCCCCCATAGCTATAGAGAAGCAGTGGGGGAGCTGCACTCGATGAAAAAGATTTAGAAGCAAGGAACGCAGGTTCCACATGCTTTAAGTAAGTAACAAACAAAATAAATGATCCACAATCTCAACTGGTTTGCTTGTTCATCACCTCTCAACTCATAGACACATATGACCAAATTTCATTCAATACTGATGCAGAACTGAGAACTTGGTTGGATCAATTTTTCCCGAGTCAAAACCAGATATTTCTACCAATGAGGTATCAAAAATCTTATCGAACATTGGGAAGAGGTTGTAAACAAGAGGGAATACATTGATTAATTAGTTGTGAATTTTTATTGAAACATAGATTTTAAAAAATTGTAAAAAATGGAGGAATTTTGTAGCCAACCAAATACAATACCAACTTTTTTTAAACTTAACTTACAATCCATAATTTCGAATTCACATTCACAATATCGGTGCAAATTAACAGGATTTTTTTTAATGTTTCTGAATAGAGGTATAGTAAAATGGGGAGGGATCATAAACCTTTAGGCAGTCTGAAGTACTTTTCAAAGAGAACCTACAGGTTTTTAATATTGCTGTAATACGAACACATGCATATGTGAATGCCTATATATATCTTGCAGATTCAAATACATATAATCTTGCAGATTTAAATTCTATTACAATCAATTAAATGAATAATAAAAAAAATCTAATCTAAATCTCAGGCATATTTAAACATTTAAGTTTTCTTGAAATATCTCCTTTAGTTCTGGATCATTTTGTTGAATATATATTCTCTAAATATTAATAATACTTAGAAGAGAGACATTTCTCAGTAAGAAAAACTGCAATTATACATACCAAATATGATTCATAAGAATTACTTAATTCAAATCAATATTAAAATTAAACACACAAAATGTAACACATATGGAAAACTTTACCTTCAGTCAATATTTTATCTACAGGACTAGGTGCACTAGCCGTGTCACTGCTACATCTATCTGCCCTATCATCTTCATCACAACTTGAAGTAGTTTCACCACTTTCCTCTTCATCTGTCACAATAGGTGGAGGTTTTCCATCTTGCTGCATGCTTTCCTTATATCGTTTTGACTATAATAAGGGAAGATGCAAAGAATGCCATTTGTATATGTGACATTTTTTTCTCTCTTAACATTTGTATTACATAATTTAAAATACAAATTATAGTGAAAAAATATCAATTCTCTTAAATATTCAATGAATCTGATACAAAAATATTAAATAAAAACTAAGTATAATTAAGAAATCTATAATAGCTAAATTTCAAAAACAGTTCTTAAAAACTACATAGAAAATAATATAATACTTACTTTTTTATATTCATGAACAATATCATCCAAACCTAATTTATGCTTATAGGTGAAGAAAAACTGTCGACACTGCTCTTTACTTTTTGTACCTACAACAATAGAAACAGCTTCCCAATCAGTACCATGTTGATTTAAACCTTGCTTGATGATATCCATTTCATAATCTGTCCATTTAATATTTTCAAAGGAATCTGTTATTTAAAGAAAAATATGGTGGTTGAAAAATAAGGAACTATAAATTAATATATAAAATAATTCTAACTAAATTAATTCTACACCATCTCAACAGCAGTATACATACCAGTATCTCCAGCTAAATTGTTTTCCAATTTTCGAACAATTCTGTTGAAACAGGCAGAACAACACTTGGACACATCAGGCGGTATTTCTATTAAAAAAGAATATTTAACTACACATCTTTTTTTATTTAAAAAAAATACTTGAGCATTAGATATAATTTTAAAAAAACAAACATTCCTTAAATTTATACATAAGTTTAAGTATTTAGAAAGGACTTACCAAGTTCATTTAAAAGAGCATCTTTTGCCTCCTTGGATAATTCAGCTAATTTCCCAGGTAATGGTCGTAATCTTTTTACTTTGCGTTTAGGTGTTTTACAGGTTGGAATAGGACACCTGTAAAAGAACATTCACATTTATAAAATATTGTTACATGAACCAGTAAAATTTAAACAGTGAACTTGAAGATAGAGTCCATCTATAACACACGATTCTTAAAATATAATATTCTTTAGGTAAATATTTCAATCCTCGAAGGTGAAAAACAACAAGTTAGATATTTGAAAACCATTAATAAAACAGTTATAATAAAAATAAATGCATTATAAGATCTTACTGTAAAATAATAATAATGATAAATAACACAATGTACTTATACAATAAAATTTATTACTTCTCTTAATTTTTTTTTACCCATAAATTAATTTATTAAGGCAAATTAAAAAATGGTTGATTCAATTTCTCAATGTTTTACAATTCTAAATAATTTTCAGGTACTAAATTTTGAGAAGCATGCTGCCAACCAATTCATTTTTACTTTTCTAAGCAGAAAGTAAAAATATTTCATTCAATAATAAAATTTCATCAACTGCAACCATAATAAGAAGTCAGAGTTGAAATTAAAAAAAAATCAAATAATTTAAAGTTTTTAATACAGAAGAATCATATTCCACACAATTTTTTTCATTAGCTTCATTACTAGAAACAATTTTATGACTCTTTTATTATTTGTTTTCAAAATCCTAATTTTGTTTAAAGCATTTATTGATCCATTGCACTATTGAAAAAAAAATCCTAATATTCAATTTAAACACTAATTTAAGAATTCTGACACATGAATTTAATTTTAATATTTCTGTATAATATGCTTGAATTAACAAACTGTAGAAATTTCCTATTATTTATTTAAAAAAAACAATTCATTCAAACTTACCATAAATAAATAACTAGTATCTTTATTTGAAAATACAACTACATTGTTGAACATAAAAAAAATTCAAATCACTACTGAGGTAGAATTTTTTGAATAACTTGCCTTTTTCGAACTGATTTGAAACGACAAGAAGCACACACTCGCATGCCATTTACTAAATCACTCTCTTTAATACCAAATGTACTGCAGTTGGATTTGGTTAAAGCTCTAGACTGATGATAGTTATCCAATTCCATTTTACACACAGCACAGGGTTGGGCAGGATTGTTTTCATCTGAAAATAATTTTGTACATAAGGAACTAATTTATTAAAACACATTTCATATTAATCCCAATACTTATGAAATCCAGAATTGATTATAAAATTGGAAGAAGATGGGGAATATGAAAAACATACAATATAGCAGATCTGAATACACAAAGTCATCTCTTTCGGTAGTTATCAATTACCTATTCGGTAGTTATTAAATTTTAAAACTTTATCATTAATTTTTCTTAAAAATTTTATACAATAATCAATTCTAAAATAATAAAATTTTTGACTTGCATTAAATAAGTATATATAGAAATAGTACTCAGACAATCACAGATTATAACACACATCACAATAATAAAAATTATTAAAAATCTCTCATAAAAAAAAGCATGAAAATGAAACAATATTTAATAAAAAGGCAATGGATGATATTCTTTGAAACATGGATTGAATTCTGTATCTGAATATGTGGATATTAAAATTGCTATTATCATTTTCCAAATCTCCAGAAATATCATAGTCATCAAAGTCAGAAAAAGATTTATCATGTGTATACTTTATAAAAATACTGACTTCATTTTGCAATTTAGGTGTAAAAAATATTTCTATAAATTATACAAAATATCTGTCTCTTAGATAGAAAAATCTAAGAATAAATATAATCTTTAAAATGATAGAATCTCAGTATATTATCTACCCTTAAAATATCACCCAAAAAAAATTACTCTGAATCATTATGAACATTTTTTTGTTATAAAGCTGACATAGTTAAATAGCCACCCAAAAATCATGTTCTCATTCTAAAACAAAATACCAAAAATAAAGAACATTGGAAAGGAATGAAGGTCAACATATATTTAACTATCAATAAAAATTTCATTATAACAGACATACAACCAAATCTTAAAGCAAAAAAGAAATTATATATATATGTTTCTTTTCAAAATTTAAATACAGTACACCAGGCCATAGAGTCACTTTAAACATAGATTTTATATATACATGACACTCATTCAAAAGAAAATAACACCCATCGCAAAAAAGTTAAAAAATAAAAATATTTACTTTGCTGGTCACTAGCAGTATCACTGTCACTCCTGGCATCTTCTTTGCCTTCCATTTTTAACGCTGCTTCTTTCTTTTTCCTAAAAAATAACATACCATAATAATTCCTTTTAAAGGAAATACCTGGATCATATTTTTAATTTAGTTATTACTTAACATGTAGGTATTTCTTTTCAGGAACTTCAGTCCAAATCAGAGAATAATTTATTTATCTAATTTACATTTAATCAATAATATTGTTGATAAAAAAATTAATTTATAATTTACTATTGAATTTATATAAGAAAATAAAAATTTTAAACATAGTTAAAGTAAATTCTTGCTACAGTATTTCTACTAAATCAAACATTTCATCAACATTTGACAGTTTGAGAAACTTTAGTTTTTGGAATACTCAGTTATAACTATTTGCATGAATATACTTTTTCCTACTAATTAAATCCTCTGATTAAAAATTAATTTTGAACTATCATTGAAAATATAACTTTCAAAACTGCTTTGATTTAGCAGCTCTACATAACATAAAGGAAGATAAATCTAAATTTCACAAAAATGTGTGTATCTTAAAAACATTATATATATATTCCTTTGAATCCCAAGAATCATTTGTACACAGCAACTAAAATTCTTATTTACTAATAAAAATAAGGGTGCTGTTATCATTAAAAATAAAAAATTATTCTTTATAGAAATATTTTTAAAACAATTCTAAACCACTAGAAATAAAGAAATAATTCAGAAAATAAATATACCTTATGTTGTTAGGTAGAAGAATTTTTCCAGTGTCAGGCTTGCAATTTGAATTCCCATTGGGACCAGATGATTCTACGTTAGAAACATCTCCACTAATAGTAGTAGTTACAGAGCAACTTGTTGTAGTTGCAGAACAGTTTGTAAAGGTAGTAGTTGTTAATGATGTTACAGATGCATTACAATCTGTAGGTGCTTGAGTAGTAGTTTCAAAATTAGATGGTACTGATGTATTACAACTTGACACCAGAGATGAAGCCTTGGCATCTTCTTGTTGTCTTGTTGTGACACCAGTAGTCTGAAATGTTCATCAAAATTAGTTTATGATCTTAATAAATTAATGCATAAATTTTGAAACTTGTATGATGGGTTTTCTTTAAAAGGAATATGAAATCTTTAAAAAATAAATTTTGCTGAACTACATTTCAAATATTAACATGCCACTGTTTTGTTAGTTTTATAAAAAGACAACTGGACACTTATTTAAAACATTTACCTAATTCATTTTCAATTTAATTTTGTTAAGTTTTTAATTTGGTTCACAATACAGAAACATAACAATTCAATGCAAATTGAACAAGATTTGTTCCTATTAAATCAATCTGACAAAAACTACCTGTGGAATTTGTTGTTGATTTTGTTGAGGCTTGCCTAAAGCTCTCGTCCTTTTCCTAACACTGTGCTTCCTCAAGAGCTGCTTAAAATTTTCAGATTTCTTTGATAAATAATAATATTGAACACAATCTGCTACTGACTGCAAAGGGGGAAAAAAAGAATACTATGAGAAATAATGCATTTAGTAAAAATCAGTGAATAACAAAATATTTAATTTTATAAAAATTGATACTTAAGTACTTTAATGTCAAAAATTTAATTTAACTTTAATGGATTATATATTAAAAATCTCCTTTTCATATTCCAGTTAAAAAGTAATTCTTATTACACATTTTTAATTTGTTTAAAGGGTACAGTTAAATATCAAAGTGTTTAGGCTATTCAAATATGATGTTTAACAAATGATTTGAAATTCTATATAATAAAAATTTGAAATTTAATATTTTTAACACACAAAAATATATATTTTACTATTTCAACATTCATCCACGATAATTATACATTGTTGCAAGACATTAAATGTTTCAAATCTATTACTTCAATAAAAAACATTAAGATTTCGTTTTCCTATTCCTTAATAATAAAACTATATAAAACAAATTAATCATCAAAATTAAATAACTGAAGACTAGTTATTAATACATAATACTTCACCTTTTTTTCCAAACAGGAAGATATAATAGCAAAATTTTTCGGATGTTGTAAATATTTCTCCCTAAAAATTTCTTTTTCTTGGTCAGTCCATATGTTTATCATTTGTCTCTCTTTATATTCTTGACTGAGATCTTCAATCATTGCATTAGTATTTACATACCACACCTTCCTATGTCGACTCTCTAAAATGATAGGTGGTATCACAGCATAACTTCGCATCTTCTTTTCTTCCATCTAAAATGTTTAAAAAGATACAATGTTAAAAGTGCTAAACATTTTATTGTATTTACAGTTCAACATAAAGTTCTAACAATCAACAGCATTTCACATACTGTACACATATTAAAATACTGATAATTTTAGTTTCATTACACTAAACTATCATGAGATTAGATGTTCTTCATAATGCTTTTTACAAGTCATTGTCATGAACACTTCTTGAGATCAATGCTAACAGATCAAAAAAAAAAAAAATTTTACTTATAATAATAATACGAGTAAAATACACTAAACATACATGACAATTACTAAGATTGAGATATTTTTAGAGAATTCAACATTTTAATATTTTACATGCTTCTTTAACATTAAAATGGCACATAATTTACCTCTTGTTCTTGTATTCCATCTATGATTTCTTCCCACTCAGATTCACTTCGTATCCGAGTGCTCACTCTAGATATCCTTTCTTTGTCTTCTCTCTGTTTCTTAAGCTCTGGAAATTGCTTCTCAAAAAATTCTCTCAACTTTGCGTCCTTGGCTCTGATAATCAGAAATATGAAAGATTTTAAAAAACATTTAAAATTGCTCACTACAAGAATACTCCAATTCTAACTTAAATAACATATTGCATTACATATTTTCGTATTTTCATTTGCAAACTTAAGATTGCAAATTTTAACCCCTCTAAATTACTTTTATTGTTTACATATAACATGCAAATTAATTTATTATTGAAACTATACCAAAGCAAGATTTCAGCATTAGTAAGACGGTTTTAAATTAAGTTATACAACTATGCACTAGGTACATTAAATAAAATTACTTTTTTGTAGCATTGTTCTCCCTTTTCTCCATTTTTTTCAACCATTCTTGCATAAGCTTATCATACATTTCAACTAGGTGTTTTTCCTGAAAATAAAGAATTGTCACAAGAAAATTAACATTTATTTTCATCAAGAATTTAAATTCCTTTCTGCAGATTTAAATTTTTATACATTTTTATATATTTATTACTCAAAACAAAAACTTACACGTAATTCTCTTTCCCGATGACGTTTTTTGAAACATTTGACTAACCTATTCCTAAGTAAATGAAATCTGCAAGAAGAACATAAAAAATATTTAGATAGTCAATTTAAATAATAAATGAGAAAGTGCAATAGACAAAACATTTGAGTAAGACACTTACTTTCTTTTATTTTCAAAATATACTGGAGTATCAGAAGGCTGGTTATATATGGGCTAAAATGAAATGTTAAAATTAATAAGGTGTGTGTGATTAAGATATTCTATCAATTATTTAAAACTGATATATTTCAGAGAAAAATTTTTTTTATTTATTTATTTAAGTTTATTTCTATCAGCATTATGCAACATTCAGTAATGTAATTTTAAAAGCATAGAAACAATTTATGATTCTTTGAGGTACATAAATAATGTAGAAAATACATTACAAACAGACATATCTACAGAGAGAAAACTATTATAGAACAAAATCAATAGTATTCATTTAAATCATCATAATTAAGAATTATTTCAACTTACAATTTCAATTATAGGTCCTGATTTTTCTAGAACTGCATGGGATTCTTGAGCTTTAAGCTGAAATATATTTTTAAGAGAATTAACAATTTGAACAGAATTCTACGACAGTAACAAATATGGAAGGTAATATTATGGTACTTTCATTTTTTTAATCAATGTCATTAATAACAGAAAGTTCATAAACTAATTCTTCATAAGTACTAACTCACCCTATTTTCAGAATATATAATTTGTGCTATGCTCATCTGTTTTGATTCAATTGGGCAAACATCTTTAACTGCTTCTTTTGTTACAGATGGTTTGCTGGCCTCTGCTTCTAGCTCAAGCTACAAATAATTTTTAAAAATTTTCAGTTAAACAAGAAACTGAAAAACTTATTTTTGCACAAAATTAATATTCTTCAAGTAGCAACTAGATTTTTTCAAATACTAAATTAAAATGTAACTGTAACTATCATTAAAACTAAATCTTCAGTCTTCTAAATCTATAAATAAATTCAAAAAGTAATCAAAAAGAGCCAATTTCAGAAACTTATTGATACATAAAAATGAGTTGTACATATCATAATACACAGTATATTAAAACTTATCTAATATCCAAATTTTAATATTAATTTAAAACTAAGAATCGGCCAAAAAGTGATCTTTTACAGACATTTTTTTAAAATTCAAATGAAAAAAAAAAAAAATCAAGGCTAAATTAATGATTGAATATTCCTAGAACAATACAAAGAAATTAAAATATTAATATACATATTCTTCAAATTATAAATTTGTAATAAATATTCTCCGAAAACAAATAATGGCATACCTTTTTCTTTTGAAGCTTAGAAACCTGAGACTCAAGTTGATTAATTTCTTTATCTATTTTGTTGATGCTGTTTAGTATGTTTTCTTTCATTAGTCTCATGGGAGATTCACATCTACCTTCTTCTGACGGTAAAGTAGGAGAAATTGCTTCCACTTGTGGTGTGTAGGCAGGTTCCTACAAATCAAATTTCAATCAGTTAAAATAACGAATAACCATTAGCAGATTAAACTATGAATTAAATGGTATTTAAATGTTTTAAAAAAATTAATATTTTAGGAAATCATTGCAAAATTACTTTAATAAAGCATTACAAAGGAATTTGTAAATGAAATTATTTTACAATAAGATCAAGCTTAAGACAAATTTTATTTTCACTGATAACATAAAAACAACTTGGGGGGACTAATTAATTATGGACAAACTTTGATCCAGTCAGATTCAAAAATATCATTTTTAAAATAAATAACAAAAATAGTAATACAACAAAAAAAACCAAACTACATGAACAATCACTCCTGTTTATGAAAATTGCAACACCATGAGGAAGTCCTTTGAGTGAGGCAAGATTTACAGTAAATGCAAATAAGAATGTGTCTATTCAAATTATTAGAATCTCAGTCACTGTGCAAGCATTAGCTGACCAGCACTCCTGAGCTGCAGATTTTGCCATTTAAATATAGAACTGTAATAGGACATAGAAAATGGTAAATATAAAAATGTTTCTAGAGATGCCATGATACCTTGATGACGATACAGGATGCCACATCAGCAAGTAGCAAATTTTGAACAGGAATTATTGATAGTCATTTGTTACGGGGATTTTTCTTATTTGGCAATAACAGCTCATATAAAGCATCAGACGAGATGAAACATCCCATCTACATGGCAGAGATGGGTCACACAGCATCATCTAAACAGTTGGCATCAAACTTTAAAAGTGATGTAGGTGTATGATACTGTCTACTCCAATAGTTCATTGGCATTTTCTAAACTATGAACAGTACATGAAAATGTCAGTACCTGCAATTTCAATGGGCTTATCAACATAAGACTCTAGCTTACCAATTCACTATGTTGTCCATTGGACATGTCACAGATTACAATGATCGGAGTCTAGTTCGTGACCTTTTTCAGTAACTGATACAGATGAACTTTAGGTTAGAAAAGATAAAATCTTGAATGCTCTTCCTCCCATACCAATTCAAAATCTGTTCTATTCAATGCACTGTGATACAATGCACAACTGCAGTGGGTAATGGCTTCATTACATACTGATTTTTGGCAAGTAACATTGTCTTTTTACTTCAAGAATTTAATTATTTGTATCAATATAGTCCTTTCGTGGAATAATCAGGCAAGTTGCAATTTTTACTAACATTAATGAATGTAGTTGAAATGTCAAGTCTTAAAAAGCTATTAAAAGAAATACTTATTTCAGATTTATCTAATCATTCAACACACAATGATACTATCTACAAATTAAAAAATTGTTAAGTAATTACTTTTTCAGACAAAAAATCTCTCTCACTGATAAAATCATCTACAATATATATCCTTACATATTATACAATCCTCCTTGAATATTTAGGAATTTTATAATTAACTTAAAGAAGCACTGAATCAGGTGAAACTGATCATGTTTTTATACAAAGGTTTACTCTTAATTATATATTTAGAACACAAAAGGTGTATTGTAAAATATTAATTATTGCCAAGTAATAACAAATATCAAGATATTTATTCCGCATATTAAATTATCCTTATGTAGATAACGTTGTGAATTACAGCTATTAATGCAGATATGTTTGGATACAGGAAAGCCATAGATATAAGTAACCCACAGTACAGAGAAGATAAGAGTTCAATCTGCTGAGTTCTACAATGATAGCCTTCAAAAGGGTCAAGAAAAGCTGGATGAAATTTATAACTTTAGATTATGAATACATAAAGACATTTTAAATATATATATATATATAAAAGCTTCTAACTCAATTATTTTTAATAATATATAAAACTTTACAATACTGCGGGTTACTTCAATCTACAGCTTTCTGAAACCAGACTAATTAACATTAAGCACATATTGATCCAATAACATGCAGAATAAATTTAATTCAGAAGTCTTAGTTATTTCTTAGTAATAATTAAATCTTTATGATATCTCTTCACACAGCAAAACAAATAACTCTCATAATTTATAAGTACACTTTAATTTAACCTTTTATTAATTTATTTCTCATATTATATAAGTACACTTTATTTTAACCTTTTAAAATGCTAACAGCATTTTATTCTATATTTAACTCAATACTTCCAAAATGCTCTTCCAGAGGAAATGTTTCTTTGTCATTAAAATTTCTTTACATAGTACAATATTTTTACTTAATTTCCAAAATAAAAAAAATATGTACCAATGAATATAATAAAAACTCTTGAAAACCAACTTATCAAAAACTTCAGGCAAATTTTCCATAATTAAATTTTTAATTGCAAATTAAATCAAATGAACAATTTTTTAAAAAATGTATTTTGCTCATGATTTGGATTTTTATAGAATCTTCAAAATATAAATCCAAGTAAATTTGTTTTTATGTGAACACAAAAATTATCTTTACTACATTCACTAGAAAAGTCAATTACTTGAATGCTATTTCATCATAATCTGAATATTTATTCACTTTTATAATTCTGCAATTATATTTGCCATTTTCTTCAATCCTTTGCAACTTTTAAGTATTATTGCAGTCTTCTCTTTCTCACACATGCACAATTGGTAACTCTCTATACAACTTAATCTATATAATATTGAAATGCAATGCTTAATTTTGTATAGAGATGCATCCTGAAAGCTTAAAATTTGGAAAAAAAAAAAAAAAAAAAATACCATAAAGTTTTAAAGGGATTGACTCTCACGTACTTTTTTGATCACAACATTTCTTGTATCTATTGTAAGTGGTTGGTGGACGGGAGCTTTAGGTTCAACAGCTAGTCGAGGTCGCTTCATTGGCTGTGCATTGTCCATTTCCGATGGAGTGTGCACACTTACAACTGGTGGTTTAAGAGTTCGTGCCGTTATGGCATTGGGTGAGTATGAAACACCAAGAGCTACCTCCCTTTCATATTGATATCGGAAGGCATCCATATACCTGACAAAGAAGTATTTTTTTTTTTTAAATTTCTGAATAAATAGCATTTTAGTTCAAAAAAATAGAAAAAATATCAACACAAGGATTAAATATTTTTGTTTACATAATTCAACTTAATTGAACCTGAAAAAAAAATACATTTCATCAAAATATGAAATCAAAATTAACAAATTCATTATCTTTTCAAAAGAAAAAAAAATTCTTTTTTTGATGTGCAATACATAAAATTTATGCTGAGTACATCGAAATATATGTTTACATCTTTCAAGTAATAAACTACAACATAACAAAATTTCATGAAAATATTCAACAATTTATATTTTAATTTTTTCCCACACTTTCAATTTATAACAAAAATTGTATTTACCATGAAAAAATTTAAAGGAGAATCAAATTATCAACTCAAGTATATTACCAAATGCTGTAATACTTAATAAAAGAAAATATTTAAAATAAAAGTTAGTATATAGTTTAACAAATATATATATATATATATATATATAGCAACCCAAATGCTTAACAAAAGTGACATTAAACCAACTATTATTATAAATTCTAAAATTATTACAGTAATAAGATGAATAAAAAAAATTTCATTAATAAATATTGGATCTGATGCAGTAAGTATATGCCTGCATTATACTGTTTTTGTATTTTTTTTTTACAAAGAGGTTTTGAAGCCAAATTTTGAACATGCTGATTGTTTTGTTACCACACCTATGAAATTGTCAAAAAAAGGGGGGGGGAAAAACCTTTGTACTTGGACATATATTGCCTCCAGGTCTAAATATCTTAAGAAATAAATTATTTAGCGAAAGAACATAATTAAAAGGAGATACAACATAATTCCTTAGCTTACCTCTCCCTCTCTAAGGCTACAGTATATTCAGGTGTAGGAGCTGGCCTTAAAGATAACCTCCGTCTAACATGCTGTACATTGTGATCCCCATACCTGTCTATATGATGAGGTTCAGCTGGCGCTCTTGCATCAACCTAGAATAATAAAAAATATGTGTATTAAAACAAACCATTTTAAAGAGACAAAAAAAAAATTTAATAATGTGTTAAACTTAAAGAAGTGATGCACATATATATTTTCAAAAAACAAAAATATTTTAAAAAATATCTTTTTTAAAATTTTTCTTTCAATAAAAAATCCAAAATAACTTAAGTACAGCTCATCATAGAGGGGATAAAAATTCCTCCCTTAAGAAGATTTTTTTAATGATTTAAAATTACCATTTCAATTCTACAAAACAGTTTTCAATGAATTACAACAGTAATTCCAAAATATGTCATTTTAAAACATATCAACTTGAAGGAAGAGCTATTTGATGTCCATTTTATTTAATATATGCATCAAGCTTACTTTCTTTTCCTTTTTAAAAGAGCCATGAAAACACTACAATTGTAGAAATTAAAAATTACCTTTCAATAGTATAAGCTTGCAATGTATAAAAACTCTTGGAAATCAATTCATCCACAAAATATTTAGAGAAACATCATTCAAAACCATACTTTTGAAGATAGATCACATCACTTTAGAGTTGTATGAGAAGGGGGGAAAATGCAAAAACAAAAATTCTGACGGCCTTTCATGAAACAATATTAAAATATAAACACTGCTGAACTTGTGAATAGGAAAATATTTATTTTATTAACACAATCATTTTTGCAAAAAAAACAGTAAAATTTAATGTAACATCAGGATTTGCCCATTTTTTTTAATTGCAAACCATTCAATTTTATTCAACTATCTTCAAAACGGATACGAGATGTTCCGCGAATTATATTAAAAACGCGCGCAATTTTTAAATAAATTTGTACAATGAGACATAATCTAATTAATATTCAATTACATAACTAAACTTACCAATTCAGACTGATACTTAACACTTTGCCATGCCGTATCATTAAATATTCGCAACATAATCCTTTTAAAATCATGTTTATTATATTTAAGAAGCAACAAACACTGTTATTTTAAATATTTATTTCTTGAATCATAAATTTGGACTTCAAATAATAAACATGACATAAGTAATATAACTTTTATAGCCACCGTATACATAATCATAAGTTCAAAAAGAAAAATATATAAAAGAACTTCATTAGATGCCATGACGACAGGACAATTTATAAACAAATTCTTTCTAATTTCCTTCAATGACCAGATTACGTTTCTTTTTCTTCAGGTTTTGTACTTTTTATTTTTTTAGAAAGCGATTTTAAAAAATAAAATAATTCGAAATAATGCTATGTCTTCCTCAACTTTCAGAAGTTTATGCAATATGTATAATCCCTACAGATAAAATATATTCAAAATTCTATTAAATTTATTTCCACGATAAACTTCAATTCTTGTTTACAATAAGCATTAAAAAAAATGAAACACGATTTTTTTCGAAACCTATACGTGTTTTTTAATTTCTACTTCAACTTGACAGGAACCAATAATTTTTCAGACGATTAACATCTTTCCAAGTCAGAGAAATCTTTATTCAAACAAAAAGGAATTCTAATAAATATCTATCGCGGTACGTAAGCCTTGTTACGCACTATAGTTATGCATAAAGGCAGTTACAGAAAAATAATCGGAGAAAACCGCAGGTGAGTATACATTATGTATGTTCTGATTCTAGATTTGCTGGTAATCCGCTTTTTGCACCTGTCAGGAGATGAGTTCTTAAGTAAACAGAATACTGTAGCGAATGGGATATACCAACTGACACAACTAACCAGTCACGCTTTGACCAACGATCGGTACAGATGGAATTTTTACTTGGAAAAGCGTGTCCTTCTAAGAGTTCGTTAGACGATATTGAGGTCTATGTACAAAACTCATTCTAATCTGTCATCGGTCGGGAGAATAATCGTTCTTTTGATTTCTTGGGATAGTTTCAAGCAAATGGAATTCGTTCTTGGGTGATAGTGATTCTTAGTACAGGTAACTTTAAAAGACCTTTAACATCTTTTTCATATGAAAAAAAAAACCCAAAGAAAAGTACAATTAATTCACTAAAAGAACAATAAATTTCGTTAAGCAGTTCTTTTCGTAATCTTCAAATTTCAGAGAATATCCAACACTTTTTAATCCCCATTTCACAGTTTAAATAATTCTTACTCATAAAAAAATTATCAACTTTCTTGTTGGTATGTAAATGTATTTCATAAGCTATGTTTTTCTTTCTCTTCCTCAAACTGAATAAGTTTTGAGTTCAGAGGATCAAAAACTAATGTAGCCTTTAAACATACAAAAGATGCCACTCGTATCTCGGAGATTCTAATCTGAAAAACTAAAACTAAACGAAAATTGACTAGGCATGAGTACTGAATACCACAAAAAGTTACAATATTTTTAAAAAATCTTTGGAAAGTAATATATTATCAATGTCCGAATATTGAGGTTTTTTTTTTTTTTTTTTAAACAGTAATAATGAATATCGTCATCGATGTGAAAAAGCTAAATTTTGGATATTTCACTGTATATATTATTCACACCTAAGTAAAATAAATTTCTATTAAATCGATCTCAAATACTGCACGGAGTCACTGCATCAAAATTTTTCGAAAGAATCTATCTGAATGAATCATACATTTGATGAAGGACACTAGCCCACCATTTTGAATATTCTTAGTATTTGCGAATTTTAAAACTTAAATTCTCTTATTTAATTAGTTAATATATGATTCCACATTAGCACATTATTAGAAGAGAATATATTTGAAACATTTGCGGGGAGAAGGGGGATTGTCCCAAATTATCATTTTTAAAAGAAAAGATTAATTTTTCTTTAGTTTCTTATTAAAATGCATGAGACATACATTTGTTCATTAATATGCTCATATGATCATCACTAAATCAGCATTTGGATGAATAGTTAGAATAACTGTAGTTTTCGAGATGCACGAGGGGCATAGGCGACGAACCTTAGTATTTTACTGTGGTTCGAAATAAAAATAAAAAATCACATCCGAGCTTGAACCTCATTCTCCTACCTTCACATCACACTACACGAGATCTTTGATATCCAATTATATTCAGCCACACGACAGTTATGATAAATACAGAACTCAACTGGTTTGTTTTGTAGATGCCAGAGCCATATTTAGCCAACTGCACCAAACAACTCAAAAAATGTATGAAAGGAAGGATGAAATCACAAGGAGGAGAGTCGAAAACAGAGAAATATCGCTCAGGCATCCTGAAGACACGTCATCCATTTTTACCTAAGTTGATCGATTGTTTATTGACTTGCAAACAACACGAAAGCTATCTACGAAAAGTAACAATTTTTATTTTGTTACGAAATGTAACAAAAAAAAAAGTAAACAAATTTGAGGTTTTATCTCATGTGATGAAGACATCACATGAGATAAAACCTCCCTCTCGAAACTTCCACGCCACGCCCATTGGAGAACTCGGGAGTCTCGACAGATTTAACATGCATCAACCCCGCTACGTGGCAGGTCTTTAGCGGCACCAGGGTTCGAATACATGAAGTAAAACCGGCCGAAAATTCGCGACCATCGCCATTAAGCTACAGCGGCTACCCCTTTCTCTTTACCAAAGACTAGGAGGTAAAGGAATATTCACTGAGCCATGTCAGGGTGGTAAATCCAGCACTTAAGAGAGTAAACCCCTACAGGAAATACAGAATTCGAACATCATCAGCTACGATGTTCATGATATTAAACGGTGGATTACCGAAATATAATCTTCAAACTTAGACACAAACCTCTCTGGTTTCCAGTAAATATGCAGCTTATACACGATATATTATGTCGTACTTTCAACTTCCTTTCAATTCAAATGTTCTGCAAGTACTGTCGCATCTACGAACTTATTTACAAATGAAGTATTTTAGTTTAGTTTTTATTAACGTCGCACTAGAAGCAACACGAGGGCTATTGGCGACGGACCTCGTAATTTTGAACCACGGTCAAGTGACGAGGACGACCCCCCTCTCCTAACATCCACACCACGCCAACTACAAATGAAGTAATGAGAGTAAAAGTCACTTATACGGTCATTATCCTCCCAATAAGAGAATATTCATTTTAACTTCACAATTAGTAATTCAAAAATATTAATGGGTATTCACAATTCTAATTAAAGAACGTATTGAGAACGCCGAAATCTTTGGACGAAATAACTATTTTTTCGGATCGAGGAATCTTAAATATAAAAATTAATTTCAGAGAAAGTGTCTTATATAGCTATACTTCTATATATATAATAAATACAGCTTAGAGATGTGTATGTTACGCCATTTCTCAAACGGGTATTTTACAGAGGAACGTCATCGAACTCCTCAAAAGAACATGCGGATCATAAATTAACACCATTATCGATAAGGATCAAAATGTTTGATAAATACAATTTTCGGGATTTGGTACTACATCCTACCAAATTCTAGTCTTTAAACTAACCAGCCATTAATTCTAGTCTTATGATTTGGCAACAGTCAACATCAGTAAAAGAATGATCATTGTATTGAAACATTAGTCATTTAAATGAAAGTTTAGATCTTACCTGGAAATGGTTATCCCTGTACATGTGATTGGCAGATGCATAAATGGCCCCACCCCCACCCGGATGCACCAGGTGGGGGGAGGAAGCGGAAGTGACGTAGGAGGTAGAAGAGGTGGGACAACGAGACGAGGGGTCTTGAGGGTAGGGATAACCCCTTGTGCCCGTTAGGGGTGGACTGTGATGCCCCCCACCAGGCCCGTGGGGTAGGGACTGGTGCGGCGGCCTCTTGTACTGGGCATTGCCTTCATGTGGAGGCCTGAAATGAAGAAGATTCAATTAAAAACTAATCAAACTCATTAGAAGAAATTAAATTTTGAATAAAATCTGAACACAAACATTAATTTGAATAAAAAAACAAACATAGGAGAAAAAAAAGTATACATTCATTGATTACACTTATCATTCATTCAAAGACCGAAATGTTAACATTGCATCTGGAAGAAGTATTTTGATATAAAACAAAAAAAATGAAATACAGTAGTACCTCTTATAAGGGTCAATTCTGTTGATCCCGAACCTTTTGAAAATAGTGTATGTATTTATCTCTTATGAGACACCTCTATTCTAGGGACAAAATGTCTGATCCCTTATTGGGAGTTACTACTGTATGCATCTTCTATTTTTATTTTTTGGAACATTTGAACTCGTGTCCTCTCTGATGATGCTATCATTAACATTCACAAACTGAAATTCAGATATAGGTAATAAAACGAGAGATTCAGATATTGATATGTGCTTGAAACGTACACTAGTATCAAATCAAAAGTAAGACGAATTCGTTCTCCAATATAATTGAATAAGTGCCACGAGTTGAAAGAAAGTAGTAATGTTTTGAGATTACAATACGCAGATAATTCTAACAAACAGAAAGCATGTTTAGTTGAAAAATTATCAATACACGAGGAATTAATTCTCATTTGCCAAGTTTTGAATTGTTCGTTCAACATGAAAATATAAAAATGATAAAATAATTAAATGTGCAGATTACAAAGGTTTTTTTTTTTCTTCTCATGCGAGTAATAATTCCATACTCCTTTCATGATACCATGAAAGGTTCAATTCCTATTCATTGAAATATAGTTACAAAATTAAAAGAGAGTATCGCCCTGTATTGTAAATTGACGCACGCAAACACCACGACGTGACTATTCCTTTCCCAATAAACTCGATCTGTTACCATGGCTGCGACCGCTGCGTCAATTTCGAATTCTGACAACGCAAATAACTGTAACTCATCTATCAAACAAGCATGCGCAGGCAGGACAAACTCTGAAAACAGCATAATTGATTCAACACATTTCACCCACCCGGCAGCTTCCAAAGCAACCTCACCAGCCCAGCATGGAATTCAATAAAATTCCCAAAATTGAATCTCGCCTGTACTACGTTACGAATTTTCCTTCCTATAGTCGATTCAGTTTAGGAATCACTGTCGATGGATCGATTTGCAGTTGTTGTGTTTGTGTCAAACCAACTCGACCAGATTCTGAAAATCTATAGTCAGGTCAAATTTAACAAATGTACAAAGTTGTAACATTAGTTTCGTCCACGCACTTTGAAACTGTGAATGTATAGAAGGAAAAATGATGACTTAAACGAAATATTATGTGCAAAGTCAACAAAGAATAGTTGACATCTTATATAGCCAATGATGTATACTGTAACATTACCCCTAACAGGAAAATTTAATAAAACTTTAAGTACACTTCTATTGTTATCAATTTGACATATTTTTTTAAAAATAATTTTTTTGAAAGTATATTTTTCCCATTCTCAAGTTGAACCGAATTTGCGATAACCCGAACCGGTTGCAGTCGCAATTAAACCGACTTTGCGAGGTTTTAATGCACGTTTGTCATATGTTTAACTCCGGGAAGTGTTTAAAACTGTTAAGACCGTATATGTTTAAGGTATTAATGTTTGATCATCTATGACATAAGAGATTCAAAACAGATATTAACGCTTATGAACTCGTAGTATGGCCAAGGCCATCTTTTATATATATATATATATATATATATATGAGATTAAGACAACAGATGACCTTGGAATATGTCTTCTTACAGTTCAATTGATGAATAATGTTGCTGTATTCCAATGCTCACACACAGGAAACGAGCAAAAAAAGAAGAAAGGCTAGATAATTTCTACAGAGCATTGAATAATGCATATATTCAAGAATAAATATTTTTAATATTGTACCACAAAATTTTAACTAGTCCAACATGCTGATCATCATCGACAATTACTGAAAGAGGAAATAATTACCTAACAAGGTTAGAGCACCCTAGAAAATTTTTAATCGACTTATTAACGAAATAGTTTGTATATAATTTCTAATTTTACAGAAGAAAAACTAAAATGCCATTCGAATATTATAATTAAAGCTCCCGTCTTATGGTAATTTTGATTTCGTGTGGACGTAATGTTAATCCTATTGAATTTCTACTTTTGCTCTCAAATCTGTACTATTTGATCGATTTCAATGCAATAAGGTGCATCTGAAAGAGCAAAAATTAATGTAAGCTTCTGCGGAATTACTTTTTCCCTCGAAGCCCTATTTGAATAATTCGTTTGTGAGTTTTCTGGTTTTTAAAAAAATATTTTAAAAATCGAAGGGATAATATAATTTCGCAGAAACACTCATTATTTTTTTGCCTTTTTAGCAAAGCATCCTAGAAAATTATTGCATTCAAATCGATCAAATAGCAAAAATTTGAGAGCATAAATAGAAATTCCATTGTATTAACATAGGTTCACGAAATCAAAATGGAGCCTTAACGTTGTTTTATATTGCGATGTTTTAAACATAAAAGAATAGTTTTGAAAGATTCAACGATAATATTAATTTTTGGGAGTAACTTCGTTCAAGTGATATTCTTTAACTTTCGTACATAGCTAAATAGAATACATAAACTCACATACTTTTATAGATTGATAAAAAGTAAAAAAAAAAAAAAAATACTGAAAGAGGGGGAGAGAAACCCAGAGAGGAAAAAAATAATGCATGTTTCTCAATAAAAATTTATATATATAACCACGATCCAGAAGTAAATTAACTCAAAAACTCCCCGAGTTATTTACGAACGGTTTTATTATTCATCAACTACCTAAATTTATTCAGCAACGCAAATAACCCGGCATGAAAATTAATAACAATAAAAACCTGTCTGACAACTAACGAAAACATTAGCTGGAAAGGCAAGAAAACATTCTCTCATCCACCAAACAAGGAAGCTGCATGTTTCAGGCAAAAGGAGAATGGAGATTTGCACTTGACCTAAACGCAAACAGAACTCTTTTCCTATAGACCAGGCGAAAGAGAGGAGGAATCACATTTAATGGGGTTTACTTTTTCTGACCCATTAGTCGAAAACTCCCATAATGGGAAAAGAAAGCTCACTTCCGACACGCATGGGCCAACGCAATAATCATCCGGAGGGCATTTACCCTACGGCCACAGCCTACTTTCAGACCTATTAAAGAACTGGAATGGATGGATGGCAAAGCAGGAAGATGTACGCTGTTCACAATGCTTCGAAGACGTTCTCTGACGCAGGCCTGGAATTATTATTGACTTAACCCTGCCGCAAACTGAATGGTGATACGATTCACTGGATTTCTTTCCGAAAGAAAGTACAGGAGATCAATATTACCCAATGATGATGGCAAGTTGTTTTAATGAATATCAGAAATAAATAGACCTCAACTACCATTCTTATCATCACAAGAGCATCGAATTCATTCTGGATATTTTAAGAGGAAAAAAAAAAGAATTTCGTTTAAAAATCGAGAATGATATTGTAACATTTACTGAATGATTTGTCTACAGACACATCGTGATTATTCTATAAAATAAAGCAACGATTTGAGACAAGAAAATTTCAAATTACACGTCCCACTAATACATTAAATATTCAAATTATAATAGTTATATTATATAGAAATCTAGACTAAAAGAAAAAGGGTTAATTTCAGTCATGCACATGAAAGATTAAAGGTCTTAATTTTTCATATGAAATAAAAACAAACATACATACGCGACTAAATTTCGCAAGCACTTAATTTTTTTTTTTAAATAAATCAGAACTATGCTACTTAATTCTATGAAAATTGTTATTGTTGTTAATAATAAATTACTGTTTACCACAAGATAATTTTGAATACATTTAGAAAATGAAAAAAATAGCTTATTTCCACTCTGTTTTTATTTTACCTATAGTAGTAATAAATACACAAGGTGAAAAAGTTAATATTCACACAAAGATATTTACACCATACCGAACTGACAAGTTATTTTATAATTTTGATATACATGTGAAATTTAAGATTGAGGCATACACATAACATCAAGAACAGGTTTTCCTTTTTTTCAAAAGAAATACAATATGTCCCTAACATTATTTATCCCAACACTATTGTAGCCATAATAGTATTAACAAAACAAAAATAAATTTCTTTAAATTCAACCAAACATAAGCTAACGTTACATTTAAGCAAAATAAACTACATATTTTAACCAAAAAAAAAAAGTTAAATTATGTATAACTTCTATTTCTCTCCAATAGTAAAACAACTTCACAGTGCACGGAATCAACCCACTTTTATCTAAGATTTTTTTTTTTTTTTTTTTTTTGCCATGGAAACAAATTAAAAAATCCAAACGAAATAATCTATAAAAAATAAATCAATACATACTGCTTTTATATTCTAACCATATATTCTTTCATAATGAAACAGTTAAACACCAGCAACAAAGGAAAGTTTGTTGACAATACCTGGATATCGGGCTAACAGGTCGATGGCCTCTAAGGTCAGGTAAGCACACGGTCTGCTTCCTCGCGGTACCCGGATATGACAGTGCACGTGATCAAAATCTTTCCCAGTTTCATTTTTATTATTTTCGCGCGCTTTCCCAACGTTTTTATTCATAGTCTGCGCATGCGATTAATTGTTATTTCTTGAAAAGCAGTGATGTAGGAAATCTAGTCATGCTTTTCGACGATGAAAAATTTTAAAAAATGGAACTGCATATCATCGGAACAAAATTAAATAAAATCAAAATGTGTGTGCAAGCTATTTTCATTCAATCCCTACATTGTTCTAAATTCACTAGAATGTGTATTAAAAGTTGCATTTTTAGAGAGAGAGAGAATTTGCAGATTTTATTTTATTGGAATCTGGTTTTTTTTACTCGTGATTTTCCAAGTAAGATTTTTTTCCCCGTATACTCAAAAAATTGTTTTACAACAAGGGCATCCACGAATAAAAAAAGAATTATGAAAGAAAAAGAAGCTGTAAATACAAATTTATATAATACATAATTACATTAAAAAATAAAAGCTAATCATACAATGAATCTTATTTAAACTATTCAAATTAATTAAAAATTTTAATTATTTTCTTTATCTGATAAATTTTGCCAAAATTAAAAGAACAGCTTCTCAAATCACATATACTCCTAAAAATTGAAAACTACTATGGAACAGAAAACAATATGTATTGTGTTTTTAAGTGAATAGGGTTTGTAACTTATTTCAGATAATACTCCAAAAAGTTAGAAAAATGAACTGCGCAGCAAATTTTAATTTACACAATTTAAATGCCTCATAAAATACATCAGTAACACTATGAAAAAAGAAATTAATTTCCAAAGATTATATGCCAATCACGGTATAAATATATAGCTTAACATAAACACTATAGCTCTTCCCAAAAAAGAAATAAACACATTATTCACATTGTTTGAAGAAATTAATAAACTCACATAACACTAACGGATTTTTTAAAAATTACTTCAAATCAATAAATGAAATGGAAGTCACACTGGATTTGAATTTTGAAGATAGAATATTAAACACAAGCGCACTAAAAATATAAATACAAATCCACAAGTAAACCACTTCAACATTCCATTAGGAAGAGTCCAGAACAATTTCAATGTAACGTACATGACTTTAGACCAGTGATAAGGATTTTAGATTCTTGTTTGTATGTTTACATTGCATCACTGTTTGTAAGAATTGATATGAAAGGGAGGATAACTTGTCGACAATGCGATAAGGGGAAAAAAACATATAGCGCATTTAGGATGATTCTAAACAAAGGTGTATTGCAAAATAAATGCCGTTATTCTTGTTTTGGGTTGATTTTATACAATTTATCATTTAAAAAGAATGTATATTTACAACAACCAAAATCCGAATAATGCTACAGACGATTTAATCAATCAATACCATGGATTAAGAAGAAAATTTTAATCGTTCACAATTTAAGCAAACGACATTTATAATTTAAAAAAAAATAATAATTCAAAGAAATTTAAAGAAAAATCATGGCCCGCAATTCTGATAACACACAAATTAAAGATTCGTATATTCTTTCAGAAAGGTGAACCAAAGGTAAATAATTGTGAAATAGATTCCAAACAAACTTTGAATTGGCGCAAAACTGCTTTGATGTTCTAAGAATTAAAATTGTTTTTCGTCCTTGACGATTCACAGGAGCCGAAAATCATTTAAGATTTACATGTAAAAGGACACTATTATTTCATATTCGCTTCGAAAATAAAATTGAAAGAAACAGACGTAATTGCTAACAAACAAAAAAGTAAAAGTAACTATTACACTAAATAAAAATTTCAAAAATTTATCAAGAATCACACAATAGAACAATTTTTCCAACCTCCCCTCTCGATCAGGAAATGAATTCACGCATAAATATTGTTGAAAAAAAATATGCAAATAACATACATATATATTGAATAAAAAGATATATTTCCAATATTTATAAAACTAATAATAATAAAAAAAATTATTAGTGATTAATGATTCGGTGAGCAAAATAAATGAAAGTTGTTGTTTTTTAAAATCTTTGTTTTGCAGTAGCCCTTCAAGAAGGTCAGCCGTCTCTGATTTTTTTCCCTACGGCAGTTTATATTATACTTTTACTTGTTCGGATATTTTAACATAACGTTTCCTACCACTCTACAAAAATGAAATAAAGCATTATAATTCAACTATAACATTAAGAGCATTTCTAGTAATAAATGCAATATTGAAAAAAGTAGTAAAAACTATTCTAACTTGGATTACAATAAAAACATCAAGCGTTAATTTTTAAAAGTTTTGCAGAATTGGCCCGCCTGCTTTTGGAATATATTAACTAACACAACGCTTATTTTATTTTTATTTGTTTCTGTTTTGATTCAATATTACAAAATTATTAACACAAGTAGCACTAGATTTCCCCCAAATTACTTTCCCTTTGCACAATCCCTCTCACCCCCTCCTCCATATTTTAACGCATAGACCATGAATTATCCATGAAAATGTAGAGCATTTTTACAAACCGGCAATGACAAAGTGATAATTATCAACATTCTTAAAAATCACGCCATTCAATAACATTTACGCATTAAAAAAAATTATACATTATTTCATTGAGCAGTTTAAATGAGAATTTCAATTACTTTTGAGGCAATCACAGTTATAATCAAAAATACAAAGAGAGTGTGGATGATGGTACATTTGTTCTAACGACTGAAAGAAATAACCGAGGTGCAAGCTCTGATAACAGGTTAATATTCAATAATAGTCGTATTCACGACGATCCATTGTAACTTTTGAAAACCTACACTAACGTGATTCAAAGAACATAAACAAAAAACAATCGCTAATCTAAATTTGGTTTTAAAATTAAGAAAAACACATATCGACACTAGCATAAATGCAAAAAATTTATTCACAATTCTTTTGATAAAAAACGAATGTTTCACTAAAATAAATTAACACACTAATTTCACACAAAGTTTGTGTACCTTATTTCGAGTAGCACAAGTACGTAAATTGGATTTCATCGGATGCTAGCTCATGTTTATCTACAAAATTAGTATATCAAGCGATATATATATATATATTATAGCACCGCACTATCATACGAATGACACTTCACCAAATATTATACCTATTTAGATTGCAAGTGAAATCAAAGAATGAAATACGAAGACATATTCCTGTTATTGGATGAAATAAAAAATAATTTCAATACATTTTATACAGCCTACTTAAGAAAATATCGCAACTCTCATTCACTTGGTTTAACACCAAGCCTCTTTCAACTCTTCCGAGTTCACAAACATCTCTTTAACAAATAGCTAAGCTAAAACAACTAACTCGATATTATTTATTAGCAAATAGCTAAGTTCGAATCATAATTCATTCAATAAGATGGTAAGCTTTCTCATCTCCCTATAACGCAAAGATATATATACACGCACATTTTCGAAAACAGATACATTTTAGACAAACAGCTTAAATCTTGACGTGAAAGAAATGATATATTTGAATTAAATTTAGATCATTACTTATAATAACACGCTAAGTTTAAATTTGTCTGCAATCTGATTTATCATTTGAAAAAAGAAATTAGATGATAAATCTAAATTCCATAAATACTTCAAATTAGTGTGTTCACAAATCAACATGAATTGAGCATTAAAAACAGTTTAGCTAATACTATAATTGTGGAATATTAGCATACTGCAAATCTACAGCCGTATAAACAAATTTCTACTTTTTTTAAAAAAAATTGTTTTATATACGTTTACCCACCCGGTTCGTTTACTTCCTAGCAAAGCGGCATGACACAATGTGATAAGATTACAAAAGCAACTGAATGCGAATGAGAGAGATAAATCATTAAAAAAGATGACGTCTTTATCGTGAAAGAGAGCTATTCCAAGAACTGCAGCGACCTCGAAAAGATGATGAGGCAACTAACTCAACAGACGATAGC
Organism: Nephila pilipes; assembly: GCA_019974015.1. Classification (NCBI taxonomy): domain Eukaryota; kingdom Metazoa; phylum Arthropoda; class Arachnida; order Araneae; family Nephilidae; genus Nephila; species Nephila pilipes. The sequence goes on from BMAW01020248.1 coordinate 74,067, forward strand.
TCAAAAACAACGTTCACTCTATCTGACCTTGTTTTCTTGCTTTTTTTTTTATTTATTTCTGCGTAATGGTAGTACGTGTTACGATGGGTTATCACGCAAATTAGCTCTGCTTTCATAAGGACAGATTGAAATGTCTGTGGTAGAAGAGTTCAAAGCCGTTGGGGTTCCTTTTTTTTCCACTATCTTCCAAGAATTAAATACTGATACAGATTCTACTGTTCAAGAAATAAATGTAGGACAATAATACACAACATCAATCTATTTCTTACGTCCATAGATCGTAATATTTCCATTAAATAGCACAACGACTATTCGTTTAGTCAACATCTTATGCGGTGTTATTTTTTCCTCACAGTTATTAGCATTCCCATTTAATATAGATTACTATTCATTGCAAGAGTTACATGACTATAATACGACTAATAATTATCATTCATCCACAATATAATATTTCCCCATTTCAGTTGTTAATCAAACAATTATTTATACAAAAAAAAACCTAGACGGAGGATTAAAATTATGAAACAAGCATAAGTTACAATTTTAATTTTTGAGTTCTCCATTGCACCTTGATAACAGAATATAAGTTTGGAAATATTTTTAATTTATTTTTAAAAAATGATTTTAACAGTATAATCGATCTGTTAACTTCATTCCGCTACACAAAGCAATTCCCAATATATATCATCAAACATCCAGAATTTCTTAATTTTTTTTTTTTTAATTGCGAACAAAATGTCCATTTAATAACAATTTAAAAGATATTATCTCACAAATTAGTTGAAATTCCATTCCATTATCCAAAACGTAATTACAAATGAAGAGGAAATATACTACAAGAATAGAACAATAATAATATCGTGACAATGTTCGCTGACTGCTGATTACATTTTATTCAGATAGTGACCTTCATCAAGGTCACAATTTTGATAAAGTTTTAAAAGCAACTAAAAAAATGTAGGGTATTACAACGAGACACGTAGTCCAAAATAAAATGCATATTTTAAAACAATCTATTTTATTTTACATTTCTTTTTTAAATGTATACTAAATACAAAAATTGGAAAAGTTTAAAACAGATAACAAAAAATGCATTTCTGAAACATGTAAAATAAAATTTCCAAAGCATACAAAAATCTTAACTTCTAAAGGAATTACATTTTAAAAATAAAACTAAAAAGGAATCAATAAAACGCTCTCGCACAGCAAAAATATTTCGAACAGCAATATGCGAAAAGATACAGTGGAAAATTTTCGAATTTTAAAAGCAATTCCAGTTTCAAACGATTAGTAAATAAATAAGAGAGACAAACCAAATTGCATTAAATATGAAAATAAAGTAAAAGATGGAATATTCAGCAGTCTCTTAAATCCTTTCTCTTCTGCGAAAATAAACATTATGCGCGTGTGTTCTGCTCTCTTCCATTTGGTTTAAATAATTGAATCAGACAAACGATTTTCATACAAAGAACTTAGAACAATTTTTTATTCTTTATTCTATTGAGGCACAGTTTATTTTACGTGCGGAAAAAGGGAATAAGAACAAAGGATTGAGATAATATCACAATAAATCGCTTTCATCTTTACTCGGGCAAATTTTTCATGTGTGTTCCGAGGTCTTTTACCCTTCAAACCGACCGAATGAATAGAACAATGGAGAGTGGAACAGCGTCTACCTTTGATGAATCGCACGCACCCATGTTCTAAAGGTGATCTATCGCCTGAAGGGGAAAGAAAACTTTCCCGTCCCCTTTTCTTCCACGACGCAGATCATGACTCAGGATTCAAGATTTGAAAGTACAATAAATCATTCAATCATAATCAAGAATAAGAAAGTCGATTAAAGTAAAATATTTTGAACTGCGAAGAAACGATGCAGGGAAGAAAAAAAAAAACGTTCACGGAATTGAAAAAAAAAGTTTAAAGTAAATGTTTTAAGCCTAAAAACAATTGATGCGAATAATGTTTTTCATTAATGATCCCATCAGTTAAGTATATGACAGTTGAAATTAGCTGAGCATTATAAATTGTCTATAGAAAATTATACAATGAAACTGAAAAAATGCAATTTTTTTTTCCTCCCAACAGAAAACACATTTGTTAAAAATTCGTGCAAATAATCGCTAGAAAGAACACAAGGGCTTTGCACGAATCCCACGGAAACAAAAACATTTCAAAAAGTTAATAGTAGAATCGCGTACTTTTAAATATAGTCACGGAATAACAGTAAGCCGAATATAACCGTTGAATGCTCGAAAATAAAATGTTTGCGTTAATAGTAGTTTAGCATTTTTAGTTTTTAAAAAATACAAGTATAAATTTAAACAAAACACGCACCGCACTTAAAAAAATCATAGTGATACAAATAAATATTAAGAATCCCTAACCTTCAGTTTCATTCCTTGATATTTCAAATGAGATAATGTGTAAAAATTCGAGTTTTCTACATTATTAACTTAGTACTACAGTTATACAATACGTTGTGTAGTTAAATACTCGATCATATGACTAAGATGACACCGCAACAAGCCAAAATTTCAAGCGACACTAAATGAGGAATTGTCAGTAGTTCACAAGCTGATTTGATTTATCATGTGGCAGCCCCATTTATTCTTCCAAGACAATCTGATAACGAAGTAAGAAAAGAAAAAGGAATATAAAATGATGAAAGAACGTATAATTTTAAATTATTCTTTATTCCTCAAAGATTATTTTTCAAAAACAAGTTTATTAAATATAACACTGGCACAATTGTTAAGTTTTGGAAACTCAGAATAGCCAAATGTAATCCAAAATTTAAAAAAACAAATAAATTGAAAGAACCTGAACATTAGAAATGAATTTGCCATACTGCGCTTGAATAATGAAATAACAGCCGCATCAACTATTACATAAAACGACATACATATCCCATAATTAACAGTAAGAAAGAAAAAAGAAGTCGCCTCAATTCACAATTTTTCGAGAAGATCTAATTAAAACAAATCACAAAAAAAAAATTGTATTCGTAAACTAAAGTCTATCAGTATTTCCGACATAAAAAAAATACCTGAGCATGATGAAATTTCTTGCAACGAAATTTCTCAAACAAAAGACTAAAAACGAAGTCTTAAATGTTGAAATAATAGTTTACAAAATTAGTCACCCAAGGTCCATTTTTTTTATAATTATTATTAAATTACTCAATTAAATTAAGAATTCAAGAAAACGATGAAACATCGAGAAATTGACAATTGTAAACTTTTTCAATATTAAAATAAATGTAAATTATTAAATTGAGTATATGTGAGGTAAATGTAATTAAAATTGAAGAAGACGATAAAAAATTGAAAATGACCTGGTATGCCAAAAGTGATCCAACTAAAATAATAGCCCCTCGGGTGGCTAACAAAAGATTTTGAAGTGTTCTTGAATCCTAGGAAAATTCGATATAAAAACCAACGTTTTTATATGGTGGCAAAGTTTATTAGAGAAAATTATTGAAATATTAGTTAAAACTGTTAGTTATTTTTAACTTTAAAATTTACTTAAAAAGAGACATTTGTGAGAGTTTTAAAAAATTCATAATACTCATAAAATCAAAACATGCATTTGAAAGTTTGTAAGTCATTCTATTAAAAAAAGAATGGGAACCAGAATTCAGAAAAAATTATTGTGATAAGACACGGCGCCAAAAATTGGAAACTTTCTTTCTTGCGAATGATTACTGACTAAAAGTCAGCAACTCTTACTACCTCGGAGAGAGTAAAGGGGAGATACTATCTCCCCTTTGAAATATGTGAGGTAAATGGTTTACGATACCTCATGCGGCGTGGGGAGTGCCCGGTGCTCCCAGAGAGGGAAAGAAATTTTTTCCTCAATCCTAAAAGCGCCGAGAGGAAAGAATATTTTGACTTATTAAAATTATTGAAATAATAGTTAAAACTTGTCGCAAACGTCTAAATATTGCATTGTTAGCCGAGTACGAACGATTCCCAAAATTTCAAAGCTCTAGCTTGATGGGAAGTTGGTTAAATGAACGATCGAAAATTTGATGACACTCACACACCAAGTGAAATTCAGAAAAACGTTGTAATAAAATCAATTCAAACAAAAATGCATTCAGCTAAAAAATCAAAGCATATTATATTCAAAAAGCATACAATTTACTAATACTTCCACTGAAATGTAATCCTCCACTATTGCACACAAATATACAGCTGGACTATTACTAATAGATACTGCGAAAAAATGAATTTTTTTTACAAAAGAACAGAAATAGCAAGTTAATACATCATAGCACAACCGTTGAGCTTTTTCTCTTTGAAAATCGATCATTAGAAGATATAAATTTGTTAGTAAGTTAGAATAAAGGAACTGAAGTAGCAAATGTGTCATTAACAATGTTCTGCAATATTCAAAGTGTTATTTAAATACAGATGTACGGCTTATCCATAACAACTTATTTGAAATTAAAATGAATATTGAAATTCGAAGAATAATTTCAATCCTTAAAGTACATCTATCACTAAACTGGAAGGAGAAATATCAATTCTGGAAAAAAAAAAAAAAAAAATTAGGACGAAATTTTACCCCCCCCCCCCTCCGACTTCATTTTCGTTGTCTATTTTACATCATAAGTTATTTTCATACACCGTCAAAAACTACAAAACATGTTTACAGAGAGCGTTATCTCATCATGAGAACATTAATTATGCATCGTGTATTATAGCTATAGCATACAACACATAATTACAGCCCATAAAAATTTTATTACTATTACCTTAACAAAACCAAATCTTCTCGAAAATATTAGAATATAATATAATATATATACATATAATGTGTGTTACTTTTCCCTTAATTCAAAGCACAGTTAACTACAAAAGGTCGAATACAATAACAAAGCAAGAGGGATGTAAGTCGGCATCTGCTTTCAAACGGCAAGAACTCCAAAACTAATTTCAAAACTTTTCATAACTTATGACACAAATGAAAAAGTTTCTCATTCCAAGTTTTACACATTCATACTTCCTTTTTTTAAAAAAAAAAAAAAAAAAAGAGCTGAAATAAATTGTAGGGCAACATATTTTGTCATTCACTTACAGAAGAGAAATCTTTTCTGGTAAGCACTGATTATTTTTTTATACGTCTCGTCTCGTAGGATTTAACCACTTTACAAAAGACGCCCTTGGAATCAAGTTAATCTCGACGTCGCTATTTCCCCCCCCCCCCACTTCTTAAAAAATCTTAAAAGCTTACGTTTCTTTTGCCAGCTTAAAAGAGGTCATTATAACCGAACCCTTACATTGGTACAAAGAAACTACATACGGGGGAAAATCGTTCTTGAAACAAAATGGCTACAAAAATACGCAACGATGAATCCTAAGCTTCTTTTTCGAATTTAAAAGCTTACTTTTTTTCTCTTTCTATTTCCCTTAGAAATAAATTAACAAACGGTGTGGGAGGAGGGTGGAGGGAAGTAAACGATTTAGAACTCATTAAGAAATATAGGTCATAAAATATATACTTTAATGTAACTCAGTTGATAATTAGCGATTTCGAGAAAGGACTCGTTTTTTTTTTTTTTAAACATTACCAAGAACTGATTTGCCTAATTAACAGAATAAAATAAAAACTATCTATAACTAAAAAAAATTACAAAAAATAAATGTTTTCCTTACAATGAAAGAATTTTCACGTTTGGTTTATAAAAAAAATCTGGAAGTTCACGTATTTGTGTAGTTTAGACAAAGCAATTAATAAATTAATTCAAAGTACAGATAAAACTAAAATATACTTGCACGTTAAAAAGGCTTATTAGTAATTTAAGCATCAGGTGTAAAATATTGAAGGGGAAAAAGTTGTAGTTTTATAGTTAATATTAATTAATATAAAGTATTTTTAAAGAAAAAATTTCATGTCGTACAAATTACTTTAAAAAAAATCAAAATCTTTTTTAATTTTGAAAAAATATTTTTTTTCTTTCATTCATTCATCGTTCATCATCGACAAAAATGAAACAAAGCAATAAGATTTATGGTTGAAATATAAAGCTTTCTTGAAATGTAAAGTTATTAAAATATTGCGTGACATACTTCAAAATTCTACTTTTTACATGATTATTATTTCAATACACGAGGAAAATAAGCTTCAATATCCAGAAAAATTACTTTTATTTTCCCCCCGATAACGGCTTCGAAAGTATGAAGCAGAAAGAAATGCATCAAATTTAGTACACAAGACAAAAATAAAATATGATGATAACAACATTTAGCATGTACAACCATGTTTCCGCTTAGCATTCCAAACAATGATGACACCAGCGGAAGTGAATGACGAACGAAGGAAATATCAAGACGCTTTACTTTCGAACGCTTCAAGCGAAACGAGTAGGGGTGTCGGGAAAGATACTGATTGAAGATAGCGAGTTTAATGACTTACGTTGGCTAATATATGAGACAGCGATTATGTAATGTTAGAAAGAAGTTTTTAAAAAATTAAGCAAAAAAAAAATCACAATATTATGCAGTAATACTTTATTATGTAACATTAAAAAATAATAATGCATTTTCATATTTATCAAATCTTTTATCCGTAAGTGAAAATATTAATACTTCCATATGAAAAAAAAATAGCCAACCAATCAAATATATTTTATTTGATTAAATATGTCCAAAAAACCACAGAAGAAAAAATAGAAATGGACTACAGGCAATTGACCTCGTACTTTAAAACAAGATCAGAGGTCAAGAATTATAATGCGTTATTGCAAGGAAAGATGAATTTTTCGTTAGCATTAACGGTGGGATGGAGACACGAACTGGCGACCTTTTAAAAACCATTATGCGTACAATATTCGACTTTGCCACTGTATTATAACGGCCCTTAAATATTAAATTGGAAAAATTTGAAAAAGACTTCAGCACATAATCCAGTGATGCAATCTTCACCGGTAAAAAAAACTGTTCCAAAAGGTGCGACTTGCTCTAAATATTTCCGTAACAGTTCCATGTTTTTTTTAGTAGCAATAATAAAATTGTTTGTTTGCTTTACTTTTAAATATCATTGAGAGTGCTGAACGATTGGCGCATATTTGGCAAAGAGTTAGCGCTATTTAACCAAAACGGTTTACCGTACTACACGCATATCTCTTATTTCAGCCCAGACAACGTTCGAAAAAAGACTGCAGACCACATGAGGTATTTTGTAACGTATAAACTAAACACATATGTCACCGAATAATAAAAAAAAAAAAACCGCGTCTGTATTAACAAAATGTGCAAGTTTCGAAATAATCTCTTCAAAAAAGTCACGATTTCATGCATATACATGCGCCAGTTAATCGCATGAAACTTTCATAATCATCCTATATATATATATCACTTCAGTCTACCAAGGAGACGAATTTACATATTTGTAAATCAGAGGGTCTGAGAAGATTACATTTCAAAATTTTTAGCGTACAAATTAAAAACTTTTTAAAACACAGTGAATCCTAGAAGCTTGAAAACAAACTAAAATCCAGTCGCGAGACTAAATCGGAAGGATTGGAATGTCTGCAAATTTCAAGCGACCAGGAAAAAAAGAAATATCTCGGATTATCGGTCAAATTTGTGCCATCACTACATAATGCAAGATGTCGAACTAAATTTAAATTACAAGTACGCTAAAACAACCATATCAAGGTAAAATTATCAATAAAAAATAAATCACTAATTAAAATTTAAATGCAAATGTCAAACTTCAACTCAAAATTGCATATATACTGTTCTAATATTCAAAAGATGATTTATATTAAGTTGACTAGCGATCAAATACCATATAACTTTAACAATTTACAAAACGAAAAAATTTCAATAACTAGAACATGCAACAAGCACATTTTTATTTTAAACCTCGAAAATTCAAATTAAATACTTCAAGTTATATATTACGATTCGAAGAGTCCATAAAACAAATGAAACAGATTTCAATGATAAATTTAAAAAAATACAAGATTCGATACTAAAATTTTTCACTCAATATATAAATAACCAACACAAATATGCTATTTCGATTACCTTTCATTTTCAAGATTAAACTAAATTTTTCTTCAACGGACAATTTACATACTTTTAATGTACATCCGTACTTGGGACTTTTAAATTACGTATAATTAGCATTCTTGCTCCTTGATACGTAAAAAAATGCATTAACTCGCAGAATGGTACACAAATTGTTAATTCAAAATAATACTGTTATTCAATAGAAGTCATGTTCGACGCCTATTCCTTCAAAATCCATTTGAATCTTAAATTACAGTAGGTTACATTACATATTTTCAATTTCATAAATTTTAAAATTAATATATAATAGGACTATTGTGAACATTTGATTCGTCCGAAAATTCAAAGAATATGCCAAGATAAAATGTAATAAAAGAGATCCATCATCATTTCAGTTACAAACCTTTATATGATTTTCTAGCATTAAATAACTATTTAATTCCTTCAACTCTAACATCAATGTTTTGAATCACAAAGTCGTTTTCATGAAGTCGATTTATTTCCATTGCGATTCAGAAAGTTTTTCAAATCGCAAGCCAAAAGCAACTTTCTCAAGGACATCTCAAGGTTATCCACACGAGTTGGAAAAAAAATTGTCATTCATCGAAGAACGTGAGATAACTCTGATTATTGAAGATAAGCACAGTTCCAGATCGACGGTTACAAAATTTTCGTTTTTCCTCTATTAGCATTTCATATTAGCAGTAAAATAATCTTATGGAACAGCGAGAGAGAATCATTATCTATCTTAACATTAATATTAAGAATACCCAACAGGTCATTTAACACAGATATTAAACACTCTGATAAGTATTAAAAATAACTGTCGTTGTTAGGATAAATCATTCGCATAGCAACGAAATTATTTCATTTTAACCAGAAGTTATCTTTCACATTTCAATATCGCATGCTGATTTTAAAAATATGTATATATATCGGTGATACATTTCAATAAGCAACTATAATTTTACTTTAAAATTAAAACAAAAAAAAATGTGCGTCTCCTAGTTTTTAAACAGTTATTAAACATTGAAATCTTTTAAAATGCAAGTCAAAAATTAGATACCATGAAGAAAAAAAAGTTCAATTATAATTAAAATGTATTTTTATTAAAAGGCAAATTAAATTTAAAGAGATATAAATACATACATTCATTAATATTTACCTACATACACAGAATTTTATTCATAATTTAATTAGATGACAGTCTACATTTTTGTATTTTAATTTATTTAGTAATTTGATTCTGAAATTCATGCTTAAATAGTTGAATAAACAAAAATACCTCTTTCAATTATAAATTTAACAACAAATTTTTCAAAAACATTTCTTTAAAAAAATTACAATAAATATGTCATGTGAAATCTTAGAACATATAAATTAGACTTCTGATCAAAAGAACTGACAAGGAAACTTTTTTATCATAATATTTTATACTGAGTAATTTGCAGTTAATGGTGAATATTATGATAATTAAACCAGAAATCTAAGGATCGAAAAAACGATATATCTCGAAAACCAAGGGCCTCTCCTTATATAATGATGATTTTGAGCTCCTGAATTAGCGACCTATCGTTTTCAAAATTGTTTTCTATCTTAATATGTATGTGTTGCAACTCTCCCTCTCGAATCATTCCACTCATGAAGTGGGTTCCCAAAATTAAGTATGTACCTTTCATTCTCTCTCTCTGAACAGCATAGAATAATACATTTAAATACTCATTTAAGTTTAATATTTATTCGAATTATGAAATGCACATTACAAAATGTATTGGATTAAGAAATAAAAATGAAGAATTGGTAACATTTTCCTTTTTTACATTGAAGTAATAGATTTCAAAAAACAGACACAAAATTGAATATGCACCTAATATAATTTTAATTTCATAATATTCATTTTTTCGACAAAATATAAATATATATTTCAGGACTATCCTTAAACTTCCTAAATTAATTAAAATTTCATTGCTTATTTTACAGGGGGAAATAATGCTTCTGTGGAGTACCGGATTTCGAAAATTAATTTTTTCTGAAAAATAAAATTTTCAGGGTAAAAAAAAAGCTTTAGTTTTAAAATATCAGTCTACAGCAATCCTTATAGGTGGAGGGAGTCACAACCCACATATCGCTACGCCACTGACCTAATGATAATAATAATAATAAAAAAAAAACGAGTTTTTTAAATATGGGTTTTCTTTCAAACCTCACACTTTGCCTAACACAATTTTTTCATACCATAAATTTTAATATAAAGAGTTGAAATGCTTCCCCGCAAAGCTATTCTTATAACGGAAAAGATGGACTTTCAGAGTTATTTGCTGGTTTCAATATTCAACTGCTTCCCATTGTTAACAATTGGAATTATGAGAAAAATTTAATTCTTTAAATAATTAGTTTTAATCAATTAAATTTTATTAATTATAATTAAATAATCGTTTTGTCATTTTAAACAATCCGTGTTTTGAAAATTTCTGCTCAACTGTGAGAAAAAAAACTTTTTAAGTTTTGACACAGACATAGTTACATTGCGAGAAGAAAACCCATTGAAAAGAGATGTCAAAAATGGTATTTTGCAATAAAAAAAGGGGGTGGGGGTTACAATTCCATTAAATTAAAATATCATTCCCTAAAAATTTCACGATCAATCACAGAGAGGAAATTTATTCAAGATTACATTCATTATATTGAAGAAATCAATGTTAATATTTTTCAACAGTTCTATAACCAATCTTAAAATTTTGCTTTTCAATAAGTTCAATTCATTACGGTAAGGGGTTTCCTACTTAGATTTTTCCAAAATAGCTCAATTATACAAGTCATCCAATACAGAGGAAGGGAGGGGGACAAACGAGGAACATATTTTTGAAAGAATAGGGCAATTTTTCTCAAAAGTTTTACATGTGAAATAGCAATAATTGATTGGTTGCTCATTAAAATCGCATTTAGAGGCAACACGAGGACTATTGATGACGGACCTAACAATTTTGAACCAAGCTTCAAGGGACGAAAACGGCACTTAATCTAGCATCCCACGACTCCAACTTCCTCACCATGACATTGTGGAAGACTTCGAGTCTGGTTAGATTTCACGTGCATCAGACCCACTACAAGTCAGGTCAGGTCTTCAGCGGAAGCAGGACTGGAACTCACAACTCGATGGAAAGAATGCCGGCCATGATCATTCGGGTAGAATAATCACATGAAATTATAAGCAAAGAGCATTTCACATGTACAAAGTTTTTTACGCTTAACATCACAGTAACTTTAAAAAATTTAGCTTCCATGTGCTAGAAATATATTTCACATAATTGAGTTTTATAACTACTTTTCGTAGTTACAGAAGAAAAGGGCCCAGATCACTAAACAATTATTTTATTACAAGGACAACACTATTATAATTTACATACATAGTAGAAACAAAGAGATATTGAGCCGAGTATGCGCCGAGGGATTTCCCCGTTAATGCGCATAATTGTTTTAGTGCTCCGAACACCTTGAGTTCATATGCTAAACTGAATGCGTGACGCAGTTATTGCAGTGGGCGTTGCAGGATTGAGGGGAGAGGAAATACATTGGTTACAGTTTTATGTTTATATAGGAATGTAAAACTTCGGAATCGAACAAGATTTCAGGCATACAACACGTAATATGAGACAAAGCAGAATGTTACTGAAGACAATTGATGCTCCTGTATGATAAAAGTTTCAAAAAATTTGTTATAAAATACTTAGATGCAAACTTTCGAACTAATAATAATAATAAAAAATAAAAAAAAAGACCATTGGTTACGTATAAGAAATCCTGGAAAAAACCCTATTCTTTCCTCTTAACTGTCAATGACGCAAAATTATACGAATTATCTTCAAATTTTAATTTGACTTTTTAACATAAAGAAAAATAAAATACTATATTTGAAGTTGACTGTCTCTATAGAAAGTGCATAACAGATCACGGGAAGAAAATCCCCCCCCCCCAATATCAAAATATCGTATCTAACGAGGATAAAAAGATTTATTAACCAAGTCTACGAAAAAAAAATATAGATACTTTATAAAAGGGATACTTTTCCTTATAACGTGAAATTCACCATAAATTTAATAATTTGTACGACACAAAAATTGGAACGTTTTATACACGAAAAAAAAAAAGCAATTTATTCAAAAAGTTACTATTAGTATACTGAAATGGGAAACACTGTGCAATTAAAATATGACATGGAGCAGATTTGAAAATTTATTCGAATTTGAGTCCCGTTCTCTTCCATTAAGGAAAACAACCTTAACGAAAGGTAATATACTACTTGCAATAGAACTAATGATGCTTCGAGAACAATTTAACCAAATTCAAAAGAAGAATCTTTTAACTTTGTATCTATCGCTATTGGCATTGCGTAACCAACATCACCTGACTTTTTTACCTACTACTCTGTATACCTCACGGTGCGTGGCAACACCGAAGAAGTGAGTATTTCATCTTCTGCGGGGGAGGCGATCAAACGTTGACAACGTATAATAGCATGCACGAATTCACAACATCTACAACGATTGCACAGAAATAAACCATTGAGTTCAACTCATAGAGGGTAACAACTACAAAAAAAAAAAAGAGAAACAAAAGACAAAAAAAGAATAAAATTCCATAAGAGGAAAAGGGGGAAAGAAAAAAAAACTTGCACTGTCGCGTATGCATAACCAACCTTCCATTCTATTTCCTACACAGCAGCAGCGAGCAAGCTAACGAACTTTCACGGAAAAAGCAAGCACAACAAAAATAAAAGGGGTTTCATGGCCGAGTGAATACAGTTCCTATTCACAGCAGAGTGCACAGGCACACACATCCATCCATACCAGCACGCGGGAATAATGAAAAAGAAAAGCAAACAGATGAGTGACGGGGGAAGGTGAAAGGGGGATATCACGCAATGGCAACGCCGAGTTGCTTCAAGGTCACCTTGGGCGAGCGCGGCTCCGGCTTTTCTGTGAACGATTTTCGGCTTTTACGAGCCCGATGCCATCAAGCACTATTTTCTATTACGGGTAAACAATTCTAGTGGCAGCTTAACAATGCAACAGACACCGATACTTGTGCAGCAATTTCCATTTAAACGTCACCCAAACCGTAGACGAGCAATGACAATGCGAACCGATTACAACAAACTAAAAACAACTCGAAATGGAAATCTGTGAAGAGGGTATTAGAATATAAAAAAAAATTTACTTTCAAAACTGACGGAAAAAATATTGTTTTAATTCCATCATCCTAATATTAAGAATTAAAAACGGTGCCTTTCGAATTAAGTAAACGTCTTTTAATTAAATCAAAATCATGATACTTACAGAAGAAGACAAAAAAAAGAAAAGAGCTATCAAAGCACGTAATTTTACATATTGATATGCAAAAATAATTAAATTTACAATTTTCGGCAATTGCCAGAATAAAACAAGGAATACTCAAAACACAATTTTGAGAAAACCGAAAAATATACAAATGTACGATTAAATAGTATGTATGCATCATCAAAAATATTCAATGATTCGATTAATCTCAAAAAAGAATACAAGAAAGACATCACACAATAACACATACGATTTTCAGAAATGTTATATCAAAAGGGAAAAAGAAAAAAAAAAAAGATTAAATAAAATACTTCAGATATTAGATACTACTGAAAAATACAGAGAATACTTATAACACTATTCTCATAGAATAACAAACTAAAAAATTTTTTTTTTCTTAATGTAAGATGGATTTAAAACAGCATTCACCTAATACTTTATACTAAAAGAACTGACGTAACATTATTAAAAACTTTCGGTTCAATGCAACAGAGAAAAAGAAAACAGCTGCAAAGTGATTGCAAACATCTCGTTACGTTGTAAAAGCAGCTGTCCAAATTCCCTGCAGCCCAGAAAACGTAAACAGAGCAAACGACTTCTAAATGTTACCCTTCAAAAACAATCTGGTAATATACGTTTCTTAAACAGACGCAGTTAATCCACAAGATTGGTCTTCTTTATTTTTATCTCGAAAAAGAAACTACAATAAGAAATAGGATTTCAAGTCTTATTTTATTTTTCTGCACAGAAGTTTTGTTGTGTTCTATTTCTGGATATCAAAAAGAATATAAAACACGAATTTATCGTGAAATGATACATTTTATTTGAACTTCCCATAACTATACAAATAGAATCTTAATAACAATCTGTAAATATTACGTCTGCTTTTGGAATTCAACATTAAAGTGTTATAGTACTGTTACATTGCAATATTCATTGAAAGATAATATTCAACAATACAGTTAACTAGTGCATGAATTTCGTATAATTCTTTAATATAAAATAAGCTGTTTGTACAAAATGAAACTGCATACATTCTGTTCACTCTCAGAGACAATTTTTTTCACAGCAGGAAAAAAAAAATCTTTGATAGAGAAATTTCATTCCATGTGAGAAGTAAATATTCATCACGTTAAGCAACTATAATAATATAAACAGCAATTACACATAAGATTAAAACACTGCGCGCATCCGAAATTAATCGTAAACGGGTGTAAAAATTTGAAAAGGAAATGTTACAAAGTTAAACGCTTCTTCATTTGTGAATTTCGAAAAAAATTATTTCTGGTTATTAATAGTTAATAAAAAAAAATAGGATAAAAACTAATTTGTGGCATTTTTTTTTTTTTTTTTTCTCTTTTTTGCATATAAACAAAACGAATGATGGGACAATTCATCCATATATATTAACGCCACAAGAAAATTAAATTTTTAGACTTTTCTAATCCATTTCAGCAACTACCACTGCGCATTCATATGAATTAAGTTACAGAAAATCAAACCACCTACACCTTTATATTTCAATGGAGCATTCAATGCATAAAAATGACAATCATCATCAAGTTAAACACTACTAACCGTGACTAACACAGAATAAGAAAAGAAATAAAGGGGGGGGGAGGACTACCTTCCTCCCGAGTGCGTGATTTGGGATCTGTCCCTAGACAAAAGAAAACAGAATCTCGTGACGAACAGACAAAAAGTGAATTATCTCTGTGTCCCAAAGACAATGGGCGCAGTGGTAGAATGAAGGTGGCGTTACAGGAAACAACGCTCTTTGGATTCTGGCAGACAACACACAGTGCATAGTTGATTGGGGGGCGCGCTAGAACAATCAATAGGCTCATTATCTTACCAATCTCGGTCGCTATCTCCCTGGACTTAAAAAAAGACAACGCTAAGATGACATAAGAAGGAACAGTAAGTAATTTAAGGACAGATCGGGCAGAGAATGGGCTTGAAGATATGGTTCGCTATGGAGTGTTCGATTGTGTAGGGGAAAATATCTCTGGAGCATGGGGAAGTAAATAAATTAAAACTTTTCAAAATGACATTGAATGCGACCTCGATTTCCAGTTCATGAGCTTTGGAATAAGTATTTTAGAACTATGGCATGATATAGGAAGATGTGTAGGGAATTGGTACAATTTCTCTAATGGATATAAAATTCTAATTAAACATAAATTCCATAAAATACTGGAAATTATCTCGAATTATAAAATTTCGTATTCGATTAACTTGATTTCTCTAAATACTACTCATAAAACATCTCCAAAAATACGTATATTTTCAAATTCTAAAAATTCAAACCATTTTTTTTTTCACATTCGTACAAAAGATTATATTACTTTTAACTCTGTCAATTTGAAGTACGACAATCATATATATATTCCACAATAAGCAACAAAATTAATAAGAATCGTATAAAACGCAACATAAAAATACTGAGGTAAACAATTGCATGGAAGTGATCATTAATGTCATATATAAATTGCCACATTTTCCCTTTTCACAAATACTTGAATATTAATTCAATAATTGTATAAGTTTATTCAGTTATTCTTCAGTTTCAGAAATCTTTTTTTACACCCATCAATAATTTAAGATCGTCATCTAAAATGGATTGAATAAGTGAGTGAGTGAGTGATTTGTAATTTAATGGCGCAAGAGAGAACCAAATGCGGCCATATTGCAACAAACGAGGTAAAACTGTGATCTAGACGTTTGAAAAAAGATAACTGGTTGACAAGGAGAGTCGAAAATAAGAGATTGATCGTTAGGGTAACCGGTGGGGGGCGTGTCATCCGTGTTTACTAAAGACACTAAGCCCATGAGAAAGAAAAAGATCACTAGGAATAGATTGAAAACAAACAAAATTGCACCATTTCGAAATGGAAAAAACAAACTACATTTTAGAATTAGTACACTGTATATTGAATCAGAAAACAAACAAAATTGCACCATTTCGAAATGGAAAAAACAAACTACAATTTAGAATTAGTACACTGTATATTGAATCATTCATTAAATTCAAACTCAAAATGATTCAATTGACTTTGCAGATAAAAGAAATATAAACAGCAGCACGCAAAATTCATTCAAATAAGAAAATAGTTTAAAAAATAAATTTATTTAAAAGATAAGATTGTTTGGCAAGCAATTGGAGAAGCAGAAGAAAGTTTTTGTAGATGAGGTAAATATGATTTCAAGTAACTTACCAAAGGATATTCTTTTTAAGTGCATGAGAACTAAAAATGAAAAGAAAAAAAAATTTAGGCACAGAAAAGCATTAACTAAGCAGTTTCGTAGAAATCGCCGTAGGAAGTCATTCATGTTAACAAGGAGATAATCAAGCAAATTACGACGAAATAATATTTATTGGTATCTAATTTGACGATTTAACAAAATATTCGTAATTCCTTAGAAAAAATGTTCCAGATTTTTATACTTCATTTTACTCTAGAAAGCTGGCTTCCAAAATTAATAACAATTGTTCCTCTAAATAACGATATATATTTAAGAGAAGACATAAAAGAAATATATTCGCAAGTGTACGTTTACAACGATAGATTACGAAAAAATTTTAAGCCAAATTCAGAGAACGAAATTCTTTAAATTATTTTGAGAACAAAGTTTGAAAATCTGCATATATAAACTCCTTAAAATGAATAATATATTGCTACACCGAGTAATAAAATGTTTTTAAGTATAATTTTAACAAAATACACAATACAAAGAATTCTGTAAATTTTTGAATAAAGGAATGGTAGACAAATAAGAGTGACCAAATCTACATACAATATGTATTTTAAAACATCATGGCACCTTATTTCAACACCAACATCTTGACAAAAAAAAAAAGTTAACACCTTATAATTCGACATTGATGTAAACAACGAGAACTTGATGTTTAATAGCAATGTATATACAACTCATTTAAAAATTATTTCTCCGCATGTTCTTTTTTACATTTATTTCAGTATTTTAACCTTACTATCTTTCTTTTTTTCGCCTTTCGTCTAAGCATAAAAAATTAGAAAATTTGTGTGATTCATTTACACTTAACCATTAGAATTTCATTTATTCATGAAACTTTAATAACTTGATTCAATGATGGTTATTTTAATGTTTTATTTCATTTTCAAGGCATGTTTGATCTATTCATTTTATCTTGATGCATTGACATTAGCAATTTTTACGATACCTAAAAGATGTTTTTATAATAACATTTCAGTAATGGTGAAGTAATTGATGTTCATAAAATGAGAAGTCTATTACATCCATCAATAAAAATACTGATTTACAAAATTATAAATAATTGAATTTAGAAACATGTTTCGTACGGGAGAATGAGTAATCTTTAAATTATTATGCATATTGGTATAAAAAAAAATCTGAGGAAGCTTTATACCTCAAAATATTAAAAACAAAAATTAAGTTGCAAAACAAAAACATTTTAGTCGATTTTTTTTTTTAAAAAAAAAGGATATAGGAGAGAACAATGAACGTTTGAAATACTTGAAAAAAATCTGGAAACAATTTGTACATTACACCAAATTGGAAATAAAATAAAAATAAACTTTAAACAATATATAAAGTGTACTAGGAATAACGATGAAAAATTAACTTGTCAAAAGAACTGGGAAATTATGTACACATTTTTCTTTCATTTATATTCGTATATTAGCTAGCATAAACAGCATAAATGACTCCTACAGCTACAAAAAAAGCAAACTATGCATATATAAGCAACATATTAATATCTAAATAAACCATAAAAAAAGCTAACAGGCAAGACAAACAATTATCAAAATATAAATTTTAAAAAACAAATAAACTCCACCAAAACAAAACAATATCATAAAAAATATAATAAAGTGAAATGGATGAAGATGCATTGCAATATGAGATGAATGATATATGCACATAATATAAATATTTCGATCAAACTTCTATAAAAAAAAAATTGTATAAATTTTTCTAAATATATAATAATCAAATCTTGTAAAAACACAATTAGATGATGGAATTTAAAATCTACATAAATTTTAAGGTAGATATAATAACACAAAATTCAAAATCATCACTAACATTCAAACTTCATCTGAAAATTTTAAAGGAAAAACACTAGTTACAAATGCAGCTTATTTATTAAATGAAGAGTAATATCAAGAGATGGAAAAAACATATTTAAAATTAGTTCCTGTTTCTAGATTTATATAATATATATGTTTAAAGTAAGAAAATGCAAGATTCTGAAAGATACAATATGAAGCTCAAATTATTAATAACATTAATTCTAAATTTGTTGATCAATACCCACAAACTCAAACACTAATAAAATTTGACCAAAATCAAATGTAAGAATAAAGCAAAATTTTATTAGTACAAGGAGCTTAAATTTTCAATCAAATTGTACTAGACTGCCAATTAAATTCATCAAGCTGAAAATAAATTAAAATTTTAAAAAATTTGCTCATCAGTATACGTGTAAAAATATAAGAGATTTGTACAAATTAAATGTAGATCAGAAATTTAGCATATAAAATTCTATCAATTAAAAATTTCGAGGTGAAATTTATTACTAACTTAACCAGTCTACTATCATCAGCAAATTTACTACAATTATTAATTCTTATTGAGAGCTGAAATAATTGCAATTATTCAGCTATCTTGGTATACAAAAAACTGATTTAACATATATATCTGGTTCTTTCCAAAAAAAAAAAAAAGCTTCCATCCTGATTTTAGCATTAAAAACCTTCAGGCATTTAGAAAAATAATCATTTCAATTTATTTCACTAAACCTATATTCAACTTTTTTTCAAGAACCAATATACCTTTTTTTTTTAAATTAAAATCGAAACGAAAATGTTCTAACGTCTTCGATTTGGTACTAGTAATTATGTGTATGTGATGTTTCTAATACAATTTATTCAATACATTCTTTTTTTACTTTCTAAGTTCGCTGACCTTAGCGACTATTTTAATATCGCATCCATCAAAACTGAAAATTTAGCATTACTAAATGAGATTAGAAATTATATTTGTTCCAAAATGAATTGTTATTAAAACAACTGATTAAAATTGCGTCGATAAGGTTAGAAACAAGAAATGTTAAATTATTTACATCTATAAATAATCATTCTAAAAAACGAGGTCATACACTGCATATTCTTTTTATTTCTTCTTTTTTTGCACAAAATATACTTCAGTGTATAAATTAGGAAGATGTTCCAAATTTCCGACCATTCATGCAATATTCCTCCCTATACTAGGCGTTGCTACGATTCGAGGACTCCCCAGGAGGCGGGACTAGTGACGTCATTCCCTTCTTATTGGCGCCAGCTGACTAAACGCAAATCACAATACGACGACGAGGTTTATTTGTGCTTACAGTAGCTTTTCAACTCGTACGGGAAGGCTGTGCTAATGGCGATTATGCTAGAGGATTATCCGTCGCTAAAAATTTTAATTATATTATTGAGAAATTAAGTCTTTATATGGAGAAAATTCTTATGAAATTAAAGAACACATTCTGAAAGATTCGCTAAAATTCGGAAAACTATTTTCCACTTTTTTCTTGATGCTTAATTAATCCAAATATTCCAATGTTAATTAAGCGACACATACTCAAATTAACGATTAAATATCAGAATTTCAAAGGCTTATCAAAAATAAAATATTTAACACAACACTAATCACAAGAAACTTAACATTGGCACACAAAAAATATGATTAATAGAACATTAACTGTATAAATTAATAATAAAGTTTAATCAAATAAACGTATGCGTAAATAATTAAGATTAACATTTTAAAGATATTTTTCACAACTAATTAGTTGACAAAGATGTAACAAATATATATATTATATATCTGCTTTATAAAACCAAATTTAAAAGAAAAAGAGTTCATCATAGTTATTATAACTTTTAATGTTAATTGTAAAATTAATAACTAAGCATTGCTCGTTTAACTTTTTTACTCTGGCAATTCATTATTTGTTTCAATTTTTGAATTAACTTCTGGGCAAGCTGAAAACCAAAGTTCTGTCTCACCTCCAACTAATTAATTAAAACTGGGGATTAAAGCCCGTGAGGGTTATGCACCCCAATATAAAGTCACGTTCCTTTGTACAGCGCAGGGTTATCTTCTACGTTAAAAAACGAATTCGTGCAAGTTCAAACATGCATCAAAAACTGGCTTAACAAGGAGTTGAGATGTCACTTTTTCAACTTATACATTTACTTTCTCATCATTTTTTTAAAATTTTATCTCTTTTATTAATAGTCATAACTGACTTATAATTATGGTTAAGAAATTCATAAAATCGAAAGAGAATAGGGGGAAAGCAAATGGTTCTAATTCTAGCGATGATGTATATAAATATTTCACAGGTTTATAATGAATTGCAACAACCTTCCGAGTTCAAGAGATTTAAACAAAAAGTTATCAATAATAAAAAGGCTGAAAACCACTTTTCAAGAATTTTGATGCGTTGAAACAGCACTTTATGGAATTTGAAAGAGAACTAAATTATTATCCATCCTCATAATTTCGATCTAAAAATGATCAGAAAAAATATCGCATTTGAATAACGATAACAAAAAGAAACTACAACCAATAATAAAATGGCGGTGTTTTTGGAACTTTTTTGTTGATACTTACCATAGTGAATTAAAAGTTAAATAGTGAAATATGCATTTTTATTTCAATTAAAAGTTGAATAAAAATAATTTCTTCTTGTTTATTAAAATTTGGATATTATTTTAAACAGTTAGTTACACAGTGCTCATATAAACGATAAGCTGCAGTACAAATAAAAGTTAATTTGTCTTATTCGTAAGTAATACGGGACTGCTTATCGATATATATACATTATAGTTGCAATTTTTTTCGAAGGGATTCTACAATATAAAAATAATGCAACTCACATTTTAAAAAATCATTTAACGGTACATCACGATCCTAGTTTTAAATAATAATCATTGAACACGTTAAATATTAAGATATTATCATACAAGGATAATATATAACATTAGAAACTTAATGAAATACGACTAACAAAAATAAATCTCATAGATATATAACTATCAAATGGTAACTTCAGTTATAACACAAGTACAATGGAAGATAAAAGTTTCAAACGTTCTAAAAATTATAAAATCATTCGTAAATATAGTTTTTGTATTAACAAAACGTAAAATGATTTTAAAAATGAATTATTGGATACAATATGCAAATCTATATAATTTCTACCATAAAGATGAAATAAAATTTTTAAAAAAATGATATATTAACAGCAAAGTTCGAATCTATTGCCCATGGTTAACCAATACTTTACGATGAATGTATAAACATACATTATTCCTAATTTTAATTTCACAGAAAGAATAAATTTAAATATGATTTTTTCCCCAAAAATATATAAGATTTTAAAAGCAAAATAAAAGAAATTGTTAACGTTGAAAAAGATTTGAACGAAACTGCATTAAATAAATAACATATCTGCTGTAATATTAAAAAAAAAAATGAAGTCAATTACTGTTTAATGCTTTTACATACATATTTTACTTAAAGTGGTGAAGAACTTTGATGTAATATATTCTTACACGTGCACACACACACAAAACGCTGATTAACAAATACATGATACATTATGTACAATAACTTCAATTGTTTCAAATTAAGTTTTCAGGATTAAAAAATATTGACTAAACAAAAAAATGAGTCAATACAATCAAGATTAACATTTCATACATCACATATACAAAGATAATACACAAATTGGTTAAATAAGTATATTTTACAAAGGATATCGTAATTAATTTCGACCCTGAAAAACAGAAAAAGTTTGATTCTTAGCTTCAATAAGATGCTAATTTATTGGTAATTTAATATTAACTTAATTTCGCAAACAATTCAATTCGGCGAATTAATCGTCTTCGTAAAATAAACAATCCATAAAGTTACATAACATATTGGGCCCAATCATACATAATATATCGATCTTATACATAACATATCCAATATCTTATGGAATACATAGAATCTATCATAATTATAATTGATTTGGATCTTTTAACAGTTTCAAATCCGCTTGCAGATTGTAAGTTTTGCGCATTAATCAGAAATTAAGTTACTATACATGTTCGCTCAATATCTAAAATTTATGTAGCAAAAATATTTCTAAAAACGTAAAATTATCTAAAGTAATGTGTTTCACGGAAAGTCAAAGACATGATGGGCTACGAAATTTTTCGAATTGCCAAGACGGTTTGAAGAAAGATAAAAAAAAAAAATATTTAATTAATAATTCCATCCATACATTTTTTTAAAAGAAACTGTGCAGCCATTCTTAATTCTTTTATTTCGATAAAAAGCAAGGATTTTCATTGGACTTAAAAAGATTGTAAACATGTCATTTTGAAGGGCAAATCGTCCTTCGAAATAGTATTCCGAGTTTCCTTTTCGAACAAGCGCAGGAAAAGGATGTCCAGGTGGCAACAACATACCCTCTTCCTCAGAAGGTGGATCAAAAAGGGGGAGACTGGATGAAAAGATAATTCTACCATTCGTACCCAAAAAGCAGGTTATTTTACATCCGACCTCAAGCATTAGGGGTCAAAACAGAAATGGGTTTCTTTCTCAACAGCTCTTTCATTCTCAGGTAAGCTTGTTTTCTCGCGTGCTTCTTAACAATCACAAACAATGATGACCATCTGCGCCATTTTGACCAATGGTTCTTAACCTCCAATGAATACATTTTGTAAGCTCTGGGAAAAGGTTACAATACCCCTATTCCAATCTATTAAGAGCGTTTATCTACACTAGATTAGAGCATTCATTTATCGGATTATAAATTCAGTGAAGCGAATCATAAATTACATAAAGTTTCAGAAAAATTGAAAATATCGTTAATTTAAGGATGGTAAAAAAATAAAAGAGAGCTAACGTAAATATTTCGAATCGATCAAACATACACAAATAGCTTATTAACATGGAAATTCTCATTAGCGCTCAATGGCAGGAACCAAACAGATGTTTTCGTTTCCACTAATGATACCACCAGACATTAAAACAGGAAGTAAGTTTTTTTTATCATTAACTTGAAAAACTTTCCTATGTTAGTGGAACGTAAAAAGTAACTTTTAAGTATTAATTCTCAGACAAGAAATACTAGGTTGCGATATTTCTTTTGAAATCCGTATTTACCACGTTTTACTTTACCATACCAGTTAAGAATCATAGTAACATCACCTTTAATTAACATGCAAAATTTTCGTCAACTTTTGACTGTTGACTAATTAAAATATTTCAACAATTATGTTATTTAAATAATTTATTTTGAAGATCATAAATATATTTGTTTACATCATTTCTTAACATTTATCCGACAGCATATACAACGTTGCACGTAGCAATTCACAAATCTATATCACAAAAAATCAGAAAAAAGGGCAAGAAATAGTGTGTGTTTTGAGTTGAGGAAATTTCTTTATAATGAGGGAAACACGAGGCATACACTAAAAAAAATTTACATAGATACTATAAAAAGTTATCCAACATTAGCAACACAAATATTATTCAAATCAATCTAATTTTCAATCATTTAAGGTCTCTACAGTATTAAATAGAAGGCTTAACATGTTTCAATTACTAATTATTATAATTACATTTCTCTCACTTGTGATTCTATCATTATTCAAAATGCTCTTTGAAATTCAAATTGAGTTTGAAAGTCACGAAAGTTTTAAATTGCATTTTTTATTATAAAATAAAGAGAGTCACGAGAGGGGAAATTAATGGCGCTAGAGCCAAATTTGGCTAAGATGTGCCAAGTATTTGTTTCAAATTCCACAAGCGTTTAAAAAAACACCAAGTCGGACAACTTTAAAACAGATTAATTAAAAAAAGATAGAACAATGAATTGAAACACTGTACGTTAAATGAAGAAAATTATTCATACCTATTTAATAAATTTTGATAATTTTACAATTGAAAAATTGCATAGGAAGCGTTTTTTCCCCAGAAAAATTGAGCACTGCGAATTTTTAATATATTTCTTTACTAATTGACTCAATTTTTGTTTATGTCTATGCAGGAATTTATGAAATTGCTTTTAATTTTAAAATTTTGAAGAGCAATTTAAATGTATGTATGAAAAAACAACGCAAAATTACTATAACTCAAGACGGTAAAACTCATTTTAAAAAGAAAATTGTACTTTATAATGAACTAAGATTTTAGTATTTTAAGTCTCTCATGTTCCCTAAAATTCGAATCCGTATGAATAGGAAACAATTTCACGACTATCATTTAATGTTAAGATATTAATAAAAACAAAAGCTGTGTTCTTCAAAACGATACTGAGCTTTTTCAAAAATTCACTATGAATTATTGCACAAAATTTAATACAATACACGAAAATAAAGTACCAAACACTGGAAATAATTGAAACTACAAAAAAAAAAAAATGTTCTGTATAATATTGATAGCCTAACATTATCTCGTTACACTAGACAGATAGAAAATAACGTCTCCGAGGCTTGTCTCTGCCCATGTAAAAATGTCGGATAACTAGCAGGATCGAAAAAATGAGGTGCCTGATGATAGTAACATTATATATGTAATTTTAAAAATTATTTAAAAATGAATACACATTTTACAACGAATCTGACGACATAGAATTTTTATGGATCACGTTTCATTTAATTCATTCACATTTTTTATAAATACAATTACAGTACTCTCGACTCATGTACAGACTATTCTCGTACCATGCACGATCCGTTAATCTTATATAAATTATTTATTTTTAAACTAATTTATTTTTTTAAAAAAAAATTAATAATTCCGGTAATTTCCGTTCGTTATCATAGTAAGTAGAGGTCAGAATTTTCATCGAGGCTTTTAGCCACCCAAGGAGCTATTGTTTTACGTGGATCATCAATTTTGGCGTACCAGATCCCTTTACAATTTTAAATAATTTCTATTTTACATTTAGCTTAAATACATATTCCATTTAATAATTTATCGGTTGCTTCAATTTTAATTACATGTAGCTGATATAATATCCAATTTAATAATTTATCGTTTCTTTTAATTTTAATATCGGGAAAGTTTATTATTGTCCATTTCTCGATACTTCATCGTTTACTTTTAATTCTTATATTTAATTGAGTAAGAATAATTAGAAAAAATCGCACCTTGGGTGGCTAAATCTGTGGGGGAAAGGATCATAAGAAATAATAAATATTTTTCTTTTTTTTTGGAAAAGCTTTAATTTTCTTTCTCTTAACATATAATTTTGTTTCTTTTTTGTACATATATTCCCTCTTTCATAGTTCTTCCTTAATTTAATTGACTATGATATGTACTTTGTTACTCGATCAGCATTGTATAGCCGTTTTTATTTCATTATATAGTACTCCCTCTCTATAGTCCAGCACTTCCGGAACTGCCCATATCCGGCGTTTTTACAAAGAATATCATCGCATGCATCTACTTCAGTGGAACATGTAAGCTATCAATACGAAACACTATCAATTTTTATAGTTTTGTTACTTCATGTATTAACACTTTATTTGTGGAAAATGTATCAAACATTATTGTATCAAACTTTTATTCAATAATATATAGCATCCGGTGATTAAACGTGTTATTAGTGATTTTTCCAGTAATTCAACGGCGCTTTGATTCGATGTCTGCCAAATTACCTAGAAAGTAACTGCGTTACAATTTTATTTGACTCTCCCCTCCTACTTAATTGATTCATCTAAGTAATAAACACATCATAACCTCGGAATATTTCAATATTACAACAAACTAAGTGAACTATATTTCTATACCATCCACCTCCATGCGAATTCATAATTTTAATACTTCGGAACTAGAACTAATTACCAATCCAACGCAAGTTTTTATAATATTATAAACATAATTCTTTATTTTTGTTCATTTGTTACTCGGTAAATATGCTGATGCAAAATAGAATAAAGAAAATGCGTTCATTTATTTCATATTCAACAGCAATATAACAAAATTAAGTAGCAATAATGAAAAGTTTCATCAATTGTTAATTCAAAAAAAAAAATTGTTAAAAATTACAAGATCTAAAAGTTGCGAAATATTTAGAGCACAAGAAACCTCCCCAAAAAAATAATTTGGAAGAAAAATTATGTTTCAAAAAAGCGAAATCTAATATAACTAACTGAAAATTAACGTGAATGAGAATAAATTTAAATGATGAAATATAGAAATCAATGTTTAAATTTCTATGTCATATACTTGGAAATGCATAATCGAATACATTTATTTTAGGGTTTGGATTTAATTTTTAACAAGATTAAGCACATAACACCGCCAATGTATCCAAAAACGATGGCAGAGTGGGAAATGCATATCATAACCACAAAAATATCTGCCATGAGCGATACAAGGCTTCCTTTATTTACTACTTATTGCGATACAAATATCTGAAATAGCAAAAGAACGCGTACATATTCTGGTATTTCGGTAAAAGAAATGGACATTCCGTTAATTTTCACGTAAGTTCGATTAAAATAATACATTAATGAGAAAATAAAATTCAATACCATGATATTGGGGCAATTATAATATAAAATATATTTTCAATCTTATAAGAGTCGTTAAAAACGAAAGAAAAAAAGTGCGGTGTTCAAGCTCTTAAATACTAACACAAACTGATGATATATACCCAAGTATTATACATATATATATTGTTCACACACGCGCCTTCCCCCCCCCCTTCAAACAATTTGATTACCTCATTTATTCAAAGCTGTTTTTTTCTTTTCCAAATCACGTATTGAACTAATTTTGGATCAATATTAATCGACAAAATTTAAAACCATCAAAATAACTGCATTTCAGACAAAAGAAGAAAAAAAAATGAAGGAGAGATCTCCAACTTGAACTCGTAACTTCAAATTTTAATGTTTATTTTCAAAGTAAAAAGAATAAATATGTGATGTATAGGAGTTCGAAAATAATTTTTTTTGCAGGAAAAAAATTGACTAAGAAAATTGAGTTTAAATTTTCAGTATTCGAAAATCCTTATGGGCGGGGTACAAACCTTCATATTCTCCCATCACTTATATCACTGTGACACATGAATGAGAAATTCTTCAAAGAAAATTTAAAAACTGACGGGAATATCATCTCTATCAGTCATCTAATGATCAATTTTTGTTATTCAAAATATTCTACAAAAATTTAACAACGCTGATGGAAATATCGTAGCAAAAAGAGAAACTGAATTTCCCAAAATGACCTTACAAAATGAGTATCTTTGGTTTCATTTATAAATATCACGTCACTTAATAATCTTTAATACAGGCATTTCGGAAATAAATTTCGAAAAATGCAATGTACGAGCAATAAAAAAAAATTACAGAAATCACAGTGAAACGAACAGACGATCTGATACGTTAGACTCACGGGACGATTTTAACAAGCTTCCCCACTTTATCTGAGTAAAAGGCTATTTAAAGCAACTAGGAAGTAAAAGTATTTTTACATTGTTTATGAGTTCACACGACACGTACAGACGTCACAATGCATTATTTGCAATTGCCTTCAGCACCGGAGTTCCAAACAAAATAAATGATCGTTGCAATCAATCATTAAGCAGTATGGATAAAAAAAAAAAATCTGCACTGATAATTAATATAAGCTGTAATTATACAAGTATGGATGAAAAAAAAATGAATAAAAATTAGAAAATGTTTACTCCTTAAAACGTGAAAAATAAAGCTTCCTTTTTTTTTATAATGATTATTTATTTATTACCAAATCCAATGCACCTTGATTTTGATTTTTAAAACAATTAATTCTCATAAATGCAACCAAGTGCTTAACTCTAGATAATTGAACTTAAATTAAGGTTACTTTATAAATAATCATTAGATTCACATGCAGCAGCAACAACGAATTAAAAACAAGTACATTTTTATATTTTTTGGCTTGAAACAAATAAAGGTAACTTTAGAGAAGTATAAAAATCTTCCAATTAAAAATTAGAAAAGTGGTAGAATAAATGTTTGCACTCTGTGGTACAATTACATTTGAATATTGATAAGCTTGCAGAAGACATAAAGTATCTTCAATATTTCTTTTGGTGGAGCGTCGCAAACTTATGTGCGTTATTATTTTGTTAAACATTCTACTGTCACGTGATGATTGCAACTAATCTCGAAAATAGCTCGAATTCGCAAAACTAGCATGGGACGGTAATCTACCAGACGAATGTTTGGTTATCTAGAGTTAAAAACTATTGAAAGCACTTCATACTAGTAAAAATGATAATACCGTCTTACTAACCATTCGTGAACTTTTACACTGCTAACAAATAAACAGTTTGGAAATACAGCTAAAAATGCAAATGCTAAGATTACACCATCTTTTAGTTTGAAACAAATAAAAGCATACAAATTAGAAAATGAGCTACAAAAGAAAAACACATCAATAATTATGAAAATAATACGACAAACATCTCATCTAATCATAAAACGATTTTTTTAAAAACTAAAAGCATATATTTGACATTCTCGTCGATAACAGCTACCAATCGTTCTTTTTTCAATCATGTAAAAGTTTGCAACTAGGTTTTTTTCTTCTTTTTTTCCGATCATTAACTTGCACAAGGGCGCGATCAGTTACAGTTACGACGCCAATGCGCACGCATGACTGAGCTCTATAATCACGACTTAGAAAACGATGACGAGTTTCCGGAGAGCTCAATAAAAAATTCTCTATCCATTTTCTAAACTAAATTGCTGAAACGAACAACTATTAACAAAATAACAAATTTCCGCAGAACGAGACAGACCATGCTAGGGTAAAAAGAAGAAACAAAAAAAAAAAAAGAAGAAAAGAAAAATAGAAAAAGAACGCGTAATAAGAAAGTTCAAGGAAGATCGAATACAGAGGAAAAATAAAATTAAAATGCGTCCAACACTGTGGAACGCTGAAAAAAGAAGCATTTAAAAAGCTAGCGAAGCATTTAGGACAATGTTGTAATCGTGGCTAACAGACGAAATGTTTTTACAAGGTTAAAACTGTTTTCCTCTTTTATGCATGGAAGTAAAGCCAGGCCACATTGAAAGAACACAATTTCTGGGCAACATTCCAAGTATCTTTCGTTAAGTTCTTTAAACCCACACAAAACGAGCACGCCTACACTGTGATAGAGATCAAGTATATGTAAAGTTAGAAAGATGTATTTAAACAAAGCTTCTTTATTATAAAGCATACAGATTTACCTAGCAATTTCAACACTTATTGTACTCCTACTATAGTCACAACTACAGTAAAAAAGGCCAAAAGATTTTCTAAAAAAGGAAAGCTGATTATACTATAGTATTACCAATTTTAATTGGTTATTCCTAACGGCAATAATTAATAAGGAGGTCACATATACATATGATCCAATGTTGTCACACGAAATTATTCTTTCTTTCCTTCTATCTAATTACATGCAAAATAACTATGAGCGATTTTACAATATCGTGAAATAGAGAATTAAAATTCCTCGCCTTCTCCCAAAAAATCCCATTTATTTGATACTCAACTAAATAACTTTTTTTTTTACTCTTCCTTGCGTACTATTTCATTCCAAAAATAGTATACGTATATTAAAACTAATACTTTTACTAAAGTGTACTTAGAATGAAATCGAATTCCAATTTTGACTAGAATTTCGTAGACACAAATAACAGGCTGTTTGCGAAGTAAATTACATTAAAATATATTTCAATTTCTGGAACTTACTCGTTTAATTCAAAAAACTACAAGGTTAAATAAAAAGACTAAGAACATTAATATAATAATTAACGGATCGAATAAGTTTTAAGCCCAATGCAGTCATTTAGATATGAAAAAATGATTTTATGAGTTCAGCTACGAAATTATATAAATAAATCCCAAAATATCTCCTTTATAGAAGCTCCCACATACACACATGCAAATATTCAAACAAATGTCACTTGTCTGATAAACGAGAAAGAGGGTAAATATTTAATTTAAACGAAAAAAAAATTACAACGGTTTCTTTTCCAAAGAATGGATGACACCATTTGATAGAATTTCTAGCAAAATCACTTGCAACGCAATCTAACAAGATATCTTATTCGCAAAACATACGCCCTGAAATAATTTGGACGAGAAGTACTTGAACTATGATCTTTTAACACGTCGTAATAAAACTTTTTAGTGAGTATCAACCAAGTTAAATTTTTATCGGACATTCCACAATCGTAATTACAAGTTATTTTTACTTAATACAAATTTGTCTTGCACTGTTCTTTACAATCAAAACATAAACAGTCTCAACCCAAATTTAAAATATCAGTTATGTACAACTGCAGTTTTAAATACTCAAGTGCCAATTTATAAAAGAAAACACAAATAATGATTATTCTGAAAATTATTTTTAAGTTCAAAGCTGGAGAAACTATTGAGACTGTAAAGAAATGCAACAAGGAAATAAATAATCGAATTGTTCAATAAATTTAGTCTTAAGAATAAATTAAAATATCAGTAAAATGTTCAACAAAATGAAACTCATTTTACTCCACATTCGAATTTAAATATTTACTCCATATTCTGCAAGTGAACTAAATAGTAATATATCTGAATTCAATTAAATTCGAACTCACACCTAATACAACATAAATTAAATAAACTAATTAAAATTTGTACACATGATTCATAAGAGTTATAATCCAAATACCTTGATAGAATATAAATAATAGATATCGACACTCCAATCTCATCTGAATTAATAACTATCGACCTTCAATAAACTTATTAAAATTTTTATGTGTTTTTCTTTGCCAGCACGATTTCCAATAATTATTTTTCTAAATATTAAGATTTAGAAAGCAAACCAAACTTTCTAAAAAATGTCCGTTAAACAGAGTTATACATGCATTTTTTTATTTTTTAAAAAAAGAGAGAGAGAGAGAGAGTGAACAAAGCTTTGCATTCATCGTCTCCAGCAAATTTATTTGTGTTTATTTTCATTGTGTTTCCAAATGATATTTAATACTTTATAAAGATTCACTAACGAAAAATCATATATAACATTAAGCAAAAAAAAATAAATAAAATTAAAATAAAACGAGTTTAAAAAATTTCGCAAACTTCAAAAATAATTTGTTTATCAATAGTTTATTTTTAAAATCATATTGTAAAGTTAAATTGTAACTAAAACCGCAACTGCATACACTATTCGAAAACATAAAAGCAACAAAT
The DNA here is from genome assembly GCA_019974015.1 of Nephila pilipes. Classification (NCBI taxonomy): domain Eukaryota; kingdom Metazoa; phylum Arthropoda; class Arachnida; order Araneae; family Nephilidae; genus Nephila; species Nephila pilipes. Next base: position 105,712 of record BMAW01020248.1, read on the forward strand.
GACAAGATATGCTACTGCACACATTTCCTTAATTATAATATAGATTACTAATAATGAGAAGAGTAGGAAATTTCTCATTAACAAATGGGTCAAGGCTGTAACAGATTATCGATCCTATTAAGTTAATAATCAGGATATTCCTATCTTTCTTGTCATGTAAACACTAATTAGTTTCAAAATTATTGCAAATTATGTGTGTGTACACTGTACATATAATATTGAAAATCGAAAACCGAGAACATTTTCGAAAAAAAGTTAATTTATATTAAAGGGTAGAAAGATTTAATTGTATTTCCATTTTATACATGAATAGCATAACTTATGTTGCGGGCTACACATTTAGGCCAAACAATGACGAATTGCTCTTTTGTATGAGGTTCGATTATTACAAAGCAACGAAAATGTTACACGTACACGATTGAAAATCCAAATTATTCATTCAAAGAACGAAAACCATAAACATTTGCATGTTAAGATTTGCTAATACGAAAATGTAAAACAAATTAAGAAAAATTATGAATACTAAGAAATTTCAAAAAACTGGACAAAGGAAGCCTAAGGAGGCAAACTTTCAAACGAGGAATCGTTTATTTCATCCATATCAACAAAATTTATAACATTATTTAAAACAATCAATTCGCAAAACATGAGTTAAAATTATCTTGGAAAGTACAACGTTTACATACGGTGTTTCAGAACATAATTTTTAAGTTCTGACAAAAATATGAAACGCCACGTTTTTAAATCAAATATGTGAAAAATTTCTAGATTATTAATACATTCGAAAACATAAATTTTTAAGTTTTACTAATAAATTAAATACTCAAAAATTAATTATAATTGATAGCATACCCATGCTTTTTCATAAAATAAGATCTTTGAGAAAACTACTTTTAACTAAAATACTATCAACATGGGAACATTAAAAGAAAATATTTTACATTGTCATTCATTTGATGAATTGATGCGCTGCGATTGAAGTAATTATCAGGTTTGATTAAAAGACGCTGAGATTTGTAACTGCAATTTTTTATCCCCAATGAACTAACTCAAAACAATTGCATTTAGAAAAGAAAAATCGAAGTGCCTCCACAAAAAAATGATCCAAAGATGTTAGAATTTCTATTTGTACCATTCCATTCGAAATAGTTACTTATAAAAAAAATTCATTAATATTTTTCTGTGCGATTATAACTGTTCATACGAACATCATACGTCAAATCCACTTTTTTCTAATTCATTCTTTTATAAAATTAAAAATTCCTTCGCATCATTAAATTAATCACAAAACGAATTTTGATTCAAATAGGGGGAAGCCACCTGACGCCGCCCTTACTGTTCCAAACTGCATTGTTTACAAAAGTTCCACGGAAAGAGGAGGTGGCCAAAGAACGAAGAGCAAAAGACCATTCCATTCACGTAATTCCAGACAGACAAGGGCGTCCGGGGCTGATTGATCGAGGACGGGAGGGGAGAAGCGAAAGGGAGGGGGCGCAGAGGGGGAATTTCCATCGATTTTCGATTGCCCTGCTTCAGCCCCGGCGACTACCAACCATGCGCCTCGTTGTGACGAAACTCTGCCACGTGAGAGCCGTCCAAGACCTTCCCTCGCGCCACAATCGTCTGTTCTCAAGGTCAACCGTCAATTGACTTTCTGCTGCAGAAGACTTACTGGGAACTAACCGAAAGGAATAAAAATCGTTTGGGGGGAAAAAAGGAGTTCAACACAAATCGATGAATGGATGAAGAATATTTTTGCCATAATATTACGAAATAATTTGTAAGGATTCACTTTAGTACAAACGTAACATTTTATTTGGATTATATAATAAATTGTTAAGGTTTCTCTTTCTTCTTTAAAATGATATTTTCGTTTATTGACAACCAATTTTATTTTCTAACGATTTAGAATATAATTAGAAAGATTAAACCCCATTTATTTGTTATTTAGACTATCACATTGAAAGCGAAAAGATTTTAAAAATCTGGAATTTTATTAAATAACCAGATTGCCAATTTTGTTTCAAAATAAACAACTGCATACAATATTTTTTCCCGATTCTTTTAAATATTTGTCAGGCTAAGAATTTAAGACAAAAACTTTTTTTGTTCGAAGAGATTTTACTAAAATTATATAAATGATTTAAATTTAAAAATGAAATACCTTTTCACATCGATCGTGCATTTTAAATAAAAAAAATATAACCAATACATTAAAAAATCAAATCGGATTAAAACTGTTTTTGGAATATAAATATTGATAACATATATATAACTACTATAAACAAAATTTTCATATTTCAGGAACTTTAAAGAAAATACAATAAATACACATTAAGTTTATATTCGTATTTAAATACTTCAGAATTTTAATTGCAAATGATCAATACTGAACAATGCAATATTTAGAAAGGTACATTACGATTATATTTACTTTAGTACTCTCTCAGTTATATGCTCATAAAATTGCACAAAATATTAAGAGGACAATGTTTGAGTTCGAATTCTCTGCAGGCAAACTGTTTCGGAATTTATAATTTAATTTGTAAAACGAATAAACAACACGCACATAAGTAGAAGTTATTTATATGATTTCAAAATCACAAGAAAAAATCAGGTCCAAATGTCACGAATTTCAGTTTAAATTTTAACTCAGATAAGCTAAGTCAGAAATCTGTAAATTCAAAATTAAATAATTTTAAATTCCACAATTTTGTATCAATTAACAAAAAAATACATAAAAAATTATTACATAATTAGTGTTAGGTAACATAACTATTTTTTCAAGAATTGTTACATTTAGTACAGTTCTCAAAAAAAATGTATAGTTAACAATTGCGATTTAAAATTTCAAATCTGGCAGCACTGCGTAATATTCGATTGATTTACTATTTACAATTATTTCAATGGTACAAAGTAATATTTTACAACAAGAGAAACAGAAACGAACGATTATATATAATACAAAGGTTCGACTTTCATTAAAATTTATCTTAAAATAATTTATAGTCATTTTCATGGGATCTTTTTCTCAAAGGTAAGCGATTTTATATGTTAAATTAACTTAACGAATATTTATTCATTATTATGTAATACTGATACCAAGAAAGAACAGCTCAAGGCTATAGGATTCTTGAAATAAAGTACTGCCAAGAGCCAAGACTTAACGAATATTCAACTATGACAAACTTGTTATATATCACTTTTATTTCGGAATAAATATATAAGCATACCACTGTACGTATTTAAATTAACAATTATATTTAACGTTTTCAAAAAAAATGGATGATAAAAATTATCATGATTTTTTAAGCCTAATTAAATGAAATGTAAACGTACTCGCAAAATGTAGGTTGTTTTCCCGTCAAACGTTTGTTGATGTCAATATACTTGATTAGAATTATTTGTATCGAATTTTAATACTAAAAATCAACAGAAATCTATAAATAAACTTTTAAAAGAATAGAACAATTTGAGTCACTTAAATCACGTTTTGTGTTTTTCGTGAAATGCTGTCTTATTGAACTTTATATAAATTAATGGAACATTATTCTTTTCTCAAATAATGAAGTATGGTTGCAATCGAATAAACTCATTCCTGACTCAACGCATCGAATAAATAAAACAATTCCATTTCTCACAGAGAAAATTTAAGAGGGTTTAAGCCAATGACATTGCGGCTCTTACTCAAGTATTGATTTTACCATTGCAAAAGAGACATCACTACCATTATGTGTAGGTCAGTTCCATTTCACACACGAGGCAAAATGGTGCCACGATGGGAAAAAAAAAAAAAAATAGCTCTTGATTTTCCAAAAAGAAAATACACGAAATAGCAACGTAATTCAAAGGACATCGGAGTGACTATCTTAAGCCTATTTATTTTGAAGTACATACAGAAGCTTTCGTACTAAAAAACCGTCCGTTTTAACCGATTTATGAAATGGAAGACAATAAACAAAATCTGAAATCACGAATCAATCGTGATATATATATATATTTTAGCCACTGACTGTTTTCGTTCATTCACTTCACTATATAGTATTACTAATTTCTTTTCAAGTTCCGGAAATCGAATTGCTTTGAAATTTTCATTTCCCCCCCCCCTCAAAAATCTTTTAGAAAAACAAATCGTAACGGTTTTTGACGATAATAATAAAACATTTTAAAATATGTCATCGAATTGTAAAAGTCAAATCTTACATTTAGATTTTCGAAGATCGTTTATTTAAAAATGATATTTACGATAAGAATAACGTCGAATCAACATTCGAAAAAGAGCCGATAATAATCTGAAAACAGCATTAATGATTTACCTACTAAATTCACTGATCTATTAAATAATAGAATTCTGAAAAGGATACCTATGACTGAAGAATAATTTGTCACCAGAACTCCAGAAATAACCATCTTTTCGCAACTGAAATGAATTAAGTGCTGAATATTTTAATTTTGTTTTGATTCATATACATAAACGACGATTCCAGGTGCAAGGACGTGAACTTCTTTTGTTCATATTCAACTGCTAATAGTGTTTTGTATTAGTCATAAATATGAATTAAATGTACAAAATATCGACAATTTATTTAGTACAATATTCACTTCGATATTTCGTCATTTTTCAGTCCCTGAGAAATTCGACCAAGACGTAACCTGCCACTTATATCAGGTATTTGGAGATATTATGTTTTTCATTAACACTTACAAAACAAAAAGAATCATCAATTCATCGAGCTCAGAATTCAATTGGGATTTATTATGAATATTTTCATTAAGAAAAAGACAAAATGCAGAGTTCTTACTATGCAGGAAAAGCACAAATTCAGTTACTGCTCTTTTACATATCAATATGGATAGGAAATTTTGTTTTTTTAAAACAACTTTTTTTTTATTTGTTCCTGTTCAGTTTTGAAGAATGGTTTTTTAACCTATTCTCTGATCCATATGCTCTTCAGATTTCTCAAACAAAACCTCAAATGAATTTAACGCTACAAAATTACTACACGGTATTCTCATTCGATTATTTTACAAATTTGAGAAAAATCACATCAGTAGAATACTTTTAATTGATAGTTCGTACTAAATTAATAATTAACAGTACATCATTTTCTAATTCAATCATCAGTCAGGAAAAATAAAGAATCTTCGGTAATGTCTCAATGAATATTTTTCATGAATACTGACACGTTCAAAATAAAGAAATAATGAATAATTTTCCTAATTTTAAAGAATGATTCTGAAGTGAGAGTAATCCTTCTTCAGAGAGCAGGTTAAGCGAAATAGAATCGGTACGTATGAGAATGAACAGTAAGAGTAGAGCTAAGAGCATTGAACAGAAATAGAAAAGAACTGAAAATACTTAGTAGAAAAAGAACGAATGAACTATCTATGGAATCATCTGCTCTTGGCAGGGTGGGGACATGGTTCTGAACAGCACCTTCCTCACGGAGCAGAGGTGAGAGTTATCTTCTTTTTATATAAACTGGTTGAAAAGAACAGTCTTTGGATCCTCATCTCTCCATATCACGAATAATTTTTTTTAAAAAAAATCATATTCGAGATTTCCTCAATTTAGCTTCCTACCCCCCTCCCTTTATTTTTACTGGTAATACAATTGAAGTGGTTAAATGTGACGTCACAAATTCTTCGCCTGGTAAATTCTTAAAATAATTACACACTCAGAGCAACTTTCACTCGTTAATCGGGTGTAAATGAGATTAAGAAAGACAAAACACGTTTCTTAGTTTCATCCATAAATATGGTTAGCAAAATATGCAAACGGCCATTTTAGGAAGTTCAGGTCACAAAAATCAAAATTAGAATTTTACATGCTTTGAGAGATTACAGCATTACGAAACCGTAAACAGCAGGAAGAGAAGAAAAAAAAAAGGTACATTACTATCTTTTGTTCCGGACCAGTAGATTCACTGTTCTAGTTACAGGACAATGCCCTTGTGCAGGTAGATGGTGCTAGGCATTTCCCATTTTCCTCTCACTTCCACAGCATGTACATTAGATGGTCGAGGTGACGGGAGAGGAGGAGGGGAGGGGAGAGAGGATTTGCTAGATAACCAACCATTGGTAAATTGATAATAGATGGGAAGAGATTAATTCTTTGAATGGATTTGAGTTGCTACGTGACACGTTAGATTTGAGGGCAAAATGGCTGTCATAGAATCAAATTGCATTTTAACTATATACATTAACTCTGATAATCATCAATTTTTCACCTAAATGTATCTATTTTAGATATGCACTTTCAGAGAAATAAAGTATTTCAGTGGGATCATCCGTTTAAGAAACAATTATGACTTCAGCTAAGTTTAGAACAATCTTGTCAATCTTCGTAAGTTTAAAATGGAAGATCAAAAACATATAATCCAAGAAGTATTAAACACTGAAAACGGTTTCTAGTCGAATTCCAACAGCGAGAGATATTCAAGATTTGTTCTTTCTAATTGGCATTAGAAATTATTTTACTACTCATATGTCGTAAATGAACATTATAGGGATGTCGTTAAATACAACCAATCTGAGATTTCCACGCTCAGTTGAACTTGCTTCACATACCATTTTTATCAACATATTACTAATCATTCAATAAGAAATAACAGATATTTTCGGAAACTTGTATAAAAATGTTTTCTACATTCCTCATTTTCACTTTCTATTTGTACACTAATCGCCTCCTTGTTGAATTAATGCGCTTTTATTTTTCTGCTAACACCTAAAAATAACTTAGATCATATGAAATTATATTTTTTGTTCGAGGAAGAAATTAGGAAACATCCTGCTGTTTTCAAGAATATTTATTTAAAAACTATTATCGTAAAATATACATGTCGCTAAGAATGATTTTTTTTTTTTTTTTAAAAAAAAAAAATCAAAGACTTTGTTAATAATAACTCACTTTCTTCGTTCGAATCCTGTGCGAAACATAATACAAACTGTATTGAACACACTCGTTCAGATACCGTACACTGACCGTGGAAATACACTAACGCTGTCCTCTCCATACATCTCAAACAATTCACAGCAAATTATTTATCATTTATACATAAGACTAGATAAAGAGTTCTGATCGCGAGTTTATGTTTCTTGGTTTAATAAGATTTAAATAATATATTTAATCAATATTTCGTATGTAAACATGATTGATTGTTTACTTATGACCGCCGCCAATTGCCCTCGTGTAGCACATAAACGTAACACGAGGACTGCTGACGACGGATCTCGTTACTTTCAACCTCTATCAAGTGACGAATAGGACACCCGAGATGTGGCCGCCCCCTCTGTAACAGAACTCGGAACCTCTCCGACATATTATGTTCAAAGTTCATTAGTCAGCTACAAGGCCGGTCTTTTAGAGGCATCAAAACTCGAATCCATGACACAACCGAAATAAAGCCAGTCGCGAGACAGCGGCCATGATCACGCGGTCACTTCGTAAAGAAGTAATTATAACTATTAAATCAGATCAATCACAGTATATAAGCTAGTATTAATTTAAATGACTCAATATATATCCCGTAAAACTAAGTACTGTAATAATTTTTTTAAAAAAATAGAACAAATTCCTCAAGTGCAAGAATCACATTTTTATAGTGGCCCATCGAGTATTAATTCTGAATTTCAATTGTACATGATAAAGCAAAACAAAAGAATTTAAAAGAGGAAAATAATTTGAGAAATTATTTCGAAACAATTAAAAGATATTTTGAGATGTAACGAAATTTGCTTTCTTACACAGCAACAACAGTTTTAAATGACGGCATTCCATATAGATATAACTGTTTTTTGTATTAAAAATGCTAAATAAAGAGCAAATTAAGTAGCATGAGTTAAAAATGCTAAATAAAGAGCAAATTAAGTAGCATGAGTTTATTTTGTCTGCTTCATCTATGCTTTGCGAAGAATTTCGATTCTTGTCGACGACTTGAGTCTTGTCTTTTAGCTTTTGTAGTGCCAACCTTTATTCAAAACTAAAATAATCTGTAGAATTATTAAATATTTCATTAATGAAAAAAAATTATACTGCATTAGAAATATTAATAAATAAGAATGCACGATTAAATTCACAAAATTAAATACATATCAGTTTACTGTGAAAGTCAAGTTGTCTTGCATTTACAATATATTATAGGAAATTCAAGAAGCTACCTCAACTGTAAGAATTTCTAGTAAAAAATTTGACCATAATTAAAAACATTTTTTTACAAAAATATCATTGACCATAATTAAAAACATTTTTTTACAAAAATATCAAACTATTGATTCCACACACTTTGCATAAAAACTGTACATTAAATTTCCTTTACCAATTATATATTTTAAATAAACAATTATAAACCTATTTTTTGATGACCCGATTTTAACATTTCTTAACACGTAATGCGAAATACTCAGGCCTAAAATTTCAAAATTATAATATACAGATAAAGGTGTCAAAATATTAATGTAAGTAGATCGAAAAATATTGTTAAAAAATCGCGTCTGCCATTCATTAAAATCGTGAACATGCAAAATCTTAAGACACCCAAGAAATGAAAGCCTTGACATTCTTTTTTTCAAACGAAAACGTATAAAAAAGATCCTGCTTTACGTAATTCAGATCGTGCATTATTACCCAACACATCATTATCTAGACCTATCCTTATCATCAATAGATTCCATTCCAAAAAAACACACTGGCACATCTCTCATCAAAATCACATGACTGAATTTCCGGCTTTTCTGCCAATGGTTGGAAAACTTTGCGATAAACAAGAAAACCTACTTCTACCACATTTCCGAATGCGTCATCAATTGCCCGGCGCTTATTACTGTTTGTTCTACTCTGGTCTCATCGGGAATTTTATACCCAGACGAGAATTTATTAACTGAGCGTCCTTAACCCGTCTGCTTGAAGAACCTATCCCACAACCACCAAATATGCAGTGACCTCGATTTGTTTGCCCCGCGATACTGGTAAACAATGCCCTAGTTTTCTCCATCCTACACCCGAGATATCCACGCTTTTGATTATTTTCCCTTTTCTTAAAATTTTTTCTGGATGAAAATGTATAACCTTGATGCATATGTGGAGAAACCTCGCATCCAGAACAATAGGATAATAATCAGGTGAGAAAGATGGGAGTTGCAAGATACTGGCGTTTCAGAAAGTTAACAAAAAATGAAATTTTCGACAATTTCCATGAAACTCGTAGTGTTTCTTTCTTTCATACAATTTACTGAGAAAGGAAATGCAGTTACTTTTAACACTCTATAGAATACTTTCAAGAATGAGCGAAATCTCCTGAAGTAAGACTATTTTTGCAATGACGTTCAAAGACATATGACTATAAATAAGATATTTTACAGAAATATATATATGTATGTATTAAAAATGCTAAATAAAGAGCAAATTACGTAGCATGAGTTTATATATACATACACTTTACGAGTTAGGCAACATCTTAAAATGATATCGGACTATAAAAGATATCTAGGAACTCAAAAGATATTTACAATACAAATAAATCATGATTTAAGATTTCCCAACTATTTTCTTTTACGAAAGGTCAGGCTATTCAGTATAAAGATAGCATCTTGCAATTTTATAGAATTCTTTAGCATGTTAAGCTTCGCCAATAAACTGCAATTCATACTTATTAACTAAAGTGTCTTCTATTAGAACTGATATTTCAGGGGACGAGTTATTCGTTGATATTATAAACCTTACACTTTGAAATAAGATTAAGTCATTTAAATGGCGAGCATTTTTTCAGAAATATTGCTATTAACAGGGCATATATTTTAGAAATTTAATAGATCACTCCAAATGTAATAAGCTATTAAGATTAAGGTAATCGTTTAGAGTACACATGATTCTTTCGGAAAAACTTAAAATAAAAAAAAATCTATAAATGAAAAAAAAAATACTTCTTTCTGCAAATGTCTTTAAAAAACACCCGACAGCACTATTAACTCTTTTCATTCCCGAGTTTCCACCATAGAAGACGCCTCAGTGTCTCCGACACACACTGCGATTAATTACCACATCCTCATACACCAAGCCTCTCTTTTTTAAAATACTATTCAGTTTTCTTTTTCCTAGTTTTCTCTCGGTAATCAACATTAAAAAAAATGACGGCCAATTCTCTAAGTTATATTTAGAAGCAAATGTACGAGCCAAAACGCTTTACGTCCCTGGCTGCAGATTCTACAAAGGTCTTCGCTTTTGAGATGTCCCAAATATAGACGAGTTAAAAGGCAAAATAAGTCCTGGTTTTAAACAGACTTCATCGGTGAAAGATACTTCAACGACCATCTTTTGTTAATTGTTACGCCCAGCAAACAAATCCAAGAAACATTTTACTCACTGCATTGCATAACAAAAGAAATGACGAGATGAAGCAGTAACGTGTGTATGGTGCAAGATATTTACAATAAGTTACAAACACGCATCATACCGATACATGTGCAAGTTACGTAAGTTCTAAGATTTTGCTAGACAGAAAGGACGAATTTTAATGGCTATTTCTGAAAAACATGTGACGTTGGAAAATATATTTCGTGGAATTTAATATATATATGCGAGTCGTGTTTACAATCTCTCACAGAGGTGTAGTTTATAAAACCCATTCCTTGATTCCATAAAAGACTGGCCTAAGACTTAAATTTATCTTAAGGATTCATCAAATATAATTTCTTTTTAATTCAAGAAGAAATTTCACAGCGGTTTACGGCACGTTGCACGCTGTTAAAACTAAATTAATCGAGCTAGTTTTTATGATTAAATTAAGTACCAGTATATGCAAGAAAATAATTTGTTTGGACATATTCAGATAGAAAAATAGATCAAAATTTTAAAAAAAATGATGAAAATAATTTACATGAAACGCAAAAAATGGGTAAAAAAAATTTACGCACTAATATATTTTTCAAAAATCGGACGGAAAAGCACTTCCAATTCATTCAAAGTAAATAATACATGTTTTTTTAATTAAAATTTGATCCTACATATTACCACGTATTTATACATATTAGAATTATTTACTATCAACGAAAATCAAGGAACACAAATGTTTGTCTTAAACCATATACTCACAATATGCATTTCACAGACGTCTCAAAATTAAAATTTTGCCTCTTGTTTTCTCTCTTTCTAAAAATATATTTAGAAAAATAGGCATTCATTAGGAAATAATGTCAATTGTTATTTTCTACTCCTTAAAAGTTTTATGCTCCTAATAAAAAAATTTCGAAATTTTACAGAAAAATACAGAATTTTTTAATTATTCAGATAAGCAAGAATAAGAAAAATAAAAACATAACAAATGCAAAAAAATAGATCAAAAATTGAACATTGAATTGAAGTTATACATAATATGTATTCATAAGTAATTAATATTGCTCCATTATTATTTATAAAGATGTTGAATATCTAAATTACTGAAAATCAATCCTTCAATACAGAACAAGCTTTAATAACGAAATGAGATAAACATTTATTAATAAAAAGTTTATTCTTTATAACATTAATTGAAAATAATAAACTTCTCACATTGAGCAACAGATATTACATAATGCAAAGGCCGAAACAATGAAAACTTTTTCAATACGATTTACATAAAACTTAAAGCAATTCAATAAATTTTTAAACATTCACCATCGTTTAAAAAGGAAAAAAAAAACCTATGAAACAAAGCAAGTAGTTCATTCTTTAGGCAGAAGAATATCACAATGAATCCAATAGAAAGAGGGAGGATCTGTAAAATACACTAGGGGAGCTGACAAACACATGAATTGCAACAAAAAAATAAAAGGAGCTACCATTCACAACCACCTGCATTATTTCGCAACCTTGCACTATTCAGTTTCCTATACAGAATCAAACAGGGGATCTCAGGCGAAAAACGGGGGATTTTTTTTCCCCTTTGCTCTATCCTAACATTTTATTTTTCTCGCATTAAATCATAAACTTTCAAACATTTTCGCAATAAACCTTTCAAACAATTTTTAATATCAATACTACCTAACCATGGTCTTGTCTTATTCAACAATTATATAGATGTTTTAAAAGTTTCATTTTCGTCGCCTAAAGAAGGTAATTAATAAAATTTACAATCAAATTCACAGAATACCTATCTCATTTATTAAAGAATTGAAAGGATTCGTTTGTGAACACCCAAAATAATCTCTTACGCAGACAATATTTAACATCCCTAAAAGTACCCAAGAAGAAACACTTATACCTCTTACTAACTCCCAAGCAGGAAATAATTGTCATCAAGTGTCACTTAAAGAAGTTGCCAGTTAAAATTAACATCACAGACCACTTCAACAGTCGACGCCATCAATAAGGTGAGCGATAAAAATCATTTCGTAGCTTACTAAGAATACGTTAGCCAATAGAATGGAATCTTAGTATAGCATAAATTCAGATACTGATCAGAAAGAAGGGCTAACTTATAAAATGTCTGTTTTCAGTCAGGCTCTTTCAGAATCATCAACCGAGTCTTCAGATTCAGGAACGATTTAAGGAATAGTTAACATGCAGACCACAAGATACACGAATTAAAACGTTAAGCATACGATAATGACATAAAAAATCAAATTAAAAAATCATATTAGTCTAAATAAAGTTTTATTTAAGCTTCACTTTAACGCTTTCATGCTCGCGTAATTTTAAAAAATTGAAAAGTGTTTGTGAATTCCAAACTCACACTAGATGGCACTATGTATGATCAAAAAAAAAAATTCGCTGTTTATCACCTTGCTGATTATTATGAGTGAAGATTTTTGATAAAATGTTCAAAAATTACGGGTAATTAATTTTTCAGATGCATTTAAAATTAAGATTTCTATAACGAAAAAAAAAAAGAAAGAAAGAAAGAAAGAAAGGGGGGGGAAAAAAAAGGTCGAGTCTCTGGCATTTTGAAATAAAGTAAAAATTACTAATCACGTGTGATCTCTTCCACTTTACGTGCCAATGTAAATGTTGTTAGGCTGAAGCCGTCGATCTCATTCGCGTGAACCTTTTAGTAAGATGTAAAATTCAAAATCATTTCTCCTCCCGAAAATTATTTTTAAAGACATTAAATTGTCTGTAACCAATTAAGAGTTTTTGTTTTTCATATTTTAAACGCCATTTTAGAAATTCAATATGATTGATTCCAAAGTGAAAACGTCGAACCCTTCTCCCCCCCCTCGATATTACTTTATTAAAGAACATTAATTTTATTACACCTAAATTAAACCCCTTTAACTATTAATCTGGAATTAGAAACCGTATGTGCCAAGTCTGGAGTGAACATTAGGCTAATACGTATTTTACGACTGAAATATTGAGTACGATTTTCTTGTGTTAAAATATTAAGGATGCCTCTCATTCCAATAATTTTATCTGGAAAAATTAACTGAGTTTTCCAACAGTACTTTGAATCATTTTTACTTATATAACACATTTGATGTTTGTCTCGCAACTGTTCGAAAACCGTACCACACCGAAAAATGACCGCTGAATTTAAATATTCAAAAATGATTCCAAAATTTATCAATAAAATTAACTAATAAATAATTTTCCACAAAAGTTCAATACAAAAAATACAGAAAGAAGGAACACGGCAAAAGAAATCGGACAGTGTGAAAAATTTAACTGCACAAATGATATGAAATTCAAGATTCCTTCAAAATCCTAATTCTTTACATATTTTTCTAATTCCAAGTTAATATGTATTTATTTCACAAATCAGGCACAAATATTTAGACATTTCTTTATTAAATAACGCGTACTATTTCCTTATTAAATAAAGCGTATTATGTTTCGAAATAAATGCATATAACGGAAGAAATAAAATCTGGAAAATGCTCCACGCGATATTCAAAAAGGTCATTTTAATCATTGAGATATGAATTTAATTAACACACAACAGCAGTAAAATTCGAGAATTAACTCCTTATAATTTTGCAAAATGTAATTAAATTGCATAATTGACTAACTTTCTCTATTTATTAATTACATGTAAATTTTTGCAACAGATGATTATAAAATTACAGTACATTCTTCGAGAAATCGTAACGTAACAAGTCTTCTACTTTACCGTTACCGTCTAAATGAATCTCACGAATTTTGTGATATACATAAATTACAAAAAAAAATCTTTATTTAAATTAATGTTATCATAGTTATATGGTTAGCTATAAATAATTTGAATTTCAGCATATTTATTTCAATATCTATATGAATTCGGATGTTTTATTTTATACGATTGGTTTGATAAATAAAAATTTACAGCAATCATCCGTAAATCATTTTATATCATATTTTTTTTATAAGGAAAGCAAATAGTACTTCCTCCTCAGTAAAAGTAATTGCGAACACACGAACAAATTTTAAAAAACTGATGGTGAACCAAAAAATGTTTTATTGCACAAATGTATAATACTTTTACAATGGTGGGGAGGAAGATGGAGAGTAGATGACTCTTTCAATCAATCTTGTGCAGACAAAAATATGTGTTCAATCCCATAAAAATAAATTGCTATTAAAGATTTATTTGCAAAAATTTATCTTTAAAGAAGCATTCACACTAGTTTTCTTGCATTAATATTTACAAAATTAATTTTAATTCTTCGCTATTTATCAAAAGTATATATTTTGGTAGTTTACAAGAGTTAAACAACTTAAATCACACAATGCAAAATGAACGAAGTGCTGCTATCTCAGAAGACGTACAAAAAGTTTAGGCCCACTTAATGCATAATAGTGATAATTAAATGAATAATGTTACCAGTATTATTTTGAGTTTTACAGTAGATGACATAATTACATTTATTTCATCGCATTAGATAAGAAAAAATTAAATATCTAAAAAAAATTTAATCGGAAAATGGGGGGGAAGGGGAAACAGTCAATACACGTCAAAATACCCAAACTTTCTAAAGCATTTTTATTGGATTAAAATTTAATGTTACACATCAAATGCATTTCCTATGAGAAATACCACGCCTCTTCCCAATGCCGATACAGAGGTGTCAAATTAAAGGGGAACTTTAAAAAGGTTCATGCCCTTTTTCTATACACATACTATTTTAAAAAACAAGCAAACGCGACGTGGAAATCCAGTTAAAATTTCTACAAATTCTTTATCGTATTCCACTACGTCAAGTTGAGAGAAAAAGTAAGGGAAAACGGCAATATTTCCCATCTAAAACCAAATTACATTGATTTCAAATAATGTAGAAGACAACGAACCAAGCATATCAAATACCAAACATCTGAATCAATGAAGAAAAAATAAAAAGTAAACAAAATCGAGGAAAAACACGAAATGCGAACTCCAAAGAGAAAACCAGTCCATAAGGATAATTATGGTCTTAAGCCAGACATACATAACTCGCTTTGCTTCACTTCCGACTCCGCAAGAAAGAAAAACAGAGCTTAACATATTTACTCGTCTCATCTGCTTTTGATTTTATTTATTGTTTTTTTTATCTCTTTTTGAATGCATTTTCTAGTCCAAACCGGTTATAGGTCTTCGTCTCCCCCTACCCCCTTTTTCCCATTCTTTTTCTTTTATTACTGTTATCATTTCAGCTGAAGGCACCTTCCCATTCCAGTGCGACCTTTCCTTCGAGTCGTTTACTTCTATTTTCCATTTTTTTTCTATATATTTTTTCCTTCCTCTCTCTCTCTCTCCACTCTTCTAGACTTTTATTTCGTTATTTAATTCCCCCTGCCTTCCCATCTACCTGCCAAACCTGCTGAACAGGACGACTGAAACGATCCCCGTTGGTGTTCTATGCAGGCTGCTTCTCTTCATTTTATTTTTATATTTTCATTTTTTTTTTTTTTCTCCAAGCATACACAGCCGGTTCTCTCTGAGCCGGCTGCCATGTTTTCTCGTTCAAGGATCCCACCTCTTACATCCCTCCTCCCCTCTTCTCTACAAATCCCAGTTCATTCTTCCACGGTCTCCTATATATCCAGAGGACGATAAAGTAATTGTGAATTCCCCCTTCAACCTATGCATGATGAAAGTCTTTTTTTTTAAAAAAAAAAAAAATGTTTTTCCCTCTTTTCCTCTCTGGAATCAGGAGGTGAGCGGTCAAGGGTAAAGAGGTCATTCACAAATCACAATGCGATACCTTGTTTTTAACCTTAGGTAAAAAAAAAAAAAAATTTAAGGAAGTGTTGATTCGGACGACGATTCAGTGTTGATAGCAATAAAAATTTAAATGATATAAGATATTTATTAGGTATATCAGTGTATATATAATGGAAATGTTCATCTTTTGATGATAGTAATTTCTTCAATATGGGAAACAAATGTGTTAGATTAATTTTATTTGAGGTGTATTTGACTGTTTCAAAGTAACTGCTTAGTTTATTTTAGTTTTTTACTAACGTTGCATTAGAAGCAAAACGAAGGCTATTGGCGACGGACCTCGTAATTTTGAACCACGGTCAAGTAACGAGGACGACACCTGAGCTGGCACCCCCAACTTCAAAGTAACTGCAAAGCACTATTTTTGTTTCATAAAATTATATTTTCCAAGTAGATATAAAAAAAAAATATTAAGTTGTTCACACTGGATGGAATACAAAACAGAAAAATTCTTCCAAAAAACTTTAATGTATTTGAATTTTATTCTGTTGGCCTAAAAAAAATTCGAATGAGTGAATACAGGAGCTCTTGGGAAGGAAAACGCAAAAATTCAAGAAATAATGAAACTCGACAGATGAACTCATGCGTTGAAATGATAAATATAAAAAGTTTTAAGATATGCGACCTTTCAATTCAAAAGGTAAGCAAACTAGACTCTCCATAATTAAGTGGCCCCACATAGCATTTACACAGTTGGTGAATGAAAAAATTCCTTAATCAAGCGAAAAAGTGTCGAGCTGAGAATCAGAATTCAAGAGGATAATGCATTTTCTGCAGCTAACAAAAAATACAATCAATAGTCGTACAACGAATTACATATCAATGGTGATATTTTCGAGAAATCAAATATCTTCAAAACCAACTGAATATGTACCTAAAAACTTTTTAATACATCAAGCCTGGAGTTGAAATCAAATTTATCTCAGGCACAATAACAAGTATTATCAACTATACTTCCTAATTTTAACAGAGTGCGTTCTACATTACAAGGGTTTCGAGGGGTATTATTCCACTTGGCTCGTCAATTGAATTTATTACATCTCGTCTATCCTTTAAAATCCCAAACATCGCCCCGTTCGCTTTCTATAATCCAGTTTTTATTTATTTATTCATTCCTCACACTGCTCAGAGCCACAAGAGTACGTACCAACAACAATATATCCCGATGGAAAAGGACAACCCGCAAACACTTAAAATTGTTGTGAAATATTAATTTTACATTCTTAAATTCTTGAAAAATTAATTCAAATTACGCCCTTCTTGCAACATACGCTCTTTATCTTGTGCGCAGTCTACTTATCAAACCTAGAATGAATTTTGATCATGGAACACATTTAAATGTCGACGTTTTCGTTTGTTGTGATTAACCGGACAACATTACAAACGTTGCCTGCGATTAGTTTTTACAATTACACCATACATCGATAGAGAAGTCGTGAAGTGGTTTTTTTTTAATGAGAATATTGAGGAACAAATATATAACCACACAACATTTTTGGTTCATTCTTATGTCATCTTTGCGACAAGATCAAATACGTCTGCATTCCCGGTGCGATCCAGTCTCGAGTCTCAGCACCATAATACACTTTCATAAATATAACTTAAACATCACTATCACAACGGCGCCATGTTGGTGCGATCCTCTCTCTGAGAGCTTTTCGAGTTCTTAGTTAGGTTTTTATCAACGTCGCACCGGAAGCAACATGAAGACTATTGGCGACGGACCTCGTAATTTTGAACCTCGGTCATGTGACGAGGACGACACCTGAACTGTCACACCCAAGGACTTTTGGCCTCGACAAATTCAACGTGTATAAGCACATGGCAGGTCTTTATTGGCATCAAGGCTCGAACCCATGATTCAATGAAAACCGACCATGATCAATAGGCTACCGCGGACATATGAGCTTTTGGGAGTTGTATGCGCCACTAACAATTAATATATATATATAAATTAATACAAACATTTGATTAACTACGTTAGTAGTGAATTAAATCTTAACATTCCATACACTTTTAAAGAGAGCAAAGGTAGCAAGAGGTTATTTCCTCAAGATAAAATTACCAACCCTTTTTGTCTCTTCCCATCTAAAGAGATCCAACCTAGAAAAGCAGCATGCTCTGAAGATAGGTAGAGGCAAAAACTATGTCAGGTCATAGGGCATCGCGATCAATCACCTAATACGCAACATCAGCAGATCAAGGCGCTTTTGTTGGGCCGGCATATTTATCTTATCACTCAAAGAAACGAAGTAAACAGTAAAACATGTAACTGAATTTGAACGCCACAGATAAATGGGTGCGTTGCAGCAAAGCCAAGGTGAAAACCTTTACACCTAGATGTAATCTTTGAAAGAATCGTATTTCAATTGTTCCCGTACAGTAGTTGAGAAGAATGTAAGATTAGTAAAGCCGTCCAGGGATTGTCAAATCCGTTAAAAAATATGCGGATTTTAGGTATCATAACGAACGTTTTTCGTTGCAAGTTTTTGCAATCGTCAATTTACATAAAATGACTAATTATAATGATAATATAAAAACAGAATTTTACTACATTTAAACTGAATATAGAAACAAATGTATGACGTAATATCCACAATCGCCAACGGATTGAAACCACCTTCTAACGAAATTTAATTACATAGATTGAAATAACTGTTAAGTATTTGATAAATAACTTTTTTTGGTTCTTTTAAAAAACTTACCCTTACCTTGGAAATATTCTGAATCTACAACTAATCAATTATTACACAGAATAGAGCATCTTAATTCAGCATTGATTTTACGGTGCATATGCACACTAATGTTTATATTTTCATAACCAAAATCGAGAATTTTACTCTTCGAGAATGGACAGTATGCATAATTTTAAACTTTTAAAAAGCATTACGATTTTCCCAACGATTAATTTTGAAAACAATGGTTACATAAACGCAACGAGATACGGATTATTTTTTTTTAAGTTTATATCAATGCGTTCATCATTTATAAAACATAGCAAATTTTCATATTTTATAAGCAAAAGAACCCTACAATACAAAAAGCACACCTTTTATATGTAAAATTAATTTAAGTATATAAGAATATTTAGTTGCATTTCTAATAGAACGAACCTTTTCAAGAAATTTCCCCCTCCTCTCACCCCCTTCCAAAAAAATTATCCCTAGAATAGAGAACTCTTAATAACATATAGTCATTAAGGATTCTGCCAAATTTTATAATTTGAGACTACACAAATGAATTACAATTAAATAACAAGTTTAGGATTCTTTTTCAAAAACGGGGGAGTGTTTTGATAAAAATTAATTAACTCCGTTCATGGATACACTTGGTTATACCTTCGGGATGTTACTTTCAAAAACATTCGAATTTAACATTTGCTCATAAAAACACAAAATGATTTCACTCTTAAGTAATTTATTTTCAAAATTAGTCCAAAAGATACTTTTGAAAAAAAGATGGAAATAACAGCCAGTAAAATAAATCAGAATGAATAACCTATTCATAAACCTAACACATTGTAGGTCATGTAGGGGAGGCGACGCAGGGGGAGACGGGGAGTGAAGGACAAAGAAGCCGAAAGGGTTGAGTAACAACTCCCAACTCGATTAGGGCGGAAAAGGGTTACAAGATAAAGGTCGGGGGAAAAAAAACTTTCTAAACTGGCCAAGGACTTTTTGCGAAAAAACGTCTGTCAGCAAAGAGAATGCGTTTTCTACGCATTCAAAAAACGAAAGCGCTAAAAACTAAAGATTAAACGATTCAATGACTGCATGTGGTGCTGCTGTGCCAATGTCAAAGTCAAAACTGCATTCTACCAGAGACACCTTCGACGTCAGCCCTATTCTCAAGGTTAATTTCATTTTGAAGTTTTGATTATGTTGGTCGAGTACATGATTCGTCAGAGGTATGAGAAACAGCGCTCGTGTCACGTGGACGTAAATAATAAATTAAAACTACTTAATTTCGTCCTTCTCAGCAGATGAACACAAATCAGAACCCTAAAAGTCCAAAATCAAAAAACTTCTAACGTTTCCAAAAACGTATCACAGTAATCAAAGAAAGAATCTGAATTTATAAATTTTTTAAGTATATTATTACAGAAGGCAAATATTTTATTCCTCAAAATCTCCTCACAAATATGGTAGTGTGGGAAATGACAAGTATGTCTCAACGATTACAGTACGTAAAAACGCCGTGCACTATTAATAACCTCTTCCAGGCAGTACATATATATCAACGACACAGGAAAACAATTCAGTTAAAGCAGCTATTTCATTTCCGCGCAGGGTGTAAAATTCGGTACCTCAATCATCAGATAAACTCGACGGGAGTTATTGTTACAGCGCACAAACATTAGAGGTCGTCTGAAGGTCAATGATTTACCAATATGCGATACGTCTTTTATTCAACAATTTTCACAATTAACTCAACGTCGCCAATAATTCACCGATAATATTTATAATTTCATACGTTCCTCTACTAATATATGGTGTTCATTAAATATTCTCATAAACAAATTCCTAAATTTTTTTACAACTAATAAGATGTTGCTAAATACACGTTTGACACTCCTTCATTTAAATGATTAACACGAAATTATCCGTCAAATATACGAGTATTTCCTTAAATTCAAACATCTTTCAACGCTATTCTCTCACATTAATGCAATGATACCTTTTTTTAAATAATTTCCGGAATTCCAGTCTTCAAGACATAATTATAGGTAAATTTGTTAAAGATTTCGTAATAAAATATTTCTAATACATTGTTGTTGTTGTTTTTATAACACGATTATAAAGCACAACTACATTTGCGATAGGTTGTGAACGAGTAACTGCGTTTCTGCGAGTAAATTACAACTTAAATTTAACAATATAGTTAGCCCCTTTATACATAACTAAGGCATTTCTGTACTTTGAATATTTTTCTTCAATTCAAATCTCGATTTATGATCAATTTCGAAGAATTCTTATGATGACGTGTCAATTGCCTTCGCAACGAAAGGTGACAAAATTAACACTACGGAGACGAGGCTATCAAAAACGCACAACTCCGTTAACTTGACGGTGTATAACATCAATTTATATTAAAATTAAAAAGGAGCTTACACAAAAATGCTTATAAATTCCTTCATACTTTATTACATTTCTACAATAGAAATGGAGCGCTAATACGTTCATCTTAGCAATGATTTCTCGTCACTTGACCGCGGTTCAAAATTACAAGGTCCGTCGCCAACAGCTCTCGTGTTGCTTCTAGAGCGACGTTAATAAAAACAACCAACTTTTGCAATGATACATCTAGAAACACGTGAAAACATGTCCCAACATACAACTCTACATATTGGTTGAATTTCGGAATCTTTAAACCTTGCAATTTAACCTTCATCGGTAATTAAATGATTATGTCGATGTCAAGCACAAATCGCAGTAAAACAAACCTGCCTTTTGAGTCGAGAACAAATTCTTCCTATTATATATGATTTCTTCTTAAGTTTAGTCAAGGTCGGAACTCATAGACATAACTGAGCTGTTGTAATGCTGCCAAAAAGAACCGTGTTTACTTCATGAAAAAGAAGATCGGGAGGAGAAACGGGGTAGGGCTCTACAAAACATTTCAACGTTAGTCCTGGTAATGATGCAAGAGGTTTCCACATCCGGCATATGTGAGGGGTGGATAGGAACTTTTTCGAAGCCCGGAATAGAACAGCTAATAACAGTTGGTAACCTGTAAACCTAGCCAAGAAGTTCGTGAACTGAAATGGCACACCAAATAGGAAAGCTGTGAAATTTTAGTTCCATGAAATACGTTCACTTTCATTCTAGGGATCTGTTACAATTACGTTGAAAAAAGGTAGGAAAATATCATCCACAAACATTACCGGAAATTAGCCATAATTCTCAGGTATATTTCCTAAGTCTTCGATATATTCGGTTTACGATACACAGCAAATAATTTCATTGCTGATTATTAACGAAATGAAAGCAAATATATAACATAATATAGAGGCAAGAATAATTGCTCGCGGACATATATATATATATATATTTCTTTTTATATGAAAAAATTTACGGGAATATTTGGAATAGGCATTATTTTCAACGACAAACAATGTTTTCAGGGAAGAATTAATTTCCGAATGTTCGCTAAATTTGAGAAATAAAACCTTTTTTTTTTTTTCATGCAACTTAAATAGAACATGGATCAAATGCACCTAACATGCATGCTATAATTACTTCACGATTAATATTTTGAAAATTATTACACAAGTATTGATCAAATTTTTTACGGATAAATTAGGAATCAATTCCCAATTGCGATTGACAACAGCTGGAACATAATTATCAAAAATCACTGTCTATTTTTTTCTTTCTTTTTTTTCTTTTTCTTTTTTTTATTTTCATAACTCAGCTGGAAATTCTGCCCACATTTTTCATGTATAATACAAAAAAAAATTATTTCTTTATCACAGGGAGGGAAAGAGTTCAGAGCACTCGTCGCTATGGAAACAGCTAACGTTTCAAAAAACACTCTAAATGAACACGGGAGTAGCGTTTCGCAGAAAAATCGGAAAACGCTTTCTGAATGACAAATCAACCATTTGGAATACAATCCACCCACAATCTAGTGACAGCAATGCGCTGACGATGATGGGTGGACCTCCTTATTTCCCGTATAATTTGGAACAATTTACTACACACAACCTTGGAATAATAATTACGTGTATATAATTAATTTCCGGTGTAGTCGAGTTCGCCAATGATTATTAGTAACCACTTCAAAATTTATTACATCAATGCTTTGAACTGACCATGAAATCTTTATAACAAAATACTACACACCATTCACTACTTAAACTGGAATTAAGACGCTATCTTTAATTGGGAATCGAGGAGCGGCGTGGTGAAGTCGCGCAACCAGTTAGAGAGCGCAACTATTTTATAATGTTAATAAACCAATTGATAAATATTTTATGCGTTAATGATAATAATTAACGATAAGCATATATGAAGAAAATTTTATTTCGACACGTAGCAGTTGCAGA
This sequence comes from Nephila pilipes, assembly GCA_019974015.1. NCBI lineage: Eukaryota > Metazoa > Arthropoda > Arachnida > Araneae > Nephilidae > Nephila > Nephila pilipes. Next base: position 128,911 of record BMAW01020248.1, read on the forward strand.
ACCAACGGAGTTTGATTTATCAAAACATTAACTCGTATTTAACTATAATATTAAAGGATATTTATTGATATCAATACATAAATGCGATTAAAATTACAATGTCGCGTCGCGCAGACACATGTAAAGAATAAAATGAAGAAAAGAGAGATAATTTATTTCCTAACGACACTTTCATATCGTAACGATAAAGAATACATTCGATAATATTGACTGAACTATACAAATTGGGACACACTTGGGCGAAATTTGATATGGAAAATTTTCCATTTAGATAAATTTATCGATCACGGTCGAAATTTAAAATCCCAAAGGTTCAGACTGATGTTAATAATTATTGATATCTGCATAATTCAAACAGATTTCGATTCGTGGTAGTATTACTTGCAACTAAAAACACGTTAATATTTATATTCAAACATATTTCGTCCATTAAAATTAATAGAATCTTACAAAAATTAAAAGATTACGAACTAAGCAGTATTAAACGATGCATGCTACATACAGAGAAACACTATTCCACACCTTACTTTGTCCCGACGTCCGATCATACTTTTACCCACAAGAGAAACAAGATAAAATCCTATATTAAATATTAATACCTTGATTGATTTTGTCATTACTTTATGCTATTACTTACAGACATCGTATAACGTACATAAATATTTGTGATATTGTTATATTAAGTTTTCCCCGGTTTTACGTTATGTGATATACTTTTCCACGATTAGTTACATTTTATTTAAATTTTTAAAAATTTGAATTCCCACCACCCCTTACCATAAAAAACACCGTAACTCGATCCATGTAATATTTCTCAGCATTCTCCGCTCTGAAAATAGGAAATCACATCTTATTGTGCACAAGTTGGCATCCAAGAGTTTGAAATATATAAACAAATCTGACAAAACAAGCACTTGGAAGAGTAACTCGACATCATGTTCATAAAATGCACAACTTTAAACATGGTATTATTCGCAGTCTCAAAAACTATTCTAACGCTATCTATAACCGTAACCATCATTCAATGTATAACTATCATATTAGAAAACATTTCCAATAAATTCATAGTAGGGGGGAATACATGAAATATACTATATTATCATCAAAACATGAAATTATGTCACATACTACAGTATAAATACACTCAAGATACATATATAAGATACAAGAACACTAAGATCACAACCTTTAAAAATCAAACGATCACTTAACACCCAAACAGTACAAATACAAGAGTAAAAACATGCTTCTGATAACTTAATAATCAGCAGCTATATCTTACCTCTCCATGACCATATACATAGGGGTGGAAATATGTCCTACTGATAGTGCTTTGACACTACTCATCGCCAAAAATATACGTCGTCTCCCGTATTCTTCAACACACACACGCGAATAAAAAACATAAAATATATATTCTTAAAAACACTTATTCCAAGCTGCACACTTAATTAGGAATGTAGAATCCCAAACTGTGGTTCGCTATCTCAGGAAAACACACTCTTCATCCAGTACACTTCCAAGAGGCAGCCGCATGCTGCTCTAGTACGTCCGGTGCGACATGTTAGTCCAAGATGTCAACAACGGCGACCGATTTTGGCAAGATTCAAAGAAATGAAAAATACTTCAGCCCTTGCGTGCGATCTGAACTACATGGTAGAGGATGGAAACAAAAAACAGCCACGTCATACTCAACTAACGAGAAATCATGATGGCAAAGAAATAGCTCATTCAGTGCAATTATTCAGCAACAGATTTTTTCAATACATTTTTAGTCTATTCCACAATCAGAAGCGAGTAAAAAAAAAATTTCCTTTAAAATATCAGCAGAGCATAATCACGATGTTTTGATGTTGAGAGAACTCCATATCGGAGCAGAGTCTAAAATTTGGCGTACCATTCTCCAGGTTCTACGCCAAGTCAATGAACTAGTCCGTGATCACCGCAGACATGACAGGCAGGTTTGGAAGAGCCTACTACAGCGGAGGGGAGACCGCGGCGCACTTTCGTGTCGGAGGGGCGGAAAAATGTGAAGGTCATACTCACGCACTGGATTTTAATTCAGATTTTTATTTTTGTTTATTTCTTCAACTCGCAAGCAATCACGGAAATATTTCGATGAACCTTTTCCTTTTATCTAATCTCGGTTTTTAACTACCTTTTTTTTTGCGCTCCAGATATTCCATTTTTTTTATTTGTAACCCTTCTAGTGTGTTACATTGTTTTCCGAAAATGAGATGAGAAAGAATTACCTGTTCGGTAACGAAATTACAGATGAAACGCATCTAAAGATATTTAATGGAAACCGGTTTAAAAATTTATAAATGAGTTAACACACACTTCAGAAACATTAGAAATAAAAGGAAAAATAGTACCTTTAGCCCGAAAATAAAAATCGATCTGGGATTTCTTTGTATATAATTTCTTCCGATGGATCTTGATTAACGATGAAAAATTTAACAATGTCTATTCCATTTTCTTTAATTTTGAAATTAATTCTTTTTTTTTTTTTTCAAACGAGCCGATTACTCTATCATAACATGTTTTTAGTGCAATGCAATATTTTATTTTAGCTTTAAAATCAGTCGACAAAAAGCATGCTTTCCGAATGCTCATTTATTTCAAATTAATATTTATCACAAACAAATGTTATCAAATATAACATTTGTTTATGAAAAATATGTTTAGCGCAAAGTTTGGAAACAAATTGCTTCTGATCAAGTTAGAACAACAATGATTAACGTTATCGCAACTGAGCTAAACGGTACTTGCATTATGGTATTCGGATGATTGAAAACATTTCCTTTGATAATAATGTGGTTTTGACCTACAAACTAATCAATGGACAGGAGTTTGATAAATTGCTTGAGGACATTTTTTTTAAAAAGTATTTTCTCATAATTTCATCGTTCCACAGGTAATCATTAACAAAAATGAAAGTACAAAAATTGTTATCTAAATGTTCAAAACACTATAATCAAAATGCAAATTAATTAAAAAGAAAAAATTTCGTAATCTTTTATTCAGAGAAATATCGGTTAAGTTTACAAAAATACATATAACGTTAAAAAATACAATAAAAAAAAAGTTCTATACAAAGAACAGATTTAGCCACCCAAGGTACGCTTTTTTTTTAATAATTATTATTAAATTAAATATAAAAATTAAAGTAAACGATAAACTATCGAGAAATGGACAATAATAAACTTTTCCAATATTAAATTAAAGGAAACAATAAATTGTTAAATTGAGCATATTTAAGCTAAATGTAATTCAAATTAAAGCAAACGATTGATTATTAAATTAAATATTATATCAGCTACATGTAATTAAAATTGAAGCAAACGATAAGCAATTTAATTTAATTTTCAAGCTAAATATAAATAAAATTGAAGCAAACGATAAAAAAAAATTGAAAAGTGATGTGGTACGCTAAAAGTGATCCACCTAAAACAATAGCTCTTTAGGTGGCTAAAAATTCAATTCAATTCGGTTTTTTTAATATTATAATCTTTATTTCAGATCAACATTTCTTCTGTACAAATTTCCATTAGCGTAATATGATGCGTATTATTAATCATTATTGTTTGCCATTACACATTTGTTAGTATCTCCCGTCATTTCAATACTCAATATGTTTTTTCTTTATAAAAAATAATTAATGGCAATTCACGCATGATTGAAATCCAGAGTAATAAATGTTTTACGTAATATTTTTAATCAAAACAAATTATGTATAATCACACATGATTTCTTTTTTTTTATTTTTCATAATTATTTATTAACCGAACTATTACATGAATGTAATGAAACACATGCAATTTGCTTCCAGTGATGGATATCATTAGCAATAATTAGGAAGAAAGATTCCTTCTCACACTAAATTACATTAAAAAAACTGTGCTTGGAGTGGAGAAACTTGATGGGAAAATGAATTTGTTGACATTCAAACATTCCCCAAACTGGCGATAGCTAAATCGATCTGGCAACCCTTTCTTAAAACCACCGAAGTCAGCTGGCAACATTGATAGCTAGAGAAGCGAACGTGAGCCGAAAATATCTCTTGCTCTTAACAGTAGACCGAGTCTATTTAGCGTTGGAGGAGGGGCTGCCTTCCTTTCGGAGGCGCCAGAAAAAATAATTGTGTTCTACGGTATCAGATTAGTTGTGTCTCATTTGTTTTACTATTTTTCCGGTTAGATTTATTTATTTTTCTTTCTTGTTACAAATGAAGATTCTAAATAAAATCCATTTACGAGGTGGCCGAGAAATAATTATTAAATTTCTTATGCATGGGAATATATATATAAATTTAATATCATTGCACTCATAATTTGTAATTAAACGCTACAAAATTATTCCTGGTGTTAATTGATGTACTATGCTTTTATAAAAATATTATGTTTACTGTTCTGTATTATACGGCTAAGAATTCCATTTGCTTTGGAAAGAAGATATTAAATTATATTAATGAACACAGATTTATGACTTTGAACTTGTTTACTAGTTCCTGAATATTACACACACATATAAATGGCTTATAAATCACTCTTATATTATACTCGTATATAAATATTTATATTTTTTTATAAATAGTACACACATTCATTCTTTTTCGCTTAATAAAAGAATTAATACTTTATTATGAAATTTTAAATAATTTTCCAATTCTGTTTGTTGTTCTGATTCTTTCGAATCTTTTTTTTTTCCGCCTAAATTACAGTTTTGACGAAAGTTACGCACAGCTTAACCATATTTGGCTCTTGCACCCAAAACACTAATTGTTACTCACTCTGGAATTTTTATTACAACCCGAGAACAAGTATCAAGTCTGCTAGTATTGTTGCTACAATTGGTTGAAATTTCATGATGTGTACCTAATGCTCTTTACTAGACCTCTGAAGTCTACATTTTCCGTCATTCTTTTTTTTTTTCCGTCTATAATCATGTTTTGTGCTCACGCTCTTTATAAAATCCATATTGAGTTCTTCTTAAAACATTTTATATCGATTTGCTTGTTTATATTAATCTGCTTCCAAGGGGGCTTTATTTATATGAGTACCTTCCATTTCAGATTAGATATATCTATTTTCCGTATTTATATTTAACTATGCACTAATATAACTTTTAAAAAAATATATATTATCAATAAATCTTAGTCATTTCTCAAAATTCGAAATGTTTTCAACTCATCTCTGCAATGTGCAGTTTTCCTCCATATTTTATTTTTCAATAATTTTAAAACCATATTCTTTGCCCAGAATCGCATGTAATATTTGTAAAAGCGGCATCTGCTCAGCTGTGAAAAGACTTCCTGGAAATCTCTGTAATCTCTAAAAATGAGTCAGATATTTTTAATTTACTTTTGCTTTGTTTTGACTGAAGGGTTTTCGATATAACCGGTCATTAATATTTCTCTTCTTCCCTGAATATTTTCAATCCTTTGCTTTTGTTACGATGTTTTGATCTATTTTTCATCCTATTCTCTATGTATAAATTATGAAAAACGTGTTACGATTTAACTGGTTGCATTTTTTTTCACTCTTGTAAAAAGCCAAGTAATAAAAAAAAGAAAGTTCTAAAGGCAATTTTTTATATCTAATTAACTCTCCCAATATTATAAAAAAGTTTAATGAATAATTAAATATATTTATATAATGCATATATTACACTGTCTGATTCTCTCCAGAAAAATTACAATATGTAAAATTAGTTCTTTTTTTTTTCCCATTCCCATTAATGTATCAATTTCTATCTATAGAATCATACGAATTCTAATATTTGATTACCAACAATAGACTCATTTTTAGTAATATATTTTTCAAGATCAATTCTTAAATTATGTTTATTTTGTTTACTTGCGTAGAAAAGAGCTATATCATTCTTCTAAATAAGTTTATTTTAAAAAATGACTTATAAGTTGTCTGTCATCCCTTACTTCAGCATCAATATTAAATAATTATATGTACTTATTTTTAATAATGTACATTTCAAATGCTTACAATATGTTGCCACATCCGTATTCCGATCTCGAACTGGTATATTTTTTCTTGTTGTTAAACTGACATATTGTGACCAATTCCAACCCATATTTAAAAATTTTTATTTTTCATTATAATATAACAGGCTGGTTTTTTGTGTTTGTAATTATTGCGTTACAAGGTAGTACCAAACGCATATTAACAGTTTTATTGCCATGTCATTAAATATTAGAATTTCTCTTTCCAAAATATATGTGTAAGATTTTCCTCGTACGTAATACAATAACAAACATTAAAAAGTTGATATTTAACATGAGTTAAAGCAAAATTCAGAGATTGCTGTAACTGCTGTTAAATTAAATAATTTTAATAAAAAATAAATTTATCTTAAGACAAATTTCTAATTTCTTTCCTTTTAATGTTTTTTTTATTTTCCTTAAGGAAGTAAATGAATAATTGATTTCCCTTTCTGGAGTTTAGAATTAAACATTTTCTCGATTACAGGCCATTTATTTTCATACGAATTTCAAAATCTGAATTATTAATATTTCGAACTAATGTGCTTAAGTGTTAATATATTTTAATATATTAAAACAAAAACTCTTCTTCAATAATCGACCAAGAAATAGTTATTAGTTTCGATCCAGATACCTATAAAGTGTAATTTCACAAAGGTTATATTTTTATTATATATAATCAATAAACTTTTAAAAATAATAATTTTAAACTATAATTTTTTTTTTACACAGTAAATTCTCGTTCAAGGCATAGGATACATTTTGCGACGTATAAGTCATGAACTATCGGACGAATTTGAACAAATTCAAATAGGTTTAAACTGGCTATAACTGGAGTTTAAATGTCGCTCTTTTTCTAGCAATATATTAAATTTTTCACTATTTATATTATCGTTTGGCCTTATAATTCATCCGGTTACTTAATGAGCTAACCTTGCTTAAAAAAGGGTTTGTATTCGCAATATTTTCATAAGAAAAATTTCTGTTTTACCCATGAATACTGAAATGTATATTTATGAGATGTTTAGATGAAAACATAATAGCCCTGATAGACAAAATTATAATTTTGGATAAATTGAAATAAGCGCTAAAATGGCAACCATTTTGTTGAGGAATTGAACTGATGAGAGTTAACATTTCGAACAATAGGATAAAATAAAAGTAAAACCCAAATTCTCAATATATATTACACATATTTATTACGAAGTAGGATTTAAAAGTTCCCGGTCTGAGACCATAACTTAATATACATTACCAATTAAATTAATGAAACACATTTTCGTTCGAAGTAAGACCCCTTGTGCAACACACTTTTGCCATCGCTTGTAAAGGTTATCGAAAAAGTTCTGGAATACATTATTAACTATGTCCATTAACTCAGGCTGCGATGCAATTTTACCTTATTCTGCAGATTCAAATCAATGATCTTGCAAGAGTTTAGGAAATAGGTTGAAATTGCAGGGACAAGAAGATCACGAGAATAAAGAGGATGTGGCATAAAGAAAAAATAACAATTGGCGTTTTCGCAAGAAAGTTCCAAGAAGTTGGAATTGGTAAACAGGAGAGTTACCATGCAAAAACATCTCAGCCCACTGTATAAATCCTAGATACATGGTGCCTGGATATCGAAGAACACTTCCAACATGACCTTCCCTTTAGAGCGATCTTGGTTGAATTTCTGCTTCCGAGGAGATATTAATTGTCACTTTGACAAAGTTCTCTTGGATTGTGGATTGTATAAAATCACCATTTTTCGTCTCCGGGAACAATTCTGCCAAGTAGGGAAGGATCTTGGTCAACAGTGGAAATTAAAAGTCTCCTTTCATTTTCATTCGAATTGCCTGTTAAGTCTCAGGTGAACAAACAGGGAATGATGTGTTGACATAACCTTAAGCATAATAGGATTCTCAGTCAGTTTTCATTGAAATATGGTCTCGGATATCCTAACTGTTACTACCACAATTGTTTGCCACGTGTTTCCGTATACAATCGCAAAAACCTTTTCAATGTTTTCAGATAAGTGGTCAGTATGCTGACGGCCAACGCGTTCGTCGTTAGCCACACTTTCCCTGCCTTCTCTAAAACTTTAATGTCACAGAAAAGCTTGAGTTGTATCACTGTCGCACATGTGCTTGAACATTTCTTTCGTCTTCGTAGCCTTTTCCCAAGCGGACATAATATTTGAAATTATTTGCTATGAAAATCATTCACCACCACTTTCAACCGCCGAAGAATAAGCGTAATGAACCTCAAAATACCCATGACGAACCACCGACCACGTGGTTTGGGTCAAACTACTTTTAACAGAGGGGAGAAGTAGTAGCAGAGAAATGCTATCGGATTCTTTACGACTGAAAATAGTTTTTAAGTTTTGAAAGAAATAGATATAAGAAAATAATTTTGGGCTCAATCCCAAAACATTAGAATCTTACTTCGGAAGTATGAATAGGAGTTGCTCGAATAAAAGACGTGTGCTCCTAAAAGACTAAATTAGAAAAACGTTTAATGATAAGAATTAAAGACCGTGCTCGATAAACATACCTTTTTACAAAAATCACTGTTATGTATCAAAAATTATGTAAAGTTAATCTTATGCGTGATACGAGATTGTTAATGGGCTCTATATATTTTCTCGCCTATTACACGGGGAATTTCAATGTATTTAACGCCTACTGTAAAAAAATTTTAAGCGAAATCGCATAAAATTACAGGGAACAAATATTTCTAGAACTAGTGAAATGAATGAAAAAGTGTTTTTAATAAACAAGCTAATTGAAAGTATTAAAATCGTACAGAAAGGATAAGTTTACTAAAGGATGTTTTGATTTTTTAACACGAAATACAAAAAGGAAATATATCAACTGTTTTCAATTCATCCAAAAACACTTTAGACTCTGCGAAAAATTTCGAGATTTACAAAATATTATAATATAACTAAATAGCAGTCGTTATTATTATTATTGTTGTTGTTGTTCATTTGTAATATGCGTGAATTTGTTTTTTGAATGCATTTTTTGACTTTCTTGATGATATCTTGACATTTAAGTAAGAAGTCTTGGTTGAAAATTAGATAGAATTGAAGATTAGATGATACCATTTAGTTTCTTTTGCAATTTTCTTCAAAAATGTTTACAATTGACATTACCTTCTTCACGAATCAATTCTGAAAAGAAAAAAAAAAAGACAAAGCAAATGTATGAAGATTCGATTTAAAACCATTAAAGTTCTCGCACCTTACTATGGAAACATGCTTGAATAAAAATACAGCAGCAAAATAAAAAACATTCTAAATTTTGTATATTTACATCTCATTCGCGATGGTTGAATTGCTAAATCACAGCTTAAAAATATATCAAGTATCCCTTTATTTTAATTTATAAAGGAATTTTTTTCAAAAAAAAAAAAAACACAATTACTTTAGAACTGATTGTTTACTAGCCAGGATTAGACTAAGATCTTGAGAAATGTCTTCCAAAAAATTCTTTTTGTACTCGCTATCTCCCAACTAAACAAAATATTATTAGAATTAAATTTGAAGAAAATACTTTCATTCATATAATTACGAGAGAGAATGGTTATTTTATTCTCTCAGATAGTGCATTATAGCTCCAATATACTTTTTATGAAGAAGAAAAAAAAAGTTTCATGTATCTTGATGGATACAAATAACAGTTGTATTGCCAATGTTTTACATTTATTTGACATTAAATACATTTTTGTTCGTTCTCTTCAAAGGAAATTCTTCCTTCATTAGTTTTTTCTGGAAGGATTAGATTTTACACCTTTCAAAACGTTGCAATGGTTTTTCTTCTTTTTTAAAGTAATGTTTCATAAAATAAAAATATACATCTATGTAAAACATCGAATGATTTAAAAATCCCAGTGCTTTAATATTACATCTTTAAAGATTGTTTGGACCTTTTATGTTTAATATCTATTTGTATTTTTATGTGTATTCAATGTCTTTATTTTCATTAGTACTTTTGTGATGTCTTTGGTTTATATGTATGTATTTGGTTTATATGTATGTGGTGCTATTCCCACGCCATCAACCCAGAATTTATCTGTTGTGTATTGGCAACATCCTTGTTTTTGGAACGAAGAACTAGGTTTGGCGGGAAACGCCATCAGTGTATTAGTGTTAGAATACGAGCTTGCCGCACAGTATGGCTGCTGGCAGTCGTTAAAATAAATTTATAGTTTGTTAAAAAGTTTCTCATCTTTTTACACACGACTAAAGATTATATCAAAATTCTTGTTTTGACCACATTTTGAAATCAACAATAGTTTCGTTCATATCCTTCTTTCATTTTATAGTTGTTCGGTGAATTTTTTTTTGAAAAAGAAACACACAAACACACTGAAAAAGAAAAACACACACAAGTTTATTTTCCTTCCATTAATATGTCTCTCAATTAACTAACCACTACATCTTATTTACACACACACACACACACACACAAAAAAAAAAAACCTTTGAAAGACAATATTAGCTAAAACAGGAAGAATTTTTATTACTTTTTCATGAAAATTCAAATTACAAATTAGCTCAAGTTAGAAAATATCCAAATCGCTTTTATGCTTCTATCTGCACATGCATCTTAAACTATTATCTATGGAAACAAGAAAAAAATTTCTTCCAGTTAAGAACTTAATTGCTTTGAATATGACTGTAACCGTTTATTATAAAAGCATATTCTCAAGGTATATTTACATAAAGAGACCATGCATAGCATTGAAAAATATAAAAGATTATGGAGGATGGTGTGGATAACTTTGAATAAGTTTTATTCATGAAATTCATTATGCTTCTATTAAATTGGAAATTTTTAAGATTACATATTGTTTTCTTATAGGAGATATTAAATATTCAAATTATAAGTGGAATAACACATTTGATTTTCTTAGTATAACTTATTAGTTACATTTTAAAAATATTTTTATTTGAAATGATAAAAAGAAATTGTATGCAGAATAAAATGAAAGGATTTCATTTCTTCCGCATGTGATCAACACACTTTTCAAACAGTGAAATAGCTTAGCAAAAATGGAAACAGCATAAAATTCTTTCAACGTCATTTACATGTTATCACATATATTTCAGCGAAATGATGAATAGTGATTTTCCCACTGACATTGAAATACATATTTATTACTTAAACTTACCCGTAGATCTTCCAACGTCATGCTGAGTAGCCAAATTTCATCGAAGTTATTTAGAAAATACCAAAGTTCCAGACCGAAACAAAAAACAGGAATCAGTATACGGCGAAAATTCAGCGATATATTTTCTTTTATCAGTAAAATTGTTGCTGCCACTGCCAAAAAATTCTGAGAAAGACATCCAATCAATGCTTCTCAAAGGTTCGAAACCAGAATTCTTCGTTGAAAGTGCTATCTCGACCAAGTGCAATATCTAAACCTGTTTAATTACAATAATACAATGAGTTTCCATCTAAAAGGTGAAATTAGTGATCATTTTTTTTTCTTTCCATCTGGCCTTGCTCTGGAAAAGATGGTACTATATCTTCGAAAAGTAATTTCCCGAAATGGATTGAATGAAAACAAAGGATGGTAGTTCTGGACTAAATGGTTTTAAACACAATTCGTTGTGTGCAATTGTTTGGTTTTTTTTTGTTAGAAAAGTATATCAAAAGTATTTTGCAATTAAAAAGCCATTTGCATTTGTCCTTGTATCTGCTTGATTTTCACAGAGGATTTAAAAACTATTATAAATAACATATTACCCTGTCTCTGTCTCTTTGAATACCTAGCATAAGGAACATTAGTTCAAGTAATGGATGCTTCACTTAGTTTTCTGCACTCGAACCGTCTTTTTAATTGGAAACGTTTGAAGCAATTAACATGAACTATGATCCCAAAGAAATTTTGTTGTACAACACCCAACACTTTCGATTCAGAGGCGATGTACTACAGTTACGATGTACGTATTTATATAGAATATGCTACTTCATGATAATTAAATAAAGAAAAATTACATTAAACTATAGTTACGTAAAAAGACTATTGAAATTTAAAATTAAAGTGAAAAAAAAAAAAAAAAAAGCATAGAGGAGCTCAGAAAATTGCGAAAGACAAAAGAACTCGCTTTGGATTTAAAACTTTTTTTTTAATTGTTCAGTTAAGCAAGAAACTCTTCAAAAAAAAACATAAACAAACGGAGTGGATATAAGGCAGTTTTCTCTCTGAGGGACGAACGATAGAACTTAGGAGAAAAATCTCAAATTTAGGATTGAAAACAATAGAATAAAAAAATATGGGGATTAATTTAATTTCGAACCACCTCTCAACGCCATAAAATTTACCATGATTAATTATATTTAAGGTTACATAGATGTAATTTGAGAAAACGAAATTAAAAATTTGTTCTTCCGACATCGAGCCTCCTGGGTGAGCTAGGTATTCTAACCACTACACCGTGCCTGAGTCAAGCATTTTTGCTTTCCTAAAATAGACTAAAATCATGCTTTTTTTCATAGTGTTTTTGATTTATGTAAATAACCTAGCGATACTTCTCTATTCCCGACCTTCTTTCTTGTCAACCAATTTTTATCTTTTCATCCCACATTCAAACCTCTAGATCAGAGTTACACATTTTGACGTAACGTATCCACTTTGTCTCTTGCGTCATTAAACTCCACCATAACTCACTCAACTTGATTGACGTAAAATTGCAGATTGTTATTTGCATAGAGAAACAAATGTTTGAAGAAAGATTTACATTGCTTGAAAGTATAATTAACTGTATGAACTTCTTTAGGATTCTGAATATTTTGCATCACCAATATACCTGATATTTAATTTAAATTGAAATGAAATTTAAAAGTACAAATCAATTAAATAGCATGCACTGAAACTTGATTTTATAAAGAAAGAAAATATGTCTCATATTTAAAAAGGTATAGCTTAGTTATTTTTAGTAAATAAAAGCGGTGGGCAAGATTGTATATGTTGTTTTCAGATTATTATTACATTTGTTGGTTTAAAATTAACTTAAAATAATTGGCATTTTAATTTACAATATCTGTATTAGTTATACTATTCTAGCTTTTTTATGTGGTACAATAAATTTGAAATAGACTGTAAATACAAAATTGGCCTTTTTTTTTTTACTTTGTTGTTAGAAAAAACGGTTTTTTTTCCTTCAGACGACGGAGATTTCGCCAAGCACAGTTCATGAAAAATGAAGCGACTCGAGTAGAAAGGTTGCATGGATATTGTATTAATGTATCTGAACAATCGAGACTGTCAGCTCAAGTTCCAGAAAGTAGACAAAATTCTGTTTTCTTTATTTTTGTTTTTCAATTAAAGGAAAATACTAAATTTATATTCTGATTATGTGTATCTTACTAGAATATTATGTCAATTTAGACAATCATGGACGTCAGTTGATGTAGTGTTGCACACAAAGATTGACGGCAGAGGATCACAGAGCCAATGTGGAAGATTGAAACTATATTTGGCTTTTTATCACTTCCCCCAGCTAAAGAAAAGTGCAGAAAAACGAGAAAGATCACTTCTTTGAAATAAACTTATTGATTTCGTAAAATTGTAAAAACATTAATAAATAAGACGTCATTTTAAGAATGTCCTTTTATTGAAAATGATTAGACAGAGCATTAATAAAAAAAAAAGTGCAACAAATCATAATACAATAGAAGTGCTTTATAGAAAACTTAAAATTCTAATCGAATCACAATTTGTAACTAGTTTACTTAAAAGTATGCACTTTTTAAGATCAGTATTTCTATACAGAATATGCTAAAATAAAAATAAAAACATGATAGTGGGTTTATAATTCCAAGAGAAACAATTGAATTCAAAGGCCTATTATTTTTCTTCTGAAAAAATATTTTTATTAGAGACCACAGATTAATTTTTTTGTACCTTCACATTCCGAGTCCAAAAATATGGCAACAAAAAAAAATATATGATTTTGAAGAATATACATAGATAATGTTAAAAGTTACTAAGTGCGCACTGTTGTTCCAAGATCGTTGCCCCATTGATAAAAGTGTGACTAATATGTCAAAACGAGGAGATATTTTCGTTAAATATACAGTTATGATAAAGAGAGCCGCGCGTCTCAGGACAGGTGTGTAATAAAAATTTCTTGAATGTTATTGACAGGTTAAAACAAAAATGAAGAACAAAGATACAGACGGTACTCAAAACGGCAAAAGATTAAATAAAGCCTGTGAAAAGTAACAAATGACCTCGAAAAATTTTATTGCCATTCCACGTTGAATGCGAGTAAAAGCTAACAAAGAAGTTCGTCAAATGACGTAATTCGCAGCACACAATGTCCGCCATCTGCTATCCCAATATGAAATACCTATCAGTAGTGGAAGAAATGTAAATTCGGTGTTTCGCAAGTCAAGTTGCAAACATCTGCTACACGTCTGATGCAGACGCTATTTTCTGCCATTCTACGCAAATACCTGGTCGAAATATTTAATGCAGCTGTAGACAACAAATGCCATTTTCCCAATTTCCTCATACACTCTCTTCTATAGAAATCGCTTTTTGTCTTTCACAGATTCAACTTAATTATATATTTATTTTTTCGAAAAAAAATTCAAGCTTGAAGAATGGAATTTATTCACCATTGGGATTTTATTCAAGAGAAAGATGAGCTGCGTCAAGAAATACATTGCTGAATATATGCAAAGCAAAAAGATGAAAAAAAAAAATTTATGTAGGACAAATTCCGTTATTTATTCATTAAATAGGAATGGAATACAATCGTAAAATTCGATTGATTTCCAATTTAGATTATTTATTTTTTATTTATGATTTTAAAAATATTATTTGATTTTTAAAGCTTCATTCTGCGTTCATTTAATTCCTAAAGATCAAAATCAAAGGGGAAAAACGAAAAAATACTTTTAAATTAGACTATGATTTTTCTTTTTCTGTTATTCTTTCGGGATCTAAAAAGCTAACAAATCCTCGAATGAATAACAGAAAATCGACAAATAAGCTTTTTTTAAAAAAAATAACTGTACAAATTTTTCGTCAAAACACAGTAACTTAAGGCAGTTAAATTTGAAAATTTAGAATCAAAATAAAAAAAAAAACGAAAATAAATAAATAAATTTAACCAGAATTAAAATTAACTAAGGAATGCCAAACCCACTTATTTATTAATTGTTTTTCAATTTGTTTCGTCTCCAATTTGTACTTTTTCTCATTTATTAAGAAAGGAATCTGCATTGTGTGTGTGTGTCTCACTGGTTAAAAAAAATGCACTGATTTTTATATTTTATTAAGAAGGATTTCTCTCGGAATTCAATTTGTGCCAATTGCTCATTAGATTTTTCTTCTTTCGCACCTTTAAAATTAATGCTTAATTTTCTCCAATTTCTTCTGCTGTTTAAATTCTTTATCATATAATTCTTAACATTATTTTTATTTGAATTTTACTTTTTGTTTCTCCAAAATTATGCATAAATCTAACATTCGACTTATATTAAACTCGATAAAAAAAACTCCCCTCCTCTCTTGAATGATATTTCTCATTCTTCTGAACTTTTCTATCAATATTTAATGTTAATTATTTTCTCCTTTAAAGATATTTAAAATGTTTTCATATTTCCCTTTTTAAAAGAAATTCGAATTAAAGAAAAGTAATTTACATTCTTGAAATGCAATTCATCAATGTGTTTCTTCCCTCAACTCATCAATGTAATGTTGACCAATTACATAATTTTTACAAATTTATGTGTTGTAAACAAGATTTTATTTACAATCCTTCAATGCAATTCAGTTTCAAAATGTTCTTAAAAGTTGTATTATTGATTTTTAACATAAAACCTTCGTAATATTTAATTGACGTTTTTATTTGTTTGTCAGTTTTTAGAAAATTAGAGTTTTTCTTAACTTTTTATTCAAATTTCTATTTACAATGCTAAGTACTAAGTGTTGTTAATAATTTTAGTTTCTTTCTGGTGACTATTCCATTACTGTCTTTCTTACACTTCTGAAAAATCAGTTTTGCGGCTATTTCCCTGTATTTTAAGCTGCTTTATAGTTTGATTTCCGTAATTACTTTTCTAAAATGGTAAATCCCTATGCATCAGCTGCGACTGACTCATCATCAATACACATACATAATTTAAAAGTAGTGAGTTGTGTGATGGCCGATGTGTCATCACCGCAATGCTTTGAAAGATTTGTCTTTTTTAATCTGAAATAGAGGTGTTTGACATTAGATAATTAATTTCTATCTGCATTTGTTTTTGTAGTCCTTAAAAAGTTTCAACATTATTTCTCATGACGTGTCATTTGTATTTTTTTATACTACATTTTGTTTTAGAATGCTTACTTATTCGATTAATTTTTAATTTAATAAATGTTTTTTTTCCCTATTTAGACTTTTATTTGGTTTTATAATATTTTATATGCTTATTTATGTGCAACTTGGCTTTTTGCAGTTAAACTGATTACTATGTTTACTTCTTTTTTCAATGGTTGATTTACTGAATTTCTTGGTTTTTGATTTGTTACCAATTTTTTTTTTGTAATGTAATTCATTGAAGTGTGATGGTCTGATCAGTATTACCGCTAGAAACAGTCATTATATTCCATTCCAAACTATGGAACAGTATTATAAATTGCATTACTTCTATTATTCTAAATTTTTGCTTTTCTTTCTGTGGGCTTTCTTTTAGTAAATTTTTCTCGTTTGTTAATATGTTATTTATTTATTTTGGTTTTTAGGTTTTAAATTTTTAGATTGTTTGAATATTATATGATTTTTTTAAATCTGATTTGCATAAATATTAATTAGCTCTTTTTTAATGATTTCTTAAATATTTAGTTTTTTTTATATACTAATAGTAATGATTGTGAGGGGGATATTTTTTGTTGCTTATTTATTACATGCATGTTGTAATTTGTGATTTTTACTATTTGTGTTTTGTTCTTATATATATATATATTCTGCTTTCAAATACTTTACCTATCACATAGAGTGTAAATCTTGATTTCATAATCGTTTTTTAAGGAAACATAATACCCCGAAAATGACCAAAATATTGAAAAATATTTTATTATTTTATTTTAATTGTAGGATTGTTCTAAATACATGTAAAAAATTAAATAGCTCTAGCTACATATGATTTTGAGAGCTATTTATATTTTCTTTAACAAGTGCCAAATAATTTTATTGACTTTCAAAATTTTAAACTGATTTTTCGCAGTTTTTTACTTTTCATGACAGTCATATGTTTAAAATACTAAGATTTTTTTTGCAAAATCAGAATTAAGATTTGGAATTTTTTTTTTTTTTTTTTTTTTTTTTTTTTTGTGATTTTGCATAAATTGTTTGGCAATCCTATACACGGAATAAAAATTGAGATAAATAACTACTTATTTAAAATCCGCAAAATTAGATATAGTTTTTTTTTATTTGTTTTTCGTAGTGTCTGATAGATTAACCCTCTTAAAACTAGTACACTAGTACAACCATACCCATGCATATAGTTGTGGGAATGCCTCTAGCAAACTGAAAAAATCGCTTAAAAATATTAAAATTTGTATGAATGGTACAAATTTCGAAATATTTTGAGGGAAAAAAAATTTAAACTCTAAATAATTGTTTGCTCAATAGCGATTTTATTTTCAGAAATTCATATTTTATGTTTATTCAAATTTGGTGCGAGTATAAACTTTCTCTTATTTATATTAAATGAAAAAACTTGCTCCCAAGGTGCCGTGTCCCTTTAAGTGTGAGCGTACAATTTAAAAGTAAAATTACTCATTGTTATTCAGATATTTGTTGTTTAAGTGAAAAAAAAATGTCCTTTATCCTGCCTCCCGAGACAAATAATCATAAATGCGTTTTTAATGAATTAATTCTTGATTTCTCTTCTTAAATCATTCGTGCTAGTGACGCTTCGAAATCTTTATTGTTCTTTTAGTTTAAATTTTCCCGGGCTTAAAAAATCCCTTCAGAAGGTGTCCATCTCCTTTATTATCGCCTTTGGGCAAAGGGGCATATGTACCCCTCAAGATTTTTTCTCGAAATTTAAATATTTTACGATAATTCTTTTTCTTTATTGTTTTTGGAAGTCTAAAATTTCAAACGCAAGATTTTTTTTTTCTCCTTGTGCTTACATATTTTTTTTCATCACGGAGAGAAAAAAGGATTACAACCACGCAAATTACTGGAAAAAAAATAGAAAAGTCTTTGCTGTCTCCGAAAGAATGCCCCAGGGTCAGTGTTTGTAGACGAAGAGAGGGAAGGTGTTGAAAGAAAATTTACCCTCCCCCAAAAAATGCAAATTTTATTCTCAAGGTATCTTAAACTCTATTTTTCTTAAATAACCTTCATTTTTGTAATTTTTATGAATCAATTCTCGACAAGTTTTTAATAAGAGAAAAGACTGATAAAATCTATTATTTCCTTTTTATTCAGTGATAATTATAAACTACAAAATTGCTTCTTTCGTGTTAAAGACTATATGCATTCCTCAAAATTAATTTCTGGCTACGCCACTGGGCCTGGGACGCTAATTACTAGCTAGTAATTAGCGTCCCAGGCGTTGCACCTCCAGTTAACTTCCCAGGCGAAATTTATACTCATTTATCGACCCCGGAGAGATGAAGGGCTGAGTTGAGCCATGATCAATTACATATGTCGAAGCCACGGGGGATCGAACCTGGGTCGGCAATACTCGTAGTAAACGCGCTAACCGCTTCACCACCTGACACGTTTAATGTTCTTATTTTTGATATTTACATATTTATACTTAAAGAACTTCGGGGTAGTAAAAAAAATAATTTCACTGAGACGTTTATTTTAAAGTTGGTTAAATAGCTTAGGATACAAATATGTTTTTTTAAAAAATATACTCGATGTTACAAACATTGTTTTGTTTCAAGTATATATAAATTTGTGTGTGTAATGAATTTAAATAATAATTAATAAATAAAAATGCGAATTCCAATTTCTTAGTTGCGAGGAAAACACTTTTGTTCCATCAAAATTACTTATTCATTTCGATCAGATAGAGAGAGGCAATAAGTATACATATTTTTAAGAAGTTAGGAGACACAGCTTTGCCGTCTTGATTACAACAGAAGAGCGTAGAAGGGAGAGAATTTTTACCATGCAGTCGATTTTATAGATAGGGATATTTCCTGATCACGTGGTAACTCATATGGTAGAAGATGAAGGGATTCTGAAGGATATTGATGACGGTCTATCAGTCTAGTAGGGATAATTTCCGACAGATTTATGACTTTGGGAAAGTTAATTCAATAGATTTTATGAGTGCGTGATCGCATAAATTAAAGGATACTTCGGAATTGTATCGGCAAATAAGGATGAAATGTTTACTACTACGTTATAGAATGGAAAAAATTAGAAAATAATATTAGTTTATGCGACATCATTACATATAAATATATTCCACGAACTCAAATAATTAATTTAAAATTAATTTTAGAAAACATAAAAATTAAGCATTTATGAATGACGTAACGATGAAATGTTAATTTAACTAATGAATACACAGTACTCCCTCAATAATTCGGTATCTCACCTTTTCGGAATTTTTACACAGTCTGACAAGTCATAGAAAATTATTTTATGCTGTCGACTTCAATATAATACAGGCTATCAATGCAAACAATGCTTTTCTTGTAGTTTTAGTCATATCATGCGTTTGACACTTTATTTGAGTGTATTGTATGAAACTTTATACAATGATACAGATCTTTTGTTGTTTACGGGCATTGTTTTTAGTGATTTCCCAATAATCCGGCAGTGCTCAGAAGCGACATCTGCCGGATTATCGGGAGAGTACCTTATTTTGATGACAATATTTTTTCTTTACAAAAACGATGGAATAAAAATTCATTTCTAATACATGCGAACGAAATAAAAAAAAAAAGTTAAAGCCGCATTAATGGAACTCGAGGGAATTTTCCCAAAACCATGACAACGAAAAAATTCTTCCAGACACTTTCCGTATGTTACGCGGATAATTGCAAACTAAAAATTACTTTTACTTTCAGTTGACTTTCCTCAAATTGGGTTAATTTATACTTCCGGGAAAAGTGGTGTTTCAGAACAGTTTGTAAAAATAGAGCAGGCGATAAAACAAAAAATTTAAACGACGCGCGGCGATGAATTCCAATTGAAAACTTGTATGGAAACTCTAAGAATAAACCGTGGAAATAAAATTAAATCGGCGCCAGTAAAAAAAAAATGAACATTATGTTGCTTTCTTCAGAATGATCTCATGCTGCGACATCACGTTCTCGAACAAATCATGAGAACAGTTTATTACTACTCAGATAAGCTCAACTAAAGATGTTCACGCTGCTGTGATATCTAAGAGCTTATCAGTGATGCTATTTTCTGCTGTTTAAAAATATCGCGAGTAATTAAAATTTGGGATGAATTTAGGATTATATTTCTTCATTGAAACAATGCTCAAATTATATTGTAAATTAGTAATGTAATTATTGTTTTAGTGCAGGAATGACAAACTTTTTTTTTTTTGGAAAACCATTTAATGATAAACGTATTATGGAACAAGTTAAATTGTGTTCTGTTGCGATGAATGTAATCGTTTTTTCTGAGATAATATTTTATCATACTGGAGTTCGAAATCAAGCACTTCTTATCAGTACAGTTGTTTGCAAATGTTCATCTGTTAATGTTCATCTGCATTGCGACTTAACTTATTTCATTATCAGAAATATCATTTCACATTGGTAAGTTTTCTCAAATGCAGATATAAATCTCGCGAGCATATAATTTTAATTGGTCGTGTGTATCTTCATAAAGATATTTATAGAATTGTGGATTGGATCCACATTTCTTCAAATATCATTGTTGGCATAGTACCATTTTGCAGATAATTCATTCACTTCCAATTGAAAGTTTGATGAACGCTCCCCTCAATTATACTGCCAAATGGATTATGAAATATGGAAATATGCATCAAGGCCCAAAAAGCTCTTGGTAATTTTTGTTCATTCAAAAACATAATTAACCCGCATGTCGGATTCAACACAGCGAGCGGAACCCCAATTTAGAGAAATTCTTCGATAACCAAAGTAATTCCTGTTGTGACATAGGGCTATTCGAGATTTTCTCTTCACTAACCTTGGGGACTTTAATTGAAATCGATTGCACGAATTAAACAGTTTCTTCCCAACCAAAATGAAACATGATTATGATAATTAGAGGCAGGTAGAAATAAAGTGAAGTGATCAAGATAGGAGAGTATATAAACAAAGGGAAATTTCGAGGATAGAGGTCGAGTGGCACTAGCACTGAGTATATACCTTACAGGTGGTAGACGATTTCAAGACTTGTTACAGGCGAAGTGATTGTTGTGGAGTCAAGAAAGCAAGTCAACCTCGACTGGAGAGATTTTGGTAAGACACCATTGATTCGATATTAGTTGAATGGGTGAACCTATCTAGGGTGTATTAAGGAGAGCACTTACCCTTCAGCCATTATACTGCAAGGTTATCAAATAAATAATTGTGTTAGATTTGTTTAGCGTCTTCTTTTATAGGTTAATGACTTTTAGTGTTAGTTATATTTAACTGAGTTATGGCTCAAGGTTGAGTAGAAGTGATTCGCCACAGTGTTAAATCTCAGAATGTTTAAATCGGTACCTCAGTAGAAACTATATTCAGTTTTGAAATATTCATTTCATATTAAGATATGACCGCTTGGATTCACTAATGTGCATTTGATAATAAGTGTGTAATATTTTATAAAGTCTTATGTTTAGTGATATAATCCATTGTCCTTCGATGATTATTTATCGACATTTTAAGTACCACGCAAGAAAAAAAAATTTTTTTTTCAGGTAATTGTAAAATATCGTACCTAAAGATTAAATGATTCATTTTTCTGAACGCAATTTTAAAAGATTCATCTTACTGCTCTCTCAATAATTTACCAACGAAATAATTTACAACCGTGCAATTGAATCGGCCGTTTTGAAAAAGGGTCCCTCTCGAATTTCCCCCACAAATTCCCCTTTTGGTGATTTCCCAATCCTTAAGCAAATACTCATGTATTTCATGTAAAAACGCGAAACATTTCGTTCGTTAAAGCACTTCTAGAACGCTTCCCAACGTTCATTTTCAAACAGGTCATATCCTAGAGGGTAGCTCTCATCTCTTCTGTGACGCATGCGCTGACTACCTCTCTTGGCCTCACAGAACTGAAATACAGGACATAAGGAAGCTCTACCAGTATATATCAGCCAATTATAACGACTTCTACAGTGAAATAATAAATGAATGGCCCACAGCAACAAACGAAGCGCTTGAGCAATTTTAGCTTTCAATTCTTACTTAGCTTGTCACATTATTCTAAAACCTAGAAAAAAAATTATAGCGATATTGTTTTTTATTATGAATTTCATAAAAATACTTTTTTTTTTGTGAGTTTAAGTGGACTGGAATCTTTAACATACATTTTGTAAAGGCGCCAAGCTCTGTAAAAGGAAAAATATTTTTCTGGACATGCTATCGGACCGTAAATAATTAAGTAACATTTTACATCATCTGCAATCAATCGGTCTTAATGACAGAAAATTACCGATTTAAGTTTTCTAGAAATGTTATTAATAGAAATGATTTTTGCTTCTCAAGTAAAATCTGTAAAAGCAGAAACAGACCCTTTTTAAAATGAATGATTCCATTATTTTTACTCTGTCAATTCATCTTGTTGCATTGTAGGAACTATTAATTTCAAAACGATTTTGTTTTAGCACAACTTTAATGGAAATTGAATTTGATTAAAAATATCCCTTTTTCCTCAATGATAAGTCACATTCATATCCTCTTCGTTTACATCACACAATTTGACCTTCGTTAAATGTCAAGGAATTTCTTATATCGACAGACAAAATTATTTGAGACAAAACATTGTTGAATCAGAAATCAGTGTTGAAGATAAATAATAAATACACCGTCTAAAAGACTAAAAAAAAAATAATAATTTTATCAACCGCCGTCAAAAAATAAATGAACAACATAATTTTAAATTATGATACCTACGCATGCAAGAATGATTCAAATAAAACATCATCAGAACACGTGCTCAATTTTTTTACGTTGTTTACTTATTTACACACACTTTATTTATTTATTAATTTATTTTTTGCATTTGTTTTCCAGAATGAAAAACTCCTAAAAGCACCCGACCTTGGCACCACACTTCACCCAGCACAATCTTCCATCCAGAAAAAAAAAAAAAAAAGAACAAGACATTTTTTTTTGTTGTGCATTTCCTAACATTTCTTTTTTCTTTCTTTCTTTCCCACTTCGAAGGTTGAGGGCCACTGCCAACGCAAACCCAAAAATCCACGCACAAGGTAAACAAACAGGCCGGGTGTCTCTCCAGCCCACCTTACACCCCCTCCTTTTCCCCACCGTCTCACTGCATCATCCGGTTGATGCTCAATCATTCCCTTCAAGGTCAAAAGAACGCTTTTCCTGCGGAGCTAGATCGCTTCTCTCAGAGGGATGTAATTAACGAAACCTGAGCCCATCCGTCCACGATACTGCCCCCAGCGTCTACGCGGGGTCATTAACGGGGGGTTGCTTTTCGGAACAGCTGCCCACCCCTTAGCCAGCCTTCGATTTTTTTTTGGACGTAAACAGGAAAGTACATCGTCCCAAGGCCTTCTCTTTGTAAGTAGGTCTCTCCGTCTCCGTCTACAGTATGAAAAAAAAAAAGTTTGCGGACACAATTGGCATTATGTAACATTTATATAAAAAGTTTTTACTTCATTGCAGGGGAAGGTGGTCATTTCATGAATTAAATTTAAGAAGAACGGAGTCCCGAACAATTTTTTTTTTAAAATAGGTATTTATAAAAGAAACATTTTATATATTCGGCATTTTTAAAATACGCTATTCTGAAGAAAGAAAACATTTTGAAACAAAACATTATTTAGAATCCCTACTACTATTTCTACAAATTTTAATATTTTTAAACAATTTTTTCCACCTCAATTCCATAAAAGGATTTCTCAGAATTCTTTGTATGGGTTTGGTTGTACTGATATTAATTGTAGTTTGTTTTTTTTTAAAAAAAAATTCTATCAGACTCTATACAAGAAAGACAGTAAAAAAGAGTTATATCCAATTTTATGATTTTTTTAAAAATAAAAATAACGATTGATCTAATTCCTTAATCCATCCACAGAATTTTCAAATAGTTTATACAAAAAAAGAAAAAGAAAAAAACATCTTAGCATTTTATAAAAAAAATAACCGACGTGAAAAATAAAAAGTAGTTTAAAGTTTTGAAGGTCAATGAAATAATTCAGGGCACACACTCTTAAAGAAAATTTAAATAACGTAATTGAAACTATGGAATTTATACATATATTTAGAAAAGTCATACAGTTTAAATTAGGTAATAAAACATTTATCGATTAATTTGGTCACCTTTTACGGTACTGTGTCCATTGAGGTGGATACGGGAAAAGAAGAAAAACGAAAATAATGTATCCTTGCTCAAGTTTTATGAATTAATGTTACAAATTCGTCCTATTGATGTGTATTGACATGTCTGAAAATATTTGTAATTTTAATTCGTGAATTTATAAATGTTAATTAAAAAAGTATTAATAGCTGTGGTACAACAAAATGAGTCACTCAACTATGAGAAAATACATTTTGACACACTTTCATCAATTATGTTTGAAATCCTTGCAACTTCTTGAGAGTAAGCTGAAATCGTTTGCTTGTGTTTTTCAGACACACGCTTTAGGCTTACAGAGTTCCTATTTATACTGTAGTTACTCAAATATTGTTTTTCGCACGTATTCATCCGACAGATGTTAAATGTTGATTCAGAGCTATCATAAAATAAAAAAGGAACAACTCAATCTTGATTTTTTTTTAAAAAAAAATCTGTTCATATAAATGTTAGAGAAAAATATTTAAACGGAAAATTATCAAATTTGGAGCACATTTGACAAACTTTTGTAAGACTAAAAATGCTTTCCAAATAGCTACACATTTCATGAAACAACTGATTTTCTCTTATGTAATTTCAAGAACAATAAATAATCATTTCTCAAATTTATAAATGCTGCATTTTCTGGCGATCGTTACGAAAGCAAAAACAAAAAAAAAAAAAAAAAATTATAGGAAGCGAACTGATCCTAATCCTTTCATACGGGAAAGGGAGAGAGGTTAGAATGTTCGTCATTATATATCAATTAACTTTTATTTAGGAATGAACTCTTTTAATCAATGAATAGAATACGGCAGAAGCCCTATAATGCCGTTATGCTTTAATAAAAACTTTTCATTATCTATATTGTATAAGCTTTTTAAGTTGATAAGTACCTCAATTACCTGTTATTAATTTTGATTTGTTAGGCTTCACGAAGCCGTAGATAGAAGTAACCCAGAGCATGGAGAAGATAGATATCAATCTACTGAGTTCTACAATGATGATTTTCGAAAGGTCAAGAAACGATGGGAGAAATGTACAACTTTAATTGGGTATTGGGCAGAGGGAGATCTTAAGAATAGTACATAAAAATTAAGTTTCCGTCTCGATTATTTTGCAGTAATTCCCACACCCTGGGGTAATAGTTAAAATTTACATTACACTGAGTGTTATTTCAATCTACGGCTTCTGGAAAGCAACCAAATCAACATTATCAGTAGTTATTTTCAACCTCAATGATCAATTAATGCATTGAGAAAAATTTATTCAGAAATCTCGGTCATTTCTTAGTAATAATTGAAATTTTATGATACTCACTCCCCCCCCCTTCCGGACATCTTTATTTTTTTAAGAAAAATTAAATAGAAAAACCACATTCTTTTTTTTTTTATCATAAATACTTTTACATATTTATTTGCAAACACACCTCATTTGTAATTACCTATACATACGCTCGCTTTGAATTTTTTATACACACAAAAAAAAATCACTGATTCTTTTGAAATTTTCAACACTCATTGAAAAAACCACTCAGAAAGAAATTCCAAGGTCAGAGTCATTATTATTTTCGGTATACAATATAATAATGTACAAATATTGCAAGAGATATTGATTTTTTAATGAACCAATCATCATCACACACATTCTTCCAGGAGAATACCATACATCCTCAAAACATTAGTTTTATCATCAGATTTCAACGCTGTATACTGAACTGGCATCTTTTATTTTTAAAGTTGAAAATTTAACTAACTTAAAATAAGATGAAACATGAACAATAGAAGCTAGTATATTCAGAAGTACAGCATTACATCGACTTCTGTATTCCGAAAGTAATAAAATAAGTAATATAATCTGTAGAATTGTTTTAATATTGCTTTTCAACGCTTATTTCTAAGTTTATTTCGAAATATTGACTATGATTAATGCAGAAATAATAAATTGTCAAATAATATTTTACTTTTAAATTTTATAGCTCTCTTTGTTTTGTGATGTTATTTTTTTGTACAATTCCTCACATATTTAGAATATTAAATAACGCCAAGGAACGATGTGACATGTTCAATAAGCAAATATATATATGCAACATTCCTCCTCGAGACGAAGTTGGTGTAGAAGCATCAACTTCATTCAACATCGAACGGAAAGCAAATTGAATTACATAGGAAGGCTCTGTAATAATTCAGGCTTTTCGTATTCGACGTTTTTTTTTTTTTTTTCGAATGTCGAAGCGAAGTAACAAGTTATCCAAAAGAAATAGTGTTAAGGAAATAAGACACTTCTGTAACTTCCAAAATGGGGTAACCGGGAAATAAAAAGAAAGAGAGCGAAGAAGGAAAAACCGGGCAACAAAAATTATCGTGAATGTATGCGAACACTACGCGGCTCTATTTTACATTGTAAACAAGATACTTGTCGCTCGGAGTTCCACACAGCAGCGTGGCGAAATTTCAAAAATGGCGTAACTTCATCACCCTGGCAACATCCGGAAGAGTCTATTCTGAGGAGCCCGGGGGGGGGGGTTGATACAAATCTCTGAAGAGGATGAGTTGCTAAGCTTTTCACAATTCACTTTCTTCGTTTTAATACATTAGATGTGTTATGTTTATTTATGTAAGTGATATAGGATGTCAATTGATTAAATTGCCTTTGCAGCTTTTTCATAAAAATTTAATAGCAATTGAGTAATTTTCGCGAAAGAAACGATTCTAAATCTAGTGCATAAAGAATAATAGATTTGGTTGATTGTACTTTTATTAAATTTACAAATTTTGTTTCTCATTCGTACAGAATCAAAGTTTATGTAAGCATCAAAATAATTTGCATTCACGAGAAAATGGCTTAAATATGAAGTTAAATGTTCCATATACTTCAGCCAGTACAATTTTGTTTATTTTAAAGGTAAAAACGCTTCAATATTTTTTGATAAGAAAATATGTGTCATAGAATAATTTTTGGAAAAAAAATATAAACATATGTTTTCATTAAATTCATGTTTTTAAAAAGCCTTTAGCTGATTTAACTAAGAGTGTCAGCTATAAAAGCCATTTGATTTAACTTTTCCATTAGTAAGGTGTCAATATTTATGAAATAAAAATATTTTTTGCAAGGAAATATAACCTTGATCGAGAAATTAAATTACGTTTATCTTGCACAAGGTCATTCAAATAACAAATATTATTTTTTCAGATAATCTATCGAATTATTTTAACATTAAGATCGGATATCTGAATGATTTAATAAGGTTATCAAAATTTTACTATTTCAATGTAAACGTTTTTTATCATTGTTAATCTACAAATTTATTGATTCGGCAGAAACTTTACGCACCTGAAAATCGCAGAATCATGAAAAATTTACTCGAGAAAATAATTTTAAAAAGTAATTTAAAAATTATTTTTTACCCCATGCAAATAAGCTTTGCATTACTTGAGAAAAAATAAATTGTATCGGATACAATAATATCAATATCATTTATCAAATATTTATATTATTTAAATAAATATTTATAAAAAAAATATAGACAATTGAAATAATAGAAATGCACATGAAGATATTTCAAATGGAAGGAACAGTTGAATTCTGTATTGTCCAATGTTCTATCAGTAATTTGTTCAATGTAACCTTTTGAATTCATTTTAACACAGCAAGAACGTAGTTGTTGCCTTCAAAAATGGCGTTACGATCGATGCATTTTCGTTTCCTAAAGCAAAGAAATCCAGCTCGCTATATCTTATTCATGAAGCATTTTAGAGAATTAAAATGGCACAATTAAAAGGAATGTGCTATCTTGATCAGTAAGATAAAAGTATAATTCTAAATGAGTGTACTGTAAAATAACTTCGCGGTTAATTCTATATGAATTCGTTATCCGATTTATACAAAATAAGAAAGAAATTTGTTTTATCCTCAATCTGAATCTCTTTGTTATATATAAGTACTAATAAAAAAAATTGTTACACAAACATAAATGTGTGTATAGCATTGAACACTTTATTCGTTATATTCAACATTATTTTATTAATTTATATGCTTATTCTTCATTATGAAAAATATGAAGAAGAAAATGTGCATGAAATATATTTTTTGATAAAATGATAACATATTTTTAAAACTTCGATGGAATTTTTATCAAGAAACATTACAACCAATTTGAACGAAATATTTTTGGATATTTAAAACCAGAGAATTATTTTCCATAGCTAAGTCTTCAGTTGGAAATCTCAACCCGTGTTCTAGTTAATGAACATTGCTTTTGCAAAAGTAGCTTTTAAATTAAAAAAAAAAAATGTTTTATCGCAATTTTTTTTTTTATAATATTATGTGTAATATGCAATTTTAAAGCAAGATTGAAAGAATCTAAGTACTGTTTCTTGCATGAAAAATATTCGTGAAATTAAAATACATTTCACAATGGACATTATCTCCATAGAGTTTTGATTACGATCAGAAGGGTTTAATATCGATTTAGCCTGTTAATTTAAAAGTATTTCTAATTTAAACACGCAGAATTTAAATATAAGCATAATTAATAACTCAAATTAAATTTTTAATTTTTAAACACATGGAATTTTTTATCACAGTGGCATTAGATTTCAAATGCTTGAAAATAATATTTGTTAATATTCTGATATAGTATGATAATTTTTAATTAAAAATATTTATCCATTACACTAATTACAAAAATTATTGATTTTATTATACGTTTTTAAACTTTTAAATTTTTTCAAGTAGTACTATAAATGTACGTATTAATATTTATTGCACTAATTAATGATTAATATTAATAAATATTTGCATGTTAAAATCGTTCTAATAACAGGTCGGATATAATAATTCGAAAATTAGCACTAAAAACAATTTGAAACACACCATTCATGTGGAAAAACATTTCAAATATTTTCAAGGATTGAATGGAAAATGCGAACTTTGTTTATGTATTTTTTAACGTAAGATGCAAAAACATATAAAATTATTTTAGAAGATGAAGCAATTGATAAGTGGAAAACTGAACGAAACATGCATTGAAAAATAAGAACACTGGCTTAGTTTTGTTGACGTTTGAAATGGCATGGATGATTCGATTGGTCAATTCATCAGTGAATAATAGAAAATTTCATCGCGATTTTAGTGAATATAATGGCAAAGGTCAGTTTCGAGTTCGGAATTTGCCAGCATGATGATTACGTACCCTTTTTTTTATGATTTCAAAAGTCAAAGAATGAAAATCACTGAATGGAACAGCAAAACTTTTTCACTGAATTACTAAATGAACTGAAATGAAATGGCTCAGATTTAAAATTGATATTAAAGCTGAATAAGAATTAAATTAATAAATTTATTATGTATCATGTTTTCCTTGCAGTCTAAATATGTTTGAAGCAAATCAGATATCATTAAATCTACACCACTTCGAAATAAATTTTAAGAAATACGAATAAAAAGTTATTTTTAAACTAAATTTCTTTTTAAGACTGGAACCAGAAGTAACACGGAAATATCTAACTTTTTTTTTTTTTTTTTTGGCGTCTTTCGTAAGCCGACCACGAAAGCATTTTCCTTTCCTGTCCTCATCCTTCAATTGGATGTTCCAGAACTTTCACCCCTGTCTTCACCGTATCTTTTTCGCCAAGAGAAAAAAAAAAAAAAGAAAAAGAAAACGATTTAAAGAACGCGTTTCTTCTCTGTAATTGCGAATCCATGTCGGAATTCCTTTCCTTCTTACGACCTACTTCAGGTTCAAATTGTGAATATTCGCCTTTTTTTTTCTTCTTCTTTAAAATTTCTTCTTCTGTTACAGAAAGTAGCCAACCAACCAAGCAACACAAAATAATGAGTCTTTTTCACAGTTATTTTTCTTCATTCCATATACTACATATTCGCCAACTAAAAAAAAAAGAAACTTCCTACAAAACACAGAAATGATCCCCCTTTTTTTTCCACACTCGGAATTTTTTATTTCTCCCTTCTTCTCCAGGATAAACATTCGCTATTTCTTCCTGAAAAATAAAATCAAACGATAAAAAAGAAGAGAGAATGCGCGCAGCCGATCGCCTAGCCCAAACAAATTCCGTTCATTAGCTATGCGCTTTTTCGACAACAACCGGGCGAAGACCGACCAATAACAAAAGGCAGGCAGCAGGGAAGGAAGGGGTTGAGATGTTGCTTTCTTTCTGTGGCGGATCAATGAGAGAGAGCGAAGGCTTGGACCATGCGTCAGCTGTATTCGTCCTTGAGAGAATGGGGCATGTATGGATGGGTGCATGGTGGATGGATGTGTGTGTGTGTGCCCGCGTCTGTGCGTGCGTGTTTGCGGTGCTATCTTTAGACGCTGGGAGATGGGTGACGATCGATCAGCAAAACGAGGGTGGGTCCCCGCTGTGACCTGAATTCTGTGGTTTTTCGTATGCTCTCTCTTTACCGGAGATTTAAATTTGATGTAAATAAAGATTAGGACATGGGATTGTAAAACAAAAAAGTGGATAAATTGCGTAGTGTGGCTTTATTTGCACCGTAAGAGCACTGGAGGTTGTAACCGTAACACGTGATGTGGTACTGGTAGGGTTTTTCCTAGATTTGAGACAGGTTGTTGTGTACTTTAGGAATTGGGTTTTTTTATTCTGCGGATTATATTCCTGCGGACCCAGTCATTCACCTTTTGAGAACGTTTTACTAAAACCTTGTTATACATGCCAACTTGAATAGCATTTAGTCACTCTGATGATAAAATATTTCATTGGAGCTTTTCATTATTTAATAATAAAAGTTTTTAATTAGTGAATCGCAAAATGTTTTGTATCGTGTTTGTTGCTTTTACGTGGTTGTCGTAAATATGATGCATTAAAATACAATCACAAAACAATAACCGAGTTATTTACAACAGAATGTTTAAAAAAAATATACATATATATTCCAAATATATATACATATATATTTGTAATGCAAGTACAGTTAATGTCATCAATTTTAATTCAAGCTGCCCTAACCTGTTCTAAAGTGAGCCCTCGTGTTGCTTCTAGTGCGACGTTAATAAAACCAATCCAATCCTGTTCTAAAGCAGACTTCTGAAACAATGTATAATTAATAAGAATGCTTGACTTTTTGGTTTATTACTGTCCGAAACATTTTATGGACAACAGTAGCTAAGTCAAGTAGTTGGACTTTTACTATTATCATTTTTCCATTTAAGTAGCATGTGGTCGAAAGAAACATTGTTTCATTCTCCACACACATTGTGATATATGCATGATAAATCACACTCTTATCTGCTTAAATATATTCAGGATTTCTCTCTAAAAATCTACGAGGTTTAATAAATGTTAAAATTCCACTGAGGAAATATGTGCATTATTTCTCACGCAACATTTGAATTCTTATTCTTAAATATTTTATACTATGGTTTTTGTTTTAAATCTGCAATAAATGACGCAGGTTTTATTTTTAAGACCCATCGAAAATCTTAGTAACTTTTATTTTAGACTTATTATCTGTATGAATTTATCTAAATGCAATCTTGTGCATTCAGTGTTGTGAATGCGTCTTTTGTATAGTGAACAAATTTACTTCTTTTCTGTTTATTTTCTTTTAAATTTATGATTAAAATATAGGGCTCAAATAATTGGAAATTTAATTTTTTTTAGAATTTAACTTCAGTAAATCGTTATCAAACATTAAACCAAAAGTATATCTGACATTAAAAGACAGAATTATATATTTATATTTACAGTTAGGGTTAGTGTTTACAATCAAGATTGATTGTTTTTAATAAAATGGTGTCTTCATAATACTCATTAAAATAGCCTTTACCAAATATTTAGAATTAATATTCAAATTTTAAACAATTTTTCAAATAATTATTTATTTTTATTGTAATGTTATGATGCTAATTTTAATGGTATGGATGTACTATTAATTCTTGTAATTTTCTAAAATAGAATTTGCATATGTAAATAGCGTTCCATTAAATTAGTTGTAAGGAGATAGTAAGCTTTTGTGGGAAATAAATAATATGTACACATTTTATCTGATTCTATAATAATAGATATCGCCTCAGCGTCATTGCCAGCAGCGAAATGTGCATACTTACGTAGACGCCCAAAAATTCTGGGCATCATAAGTCGGGATATGAATTTATGTCCTTGTAGATGAATTTTTTTTTACCTGGAGCTGTTTTTTTCTTAAAGAACTAACTGCTCTTCTTTGGTTCATTTTTCTTTAGATTCCTCGAATGTATTCAAAGGAATTCAACACTACAAAATTACTTCGTATATACGCATTTGAATATTTTATACACTCAGTATCATTACACAATCTAGAATAAAGAATAATTTTCCAATTTTAAAGAGGATGGTTTTACAGAAAGTTTTTAATTTTAAAAAATAGTGAAAGTCAAAATAGAATCAATTTGTATATGAATGAACAGTGCAGTTTTTTTTTTAAAAAAAAAGTTCTAAGAATATTGAACTGGTTGAACGGACAGAAAGTGAAAAACAAAACAAGGAACATAGAACAAATTAGGTTAAAAAGAACTGGGAGCCTTGAACATATGTGGGGGAAAGAAAAGAAGAGCTGCTTGCGCTGTTTCTTGCTTTTGTAAGCGAGAAGAAATGGTTCAGAACAGCAAAGAACATATTTGTGGTGGAACATTGAACTTTATGTTCTCGCTCTTTTAAGTGAACTGGTTAAATGAACTACAATTTAAGCAATTAATATACTACATAAAAAAGTTCCAGACTTCACTAATCGAGTTACGCTGTTTTCCTGTTTACAAATAATTTCTAACCATCGACTTACAGATGTGGGCAAAGCTTTAAAAATTACTCATAGCTTTAAAAAATATCTATTTTAAGATTAAAAAATTAGCTACATTAAGCAAGTAACATAGAATGGCTTTACAGCCTAAAAAGTTCTTCCACCCCCTACTTTATGATTCCTTTCAGTTTTTTCCTGCTTTTTTATAGCTGCCAGGGCGTTGCAAGTTATTATTCTACATCCCCCTCACAATGCCCGTAGAGACCCATTGTGAACAGGAAACTCCAGCATTGCCCGGTGCATTTTATGCCGCAAGTCTCCCCTCCTTGAAAAAAAAAAAAAAATAACTTATTGCTGTTGGAACAAAATGAAATGGATGAATTACGAGGTATTAATCCGAAAGGGAGTCTGCCAGTGGGCTTGATATTAATATGCATAAAGTTTTTAAGTGTAGTAACGCTAAACAGAGTGAGCCTATTTGCTCTAAAATTCGAAAGTTATATTTGTGCTGATGAACAACTACGCTATAGAAGGCAAATTGTTGCGAACCTGCGTTGATGTTTCCCTGCAATGTTACTCTTATTGGGGGAAATGAACATTTACAGAGATTTTGTTGTTCAGCCAAGGAAAGCTTGAGCAATGACTCCTCAATCTTGATGACAAATTTGGCATCTTGGCGACTTTGGAGGCAAAATTATGTTTCTCGAATCTCAATCAGGGTGAAAGTTGAGAACTTTTTCTGAATTTTCCCTGTGACGTCACATCTGGCCAGAACAGATGTAAATGACACAAATTTATAACTTATATCTATGTAGTTGATCTGTAAAGTGTTATGTTTCCAGATTGTTCTGTTAATCTCTCCAATTTTTGGGGGAGTCTTTACTTAGAGGGGTTGAAGGAATTTTTGTAACAGTATAGAACAGGGTAAGCCAGCTACACTGTGTTTGGGAGCCATATTACTGAAAGGAATGTTTAAAAAATCTGTTTATTCACGGTTGCCAGATGGATATTGTAAAATTTATCTCCAAATGATCACTATTTTGAAAATCAATCACCAAAATGACACTATTTTGAGAATTTTTTCCCCCCTCGAAGAAAGGGAGGTTGAACTTATTTAGCTTTGGAAACAGGTTCAGAAATTAAAATGTTCTGAAACCAAAGCGTGTTCTCTGAGTCTAAATCTCAGTTTTCAGTACATCATCTTGATGAATTTTTATTCAACACTAACATTTATTAAAAATAAACTTTGGTCTGTGTTTGAACCGAATTGCATTAAACGAGATTGAGCGAATTACTCTAACAAGTCATCAACCAAATTTTCGGCAGGCGACTGCCAATATGGACAACATTCGTGAAGCATCCAGAAGCAGATGTTAACTTTTAACGATTTTTTTTTTTTTTTTCCAAAATTGTTTGATAGAATCAATCAGTACAATATATTTTTTTTTTTGATAAAATTATTAAATTTCTTGATTAATAAGAACTAAAATAAAAGAATTAATTTTCAACATTGAAAAAAGTAACTTTACTAATAACTTTTGTAAAAAGAAATTTAAATACATTTATTAATTTTGAACATTGAATTTTTAAAGTTTATTATATTTCATCTTTAAGTTTTGTTTGCAACCGCACCACACTCGTCTGCGAGAGTCGCACGCGGTTCGCGGACCGTACTATGGCCACCATTGGTTTAGCATTAACTGGATAAGCTATCATTTGTAACTTTATAACCGGCCGCTGATTGTTGTTCCTATTAAATATGCATATCAGCTCTCTTTCTGCAAGGGATCAAAATCACTGAATGCCGAAGACTCTTGCATATTTTATTCGGTACTTGTCTTACCTATTCGGTATTCTTTGGATTTATCTTTTTTAAAGCATTATTATGTTATTAAAATTTTACTATTTTCTTAAATGGATACAAGGCCTTTTACCATCGGCATATGGATACATATAACAATCATAACTCTATTCAGATATGGAACTATCTTTTTAATTTGATCAAAGTTCAAAATAACGAGACTCGTTACCAGTAGTCCTCGTGTATCTCTAGCGCAGCGCAAATTGAAAATAACCGATCCACCTACTGTTTTCGACATTTCTTCAAAACTACTCTTTTTATTTTAAGGATAGCTATAAATATTTTTTTAAAAATTCTGTCTCGTATTTTACTTTTACACATTAAGGAATCTAATCAGATCATATTTATTCTCGAATGTTATAGTCCGAGCCTTGACCCAATATAATTGCATCTTTTCACTCGAGATGTTTTAGTTAATAAATTGATAAGGCATTTTTTTCTTAAAGTTTTGGTGATATCGCATTATCAAAATAAGAAAGTTTATTTTAAGACTTCTAAAGTTACAGTGGAAGTCTCTTATCACTAAGTGCTAACCGTTCCTTTCTAGCATGCTATAGTTTAACGATTTGCTATTAATTCAGCAGAACTTTCTTTTGTATTCTATTGCAGCGGCCCTCTTCAACAACATCGCTAGAAGTTAAAACGCGTTAACAACAAGCCCGAGAGAGACGTCTGTTTTAGGCTAGTTGGTAAAGACGCAACAAAAAGTGACTTGTCAATTTTTCCTCGCACCCATTGGTCCAGGATTAGAAACAGCAGCTGGGACTCCAAAGTCAATCAACAACTCTCCCCCTCTATGGAGTTGAAAACCACAAGACGCCGAAGTGCCGACCCAAGACTTGAGTACTAGATGGCAGCACAGCTTACAACTACTGACTGCATAAGCCCCCGACACAAAAACACTTGCCTCTGTGTGTCTAACATAGACAACCGCACATAAATCAGAACTGGTGATATTCCGGCTGCGGCACACGTGTCGAAGAGACACGACACTCAACTAGAGACCGCCGATGACGTCAAATGGAAACTGTTTCAAGTAAAACTAATTGCAACAGGAAGGTGATGTTTATCAATTGCATAAATAGTTAGAAACGCTACCTTCTCCAGAAATATCAGAATATTTCTCTTTGTATCATCACGATGATACTGGAAGGGAAGTATGCAGCGGTTCTCTCTACAACAACGCCAGAAGTTAAAACGCCTATATATTTAGCCTGAGAGAGACGTTTCTTTTAGACTATTCGTAAAGGCGCAACAAAAAGAGACAGGTCAACTTTTCTTCGAAGGTCCAAGGCTCGAAACAGCTGCCGGCACTCCAAGGTCAAAGTTTGGTAAGAAATCTTTTAGAGATGACTTGAGGGCGTTGATAAAGTTTGAATTCACCAATTTATATCTCTGCTATAAATATAATTCTTCTTTTTTTTTTACTCATATAATTATTTCTTTTTTATTCAGGGAATTCCAGTAGTTAAAAAAAAATCAACGTTATTTTTTT
This sequence comes from Nephila pilipes, assembly GCA_019974015.1. Taxonomy (NCBI): domain Eukaryota; kingdom Metazoa; phylum Arthropoda; class Arachnida; order Araneae; family Nephilidae; genus Nephila; species Nephila pilipes. The sequence continues at coordinate 165,494 of BMAW01020248.1, forward strand.
TTTAAAATTCTATTCATTTTCATTTACAGCAAGGCAAAACTCGATATGAAACGTAACTTTTTTTGCTCACGTAAAGAGTAATTCTGATCAAAATAATTTAAAACAATGGAGTGTGAACGCCTTGAAGACAATTGGATATCAAGTTACGATATCCTGCTGAGCAAACAGGTGTTGAAAGTTTGCGGTTTACCCCAGCAGGATTTGACTCATTTCTCAACGCTTTTTGAGTAATATTTTTAATGGTATGCCGGGAACTGGTGAAAACCGTTAGTAATTATTTCAGCAAGCATTGCACTGTCAAGGTCGTAAGCAGGAAAAGGAAGTGGAAGGTGATGCTTTTGAGAACATAAGGTTCTTGCTATCAGCATTTTTTCTAGATAAGCGTTAATTAAATTTTCGTATGTGTGCCAATAAGTCTGTGTCAAAAGTGCCAATGAAATGTTTGTGAATGAAAATATAACAATCATTTGGACTCAGAAAAAAAAATTGTTGTCGATGATGAAAAAAAAATTTGTTGTCGATAATGGAATTAGATTTGGATGGATAATTTAACAGTCATAATATTTGTCATCATTATTAGAAGCATGAAAAAGAAGAAATAATAATAAAAAAAATCTCATAATATATTTATGATTGCAAAAAGTTATTTTTTCTGGTTAACACATTTAAAACAAACAAACAAATGTATCGGTTTAGTTTTAGTTCAACGAAAAAAAAAACTGTTTGATTGGTTGGTGTGGTATTTGTTTTGTTATAAGTTTTCGCTTTACAAAATCGTTGGTATTTTTAATTTTTTTAATTTCCTGCGCTTTCCATCGAGTTTTAGATTCATGGACAATTTCAATTACTTTTTTTTGGAATGAAATTCGAAACTATGTGACAAATTATCTAATTTTGTACGCGTAATATATTCGAATAAAATAAATATTCAAAGTTGAATCAAACATAAATCTAAAAAAATTTCTTAACTAAATAAGATCTGCTGCCAGTTTTTACTGCGGCTTGTGGGTTAAAACAGTTTTTACATGAAAAAAAAATCGAAATTTTTTTTTAAAAAACTGTGTAACAAATTAGAGATATATAAGCAAGATATAACATAATTTTTCAAACCTTGATGCAAATGCTAAAGATATTTCCATGTTTCACACACAAAATCCATCGGGCAGTACAATATTGAGGAGTTTCTCTCAGGTTTTCAATTGAAAGTGATTGATCTCCAAAATGATGATGTGCAATAAATGACATTTTAAGAAATGAATCTAATTCAAATCTTAAATATATCTTTCGAAAGATAAGTATGTTCAATTGAATCAAACACTCAGAGATTTTTATCCGCATTTCGGCGGGTAACGTTAATTTACCTCGTGCCGGGGAAGACAGTTGACCTTGAGTGATGGTGACATTCCGCATCTTCGACCATTGGGTCCGAAGAAAACTTGTCTGATCGCTTCTTTGCAGTGCTCTTATCAATTAGACTAAAAGGGAATCCCATTCGGGCTGGTTATTAAGACGTTTTAACTTTTGTCGTCGTTGCTGAAGAGAGACGCCTTTTTTTCCCCCAATGAATGACAAAATATTATCTCAGAAAAATAATTTTATGCATCTCATTAGGGCAAAATTTAATCAGTTCGGAAATTTTTTTTATAACTAATGGAAATATTTCATTATTATTGTTGTTATTGTAATTGTCAGCATGCATAAATAAATAAAATGCGTAAATATCGTTTCCTCGTTTTAAAAAAAATATATTGAGCCTGTTTCTTTGTTGTTGTTTCTCTATGAGTTAAACTGTACATATAAATATATCTTTGAGTTTGCTACACTCAGCCCAACAGGCTTAAAAATTTTACCATCTGGCCGTTCCCATAGAATGTTTACTGAGACCTGTAAAGCCGAAGTTTGCTTTAGTAAAACTTGATCATATAAATTTCAAATGAAAGATGAGGATATCGTCGTGAATTAAATATAATAAAAACCATGTAAATTTTCTTAAAAATATAATTAATTAAATTTTTGAATATTATACTTGTTTATTTCAATAATTCACGTTTATTTATAGGATCATAAATAGAATTCACTGTTTCCAAAGTAAATTGAAATAATTAGAAATGCAATAGTTGAATTTCGCAAATAAAGATTATAATGAGAATTTCAAGCGCTCTTTTTGATAACCGAGACTGGGAAAAACATACGACTGTTGATTTAATTTCATACGTCAAAGATTATATTTCACATCTGAGAGCAGAATATTTTGTTTCTGCTTTTTCTGAAATGAGTCACTCATTAGTTTTACCTCTCAAATACTAATATCGAAATTTCGGTTAAAATTACGAAATGATCTTGAAACATGAAGTCGAATACATACATTTCATCAATGTCGTATTTCACAAGTTCCTTAAAATCATTCATAATTCATTTTCCAGATAATTTAATACTTACAAGATAAAAATAATAATTCTTTGGATGATGCGATTGCTTTCTGTTGCAAGAATTTTTTTACAATTAATGATAGCTCATTTCATTTTACCTCTTTATATATATATATATAAAGAACATAATTTTTAATGAAGAATCTAACATTATCTGTACCATTATAGTAACATAACCTGCAACATAATAGCATTTTCCCACTTAAGCCCTTGAGCTTGGAATACTATTTACAGTGCTGCTATAGGCTGATGCAGTAGAATGCGATAGTCATTGTGTTAGTATGCAAGAAATGATAGATAGATGCTACCCAACTTTCAAAGGGAGAACACCATGTCCTTTTTCGATGAAAACATTGTAAATATCATTTTTATATTAACTTAGATAAATTATAATTGAAATTCAATAAATTTTCATTATATTTACTAGAACTGAACATCTTCACAATAAATACAATATATTTACAATTCGTTTTTTATTTTTAATATTTTTACTCGTAATTGCTTTTCACTAAAATTTCAGACATCCCAGCCTGTAGTAGGAGAAATCCTTACAAAATGCAAAATGTAATCTTTGACATATACCTGAGAATAACTATTCGTGTGATATCTGTTCTTTATAATCGTACCGTTTTCAAACACGCCATTTTCTTTTCTTTCAATGAAATGTCTCTTCATGAACTGCAATTTTTCTTGATATCCATATATTTCGTTTATAAATTGGATTGATTTGCACAACAATCACTTTTTTTTTTTGGAATACGTGAAACCATTTTTAAACATCGTTTTAGAATCGGAAATCATTTTGTTACTTGTTCATACGAACTTTTTGATTCGCGTTACGCACTCTGATTTTGTGTGTTAATCGTCAATTCGGAAATAAGCTTAGATATACTTTCACATAATCATGAAGAAAAGAAGAATGCTCTTAAAATCAAAACACTTGCGAGTTTTAATCAAGGAAAAACAAAATATAAAAATTTTATTTTGTTTTTATAGGCTATAAAAGCTAATTTCTTATATACAAATCAAGGATAAATTTTTAACTGAAAACAAAGAAATTAAACTTATATATGTAAAAACGCATTAACTCTAGAGTACGTAAGATTTTAATTATTATACTAGGAAATAACCGATGTATCCGGATAAAATTTATGTTCTGCATATTTACTGATTTTGAATAATAAGGCTTACTACCCTTCTACTGTCCTTATGGACATTTCCTGGTAGCTAGTTTATTCTAACAACTCAACTCAATGATATAAAGATAAGTTCATATATAAACTGAGATGAAGGGAGAAAGATACGATGAGGATAGAAAGATAGGAGATTCATGGAAGGCTGAAAGAAGAGTAGTAATAGACAGGAGATAAATTATTGATTCAATCCTCATCCGCATACACCAGTAATAGTGGTCAGTTTATAGCGCGTGGCATGAGTGCGTGGAATCTTGAATGAAGATTAGAAGATGAAAAGAACATGATTCTTTATTGGGTTCAGTTCACAGCACGCGAATATACATCACAATAATATTTATAAGCGATACATATAAGACATATACACAGCACGCAACATACATACACACGCACAACAACAAAACTAGAGGTTGGGAAGAAGTCTCTCTTTCTCAACGTCACTACAAGTGGTGTTAGCAGTCCAGTTAAAGTTACAGTTATGGTGGCTGTTACAGTCTCTTCCTCTGGCCCTGATGACGCATCGGCGAGGAGCCAGGAAGTGTTTTTCTTGGCCTGCCTCTTTTACGAAGAAGAGTTAGAGTCGTAGTTGATGGATCTTGATGAGGACGTAATGCTGAGGTGTGATAGACCCCAAAAGGTACATCAGGATTCTCAGGAATAGCCACCTCAAATGTAGTAGGATATCGTTGGCTGAGAATAACATAGGGACCACCTCTGCGTGGCATAAACTTTGATGTTCTTTGTCGCGCAGAGATACTCAAAGGATGTTTGTTTACCCAAACCCTGTCACCTATGTTGAATTTGTAGCCATGCATACGACTTTTATCGGCGTATTGTTTACGATAGTCTTGTTTAGAATCTACACACTTCTTTATTTGTTTCGTGAAGTTGGCAAATCTTTTTAGATATGGAGTAATCTCGGCTTCAAAGTTATCATTCTGGATGATACTCCTGATATAAAGATTAATGTCATCAGTCTTCCGAATTTCTAGACCGAACTGAAGAAAAGCCGCAGTCTCATTGGTGTTTTCACTTTTATGGGTATTCATTGCAAAGCGAATGGCTGGAAGCTTCTCGGACCATTTTGTGTGATCGTCTCCAACTAGGATTGCAAGTCGAGGTCCCGATTTTGCCGTTCTACTGGATTGGCTTGTGGGTAGTAAACAGGAGTGAACACTTGATTTATGTCTAGAAGATAGCACACTTGCTGCATAACTGCACTGACAAATTGTGCTCCGTTGTCGCTGATAATGCGCCTGGGAAAGCTATATCGCAAGAAGACTTCATCAAGAAGAGTGACAGCACATTCTTTTGCTGTGGCGTTGGGTAAAGAAAAGAGCTCAACCCACTATGTTGTGTAATCCTCAACAATTAGAATCCACTTTATACCGTCAGAAGTTTCCGGTAAGGGACCAAAAGAAGTCTATTATAGCAAGAGTCTCAAAACGTTGACCATACACTGGAGTCTGCAGCAAACAAGATGGTTTCTGATTCGACGGTTTGTACCTGTTGCACTCATTACAAATTTTAACATAGTCCTGAATATACTTTCGCATTCCAGTGAAGTAATACCTTAAGAAATTCGAGGGTAAGTTCCATCAACTCCATAATGTCCAGCAGTTGGAAAGTCGTGATACTCTTGAAGAACCCTGTTCCGCTCATGAGAGGGATCACTAGCTGAGCTTCTTCTGATTCAGAGACTGAGGAATACCGATATAATAGTCCTTGATTCATTATATAACCCCGTCTAATCCAATTAGTATATTTTTCATCTTTCACGGGATTTTCAAAAGATTCAACAATTTTCTTAATGTCTTCATCTCTTAGTTGTTCCTCTCGTATGTTCGCAGTACGACGACTAGGCATGTCGATAGTCACACTACACACTTCACAGAACTTTTCCTTATGTCCACAAACGGGACGGGATAACAAGTCTGCTATGACATTTGCTTTTCCTGGGATATATTCCATTTTCAGGTTGAATGATTGGAGTAGTAGGGCCCACCTCGCTAGCCTGCCTGAAGATGATTTTAAAGTCAGGAGCCACTTTAAGGGTTGGTGATCGGATGCTACGGTAATTTCTTGGCCATCAATGTAACCTCGAAATTTATTTAGTGCCCAAACAACGGCAAGAGCTTCTCGTTCGGTAGTGGAGTAGTTTTTCTCAGCAGTAATTAACAGTCTACTTGCATATTCTATAGGATGCTCTTTCTCGCCTTTACCTTGCAAGAGGACAGCCCCTAAGGCATGGTTACTAGCATCAGTACGAAGAATGTAAGGTTTCGTGGCATCACTCTGTTTCAAAACGGGAGGTCTGGTTAGAAGTTGTTTCAAAGTTTGAAAAGAATTTTCTTCTTCATCTCCCCAAGACCAGGCTCGATTTTTCTTAGTGAGATTGCTGAGAGGCCTAGCTACCACTGAAAAATTAGGAATAAATCTTCTGTACCACGAACAAGTTTGTAGGAATGATTGCACTTGCTTAACGTTCTTGGGAGGAAACATTTCTGATAGCAGAGGTTTTTTCAGGGTCCACTTGCACTCTTGAACTTGTGATATAGTGTCCAAGATATTTCGCTCTATCACAAGCTAAATTAAATTTATTTCGATTGGCATGTAGTTTAAACAGTAAAAGTCTCTCAAATACAGCTTTGAGATCATCGAGATGTTTTTCAAAGGTTTCAAACAGGATTATGATATCATCGAGGTAAGAAAGAATGAGAATATCACTTAGGCCACTGCAGAACTTGTCAATCAGTCTCTGAAATGTGGCTGGAGCCGTTTTCAAACCAAAAGGCATTCGAAGATAGCGAAAAGTTCCAAATGGACACACAAATGCTGTTCAGTCTCAGTCAGAAACACAGACATCCACCTGGTGGTAACCTGATTGTAAATCTATAGTTGTCATAATAGATGTATGTTTCGCCTCGTGAAGTAGATCATCCATTCTAGGAAATGGATAAGAATCAGCCACTGTCGTAGCATTAAGACCTTTATAATCGATGCAAAGGCATCCGAACAGGCATAGCATACGGGGATTCACACTCTTCTATGACGTTCTGTTCCTAAAGTTTATCAAGTTCTTTCTTAAGTAACTCTTTCATTGTTGGTGGTAACCAATAGGGAGGCACAGATACAGGAGGACTGTCTCCAGTGTTGATACGGTGTTCCATGAAAGGAGTAGGCTCTCCCCCTCGTTCGAAGACAGTTTCGTACATTTTTAATAATGTACTCAATTAATTTCTCTGCTCAGGTCTCAGACATTTACAATCGTCCTTGCGCAGAAGGCATGTATTTTCCTCAATGTTGGGTAGACTTTGGACTTCTTGGGCAATTACTTCTTTAACAAAATCATAAGTTCGATGGGGTGAGTCACTAAAGTACCAGTTGCGGTGTTTCAGGTTCAGAACAATGCCAGCTTTTTATAAACAGTCCATCCCCAAAAGTGTACGGTTTCCTTTAGCATAAGGCAAAGCTATAAGTGGTCCACGGATAACACGTCCTTCAAATCTGATAACTACACTGGTTGTGTAGACTTTTGGCCGTCAGCAAGGAACATAGAGAGTCGAGTCTTTCGAAAGTTGGCTCCCTCTCTCTGTAAAAGGAGATAAAAGGTTTCTCCTGCAATGGAGTGACTAGCTCCAGTATCGACGCATGCTGTTCCCCATGTGCTATTTACAGCTAACTTTAGCACTGCGCTTTGATTTGGAGTTGAAGATCATGAATGCAAACTGATGTTGCCAAAATTTGCTGTGTCCTTATTCGCTGTTTGTTTGCAATTTGGACATCTGGGTTTCGTAACATCTGGCATACCGCATCCATAACATGATACCGATAGTCTCTCTGACCTATTATCAGTTTTCAATTTATCACCTCTATTTAAAGATGGTGTACAACCGGTTTGATAGGTTTTGTCAAATTTACTATCAGGTGAGCTTCTTTTCGTAGCGTAAGGTTTAGAATGGTGTTCTCGTGAATAGGCCATCTTCTTTACTGAAGGAGTAATATTTCTATTGCAGCAATAGGCATCCAATTTGTCTGCTAATTCAGAAGGTGACACCCACGCAGACCAGTCGTCTAAGAAATTATCTCTCGCTTCGGGAGGTACACGTCTATTAATTTGATCAGATATAATTTTGTCCTTTAATTGGTTGTAGTTTGCAATTTTCAGTTCGTTTAGCCATCCTTCAAAATAATAATCTCTCCAAGTGCTCTCTTGAAATTTCTTATGTTGACGGAAGAGTTGTCTGAATTTTTCTGCAGAGAGCCTGAATCTCCTCAGAAGCATTTCTTTGACATGCGCATAGTCTTGTGTTTCTTCGGTTTCCCTAGCGATGAGTGCAGCTAGTTATGTCACTTGATAAGGCTCCAATTAGATAAGCAATCCATTAGCTTAAAAATTTTAGCTGTCTCTCAAACAGTTTGAGAAATATCACCATATCATCTTCTTTCGAGTTAAAACTGAGAATCAGCTTCTTCAATTCTAATTTCGGCAGCTCAGATGTCAGTGTCATTACCTTGCGGAACTCCAATTTTTTTTTTAGCTTCGAGTTGTAGTTTCAACTTCTGTAACTCAAAATTCATTTCTGCTTTTCTTCTTTCCTCATCTGCCTCCAACTCTGATTTCTTCCTTTCTTGTTCTGCAATCTGTTCGGCCTCTTTATTTTTCTCAAGCCGTTCCTAATTTATATTCATGAGCAAATTCTTAATTGAATTTTCTTTATATTTTTCAGGATTTAAGATAAGTTGTTTAATATCCAAAATGCGTAAATCTTCTGCCAAAACGGGTCCCATTTCCCAAGCCAATCTCCTCAAATCCTCTTTCTTTCACTTTGTGAGAAGAGCAAGCTTTCTATAATTTATAAATTATGATGAGAGGGTAAGTTTAATATTTTAAATAGGTACCTCGTAACTTTAGCCGTTACCGTATTGAGTTCAGTTTGTGATAAAAGTAAAAATTTCTTTTTTTTTTCTTAAAAACAATTCAAAATAACTTTTTTAACACACTGATGCTGAAAAATAAAACACAGAAAACATTCGACAAAGAAACTATCAAAAAAAAATATATATATACGAGTTACGAAATCAATTAAAGCATTCAATGAATAATAAATTTTACATGTTTCCTGCAACAAATAGAATATTTAATTTATAAGAACACACAAAAAAAATCTTGTATGAATATAACTCAGACAGATAATATATATATATATATATATTACACGTATAATGAAAACATTTTTCCATCTAATTTATATTCAAAATAAAAGTACACATTAGTCATCAAACCAAAACGAAAGTAACAAAGTACACAGATGATGTTATGACTGATTGACCTTCACTTGAGGGAGAATAAATTTCTCGAAAAGAAAAAAAATAGCAAAAGGAAAAGTAAACTAATTAAATAGTTTCAGTTCAAATAAAATAACACATACATGTTCTATCTCAATGAAGTAAAAAGATACGATTTCAATTCGTTTCATTTAGAGAAGCTTATTTAGCTCTTTATGATAACAGAATGTTTTAATAATTCACAAAATATTAATAATTTGCTTTCAGAATGGAATAACACACAGAATGCTAAGCATTGAAATAGTTTAGGTATTAACATATACAAGAATAAAGAAGTTTTCAAAAGTTTCGTTTTAACACAATTATATGATAATGGCGTATAGCATTCGGTACACTCTAACATATGATAATTTAAAACATAAAATAAACATTCAAATAAAAGTTTCAATGCAGTTTCGTCTTAATACAATAATGACGTACAGTATAACAACATTCAGATAAATGTTTTAAAGCAATTTCGTTTTAGAAATAATAATATTTAAGCTATGGATTGCTTGAAACTCAAAAAATCAAGGAAAATAAGTGAATATATACAAATTATACCTCTTATATATATATAGTTCTAATTAAGAATAAAAGAATTGTTAATTTTTCAAAAACAAGATGAACTTTCGATTCGAGATGATTCATACAACAACAATTTCGAAATAGGAAATATTGTCTTTTAGGCAGAATCGATTCAAAGAATCGTTAAAATTATATTATTTATGAATAAATTCAAAAGATCAAGATGATCCATTCTAAATATGTTTGAAACTAATAAGTAAAAGTTACTTATCTAGTTAAATCCGCCTCTGTCCCTGTTCGGGTGCCAATTTTGTAGCGCGCGGAATCTTGAATGAAGATGAAAATAACATGGTTCTTTATTGGCTTCAGTTCACAGGACACGGATATACATCACAATAATATTTATAAGGGATACATATAAGCCATGTACACAACACGCATCATACATACACACGCACAACAACAAAACTAAAGATTGTGAAGAAGTCTGTCTTTCTCAACGTCGCCACAGGTGGCGTTAGCAGTTCAGTTAAAGTTACAGTCATGGTGGCTGTTACAAGTTGAGTAAAACCTTTTAATGTTCTGTTGTTGAGTGCGCTTGAAGGTTGCTCCGAAAGGCACAATATATAGAGTGAATGCTGAATGTTTTATTAAATATTCAGTTAAAGCTTTGTGCTTCTGTTTGTTTGATGTTTGATTGAACTTTAAGTATTAGAGAATATTTGACATTTATTAGTGATGGAAGAGGTGAATCTAAATAATCCAAGAGAGGCGATGCATTCGCCACAATTCTTATGAGCATAACGTTGTAAATAACAACTATTCATGTTGATTTATTTAGTTTCAGGAAGACATAGATTGATGCAATCCGCAGTATGAAGAAAGTTCTACAATGATGGCCTTCGAAATACCAAAAAACGCTGAGAGAAACGTATAACTATGAATAGTAAGTTTGTAAAGAAATCTTAAGATAATAGATAAATATTGAGTTTCTATCTCGATTATTTTTTAGAAATAATTAAAATTTAAGATGCTCCGGGACAATAAAAACTTTACAATACTGCATGTAACTTCAACTTATGGTTTCCTCAAACCAAACCAAACAACATTAACAACTGTAATTCACAACAATATGTGCAGAAGGATAAATTAATATGCAGAATAAATTTTATCCAGATATCTTGGCTATTTCTCGCCAAAAATTTAAATTTAAGATGCCCTTCGCATATCATACACGGAATCGCACATACATCTGTTCAATACTGATTACACATGGCACAAAATATGTTCTAAAGGATTTACCATTTTAGTAGTAGCAACAAATTGAGCACAGAAATTTTAGAAAAATTATATTCTAACAATAGATTATCACACATATAGAACAACAATACAAAAGACGATATATTAGTTATAGCAGCGCAGGGATGATGGATTCACTCTATTAGTCATTCCTACGAAATTTTATAATTATTATTATTATTAAAATCAACTAAAATATGGCTTAATAGCTGCGTGTTTGTTTTATTTCTTTTAACTACTCATCTCAAATTTTTGTTGCTCTGTGCAAACTTTCTTCTCATTTCATGGAAGTGTACAGTTGAATTATTTATGGGTAATGATTTCTTATATTGATCCGGTACAAGAAACGTTTCTACTCCACATGAGTAGTGGTAGGTGCACTAAAGTTCTAGTAATTTTTATTTACGGCGTGTTTGTCTGTATCGACACAATAAATAAATAAAACTTCTTTGGACAATTTTTATTGCAGATATCATTAAAAAAAACATTTAATAACGACGACACTAAAGCAAGACATTTTTCTTTCACTTTCTTTTCAATACTTGCATATTTCGAGAGGGAAAAAAAAATATCTTCTCGATTATCAGAACAATATAAATCACGATACAAAACAAGATTCACAGTTATCGATGTTTCTAAATAATAAACGAATTACGGTTTCATAATAATTAACATTATGATTCAAAGCAGCGAAATGTATAAGAACTGTCACATATTTATTTTGTCTACATCCCAGCATTTCGAATTTTAAATCAAACGATTACAGCACATGCTTTTTATCATAGTTTTCGACACCAATATCTGGAACAAGCATTCGCAATGAACTAATAAACAATGCTTGTTAGTAGTATTAAAGAATAGTTGCAATAAAGCTTTGACACATGTGACTTTTATGTTTATTTAAATTTACTTGCTCTTAAGGGTAACAAAATATGCGAAGGAAAAAAAATACCGAATTTATACGTAATGTAAATCTTCTAACATTATATGTCGAACTTAATATATAATAATGATATTTTAATTATAGTACAGAATTACAAAAGTAATTTTAGATGATTTTTTTTTCTCTTCTTAGTTATATATAGTTATTATTTTTGAAGTTTCGTTATGCGTATTGCATTTAGATACACTTAACAAAAAACTATTACACTAAAATGAACCAAATTTTTCACGCTCCTATATAGGAATTTTAAAAAAAATAGATTTGCCAAAGAAAAAAAAAAGAACAGAATTAAATTTTTTAAACTTCCAAAGTTCTACAATTTTTATCAAAGGTATTATACCATGATATAATTAAAGAATTTGGTGCACAATGTTTTGAGCATTGCTATATATGTGAGGTATGAAATATTTTGCGCTTTTAAGGAATCTTTTTTTTTTAATTGTATCTAAATGCAAGTAATTATATATTTCAATATAGCAAAAATCATATCCATAATCAACTAAGAGGGGGAAAAATTTTAACAAAAAATTTAGTTTTATAATACTATAGAATTATTAAAATATCCTTATTAGGCGCCTTGCTAATAATTTTAAAGATATATGTCAAAAAATTAAGGAGTTTTAAATTCGGTATTTTACTATTCCTGGTATGTCTTGGTACCCTTATGATATTTTCATATGAGTGTGAGTAAAATTTAAATATAAATAAAACCTCAAATTATTTTTATTATTATTTTTTGGTGCAATAAAGTTGATTTTTTTTAAAAAAAATATTTGAAATTGAATTAAAAGTCTTAGACCTCCATTTTTTGAATGAAAATGAGATTGTATTTAACTGTGTGGTAATTTATTAAAAAAGGCATTTTGAAAATCCAATACAAGGGAACAATTTATAACATTCTTTTATACTTTTGGTTTAGAAGTTTTGTTTCATAAATTAGCAATTTACGAAAACTATTCGAAAATTATGGAAGGCTACTCGAATTAATCCTCATCGGCTCAACCCTGCTTACTCCTCAGCGAAAAGTTATACGTTTCTAACTGCAGCTTTGATATTTTGTAATAAATAAACATTTTTTTTAATCCTCATATTTTCAAATTTAAATTTACTCACAATGCTGGAGGAAAACTTTGATTAAAATCATCTAGAGAAAAGAAAGTGCTCTAAAAATATAACGAAACTATATTTGAAGTCCCATTTTAAAAAAAAAAACGAGTTAACGCCAGTGTTCATATATTAAATATTATGAGATATCTGACAATTATAATTTTATTTTAGAAATTATGGAAAATTATTCAAATTCATGATGCTTATTTTTGATTTGAAAGGTACTTATTATGCATTATACCTTTAAAATTTACGCATTAAATCATGTTGTTAAATAAATAAATAAAATTCAATTCTGTATTAAATAAAGAGTCTGCAAGCTTTTGCTTCAATACAAAAGAAAGCTCGCATAACTTCATAAACGTTCGTAACTGTTGCAAATTTTTTCGTTGTTTAGAATATTTAGTTCTTTTTTTAGACAATTAAAGGTAAAATTAAGTATAAAATGTTTTATCGACGGTGATATTAATCAAGGTCAGTGAATCAATTTTTGTAGAGAAACCATTTGATAAAACTAATCATAATAATATGGAACTAGTTAGAGTCGAAACACCAAAAAGTAATGTCCGTCGATTTCTTCAGAAATAGAACACTGCAGCCCTCAATGCGGAAATCGGGGGAATCCGGAAGTGTATAAAACAGAGCCAATATTTACAGTTTCCAGACGAGTCATAGCCGCTTACAATTCCGAAAAGATACAGTTCGGCGTGGCCTTGTTTCACTTCCGGGTCATTTGGGATTCTGTTATTGAAATCCCGGCTGCCGTACATCAATCGAAGTTGCAGACGAACTTGCGGACAACCCACCGCCCCCGCGTGAAGGGCACTGCGCATGCGCACCTCGACGAATCGATATTTCTAGGATCCGTAGCGAAAAGTAAACAGTGTCTCAGCGCTTAATGTTTATACCGCCGCCTGCGCCTTGTGCCTGGTGATTGGAAATCCGAGTCTAATCGTAAACAACTGCGAACAAATAAAAGAACGACGGTAAAAAAGAAGAGACGCGACCTGGAAGCATCAGCGGCTCTCTTCTTTGTTTTACTGTCGAAATAAAAATCGATACGTACAGTCAAGTAAGCATTGCACACACACTTACATCACAGAAAAACAAACATAGATTGGTCTCGACGTAATGTGTTATTTATGTTTCTGCTTCATATGAATATGTATTGTTTTGTGTTCTAAAATGGAACAAGAAGCATAATCTCATATGAAAGAGATTATGTTCTTTATTTTATTATTAGACACACACAGAAACTAGATATTCAATAAATTTTTTCCCTAAGAATAATAAATAGTTCGTACTAATAACAAGGTATAGAGACTTTTTTCAATGGTTTACTAATGCATATATATATATATATATATATATATATAATTTTGTCCGTTTAAGTACTAACTATTATTTTGATATGACTCATAATTATATATATAATGGAATAATTATGTTTTTCAGCATCTCAAAACTTGAAATTTTAACTATTATTAAAAGAATTTCTTTGACTGTTTAATTATTTTGAATGAAAATATTTTGAAAGTTCTGATAATAAGCAAGCAATTGATGTTATGAAGTGGCTTCTTTTGAGGATGCGTTTTATTTAAGCGAATGCATACGAGAATTATGAATTCATATCAAACGTAAATTTTTCGAATGCAATATATTGATATTCAGGGGCGGATCCAAAAGGTAGGCGTGTGTCTCTTTGTCAAAATTATACTCATAAACAAAATCACATACCAGGAAATCCCAAGCGAATTGTCTCGAACAAATTTTAAAAGTATTTATTTTGTTGTTTGACTAAAAAATTATTTATTGTGTCCGAGACCAAGACCGTTCTATCTATAGCACTGTAAATTTTTGTTTTGATTCTTAGGTTGATTCTTGAGTTAATACTTAGTTTACTTTAAAATTATGGACTAAGTAAGCTCGAATAATAAACGAAATAAGCAAACATTGTTAAGTGTTATGATATTTTTAAGGATAAAATAAAAGGGCCCCTCCCTGTTCGATTTTTCCTGGATTTGCCACTGTTGATATTACATAAACATTATTAATATAACTGAAAAATAATGCTCTCTAACACAATTTTGCAATTAATTTTGTATTTGTTTATTAATATTTTACAAGTGCTGCTAATATATCGTTTGCTATTTGTGTTCCATTCGATATTTTTATGCCATCGCTAACAAAGGCAGGATCATTTAATATTCCATTTCTTGTCATGAAAAGGGTACTGAGAAAACATTCCTTTTCAATTTCTCGATATTCCACGCGAAACTCGAAGAATTCAATTAACCAAAGTAAATGCCATTTATCCGAAAAGAACCACAAAAATAGGAAGTTGGATTCTATTTTTAATGATGTGTGTTCCAGAAGTCATTCCTCTTTGGGCATAAAGCTACTCTCGATAATGAAGAGCTAATGAAAGCCTACCTGTTGTGTGCGAGGGGGTGGACGACAAGGGAGGGTGTGGATCCGGTTTTGAGTGCGGAGCCGCCTTCTTAATTCTTTTGTGAAAAAAAAAGGAACAGCCAACGGGGCAACGTCATCATTATTGATCGACAACACAGCTTCAAACATATAGAACATCAGCCCGTGATAGGCCAAGGTGACCTTTCGATTTCCGTTTCATGTACAGAAGCATCTCCTCATTATAAAATTTTTTATTTATTTTTTCCATTGATTGGATTACATTCCGCTCAGGTAAATATTGGTAGGCCAATATCTTTTTTTTTCTTTTTCTGTTATAAATTCATATCGATTTGTGTTGTGGCCCAGAGCAATTTATTTCCCGCTAAAGAATGAGATGGGAAATTCGGTTGGAATTAAGGAAGGATTTTGGGATTCAATATCACGGGTTTTTTTTTTTTTCTCAAGAGAAATTGAAGGATTGGAATGCATTTGAAAATAGCGCGATAGGAGGATAAGTTGGTTAAAACAATTTGTTGTTAGGATAATTAATGAGAAATAAACTAATATTTTGAAATTCATATTTCTACAAAATTTTGTTTCATGAAATTTCGCAAATATATTGTTAATGAGTTTGTGAATTTCCATTGCGAACATGCACTTTTGTGGACTTTCAAACATGAATTGGAGTGGTAATAATTTTAATCTTTTAAAAGGCGCAACTTTATTTTTTTAAATAAATAAATCTGTTTTTCAAAATACTCTCAAGTTGCAAGTTTTCATTTTATTACAAAAAAAAAAAAAAAAAACCGGTTAATTACTCCATTCAGTTAATTATTAAATGAATGATACAGATAAAAGTATGAATTGTTAGAATAACATTGGAAGTTTAATAAAATATTGCGTGAAATAATTTCAGCATTTGGGCGTTTTTGTACCAAAAATTAACGTAATTTAGTGATTTAATGCATTTTATTTAGTCAACAAATCTTGTATTGGAAAAAAAAAATTGTTGTAAATTTCAAGTATGTCAGAATTTTCTTTGAAATACTTTATGTAATCATATCCATTGAAAATCTTTGTTGTTAGGAATTATTTCGAACAATTTTTTTAAAAAATGTGTTAAATCAGAAAACAAACTTTAATTGGGAAATATATGAGTGGATAGTTTTAAAGAACAAACAAATGCGATAAATTCCTGAAACAATAAAAAGTTGCTAAAAAGAGCCAATTTCTCTTGGAATCTGCGTAATATGTTCTAAATAAATATTTTTGCAAAATTTAAACAAAAATAAAATATGTGATATATATCACAATGATATAAATTAAAAGTTGAATCATCAACACGAATTCAGTCAAGTTTCCTCTACAAATATTAATGAAATTTTGTGATAATTGCTGTTCAAAAAAGCAAAAAAGTGTTCTTTTGTAAGCTTGACATTATATTTCTTTTTTAGTGTTGTTTGTTTGTTTATGTTGAGTTACAATTAGTAAATAAATACAAAATTAGAATGTTGTTGTTTTTATGATGAATATTTTTAAATATTGAAAAATTTTATTCATATGTATTAGACCTGTTCACTGAGAAATGAAAAAACTTTTTCCTATATACTATTTCATCAAGCTCTAAGCCATCTCAAACATAAAAATAGGAAGTAAAGCAATGCATTAAAAATATATGAATCATTATTTTTATCAGATAACTAAAAATTTTAATTTACATAATCCGAAAGCAACAATTTCGATGATGTAATTTTTTTTTCACCTAACCATTATATTTAATCGAATTTCTCATCTATCTTGTGCACGAATTTCGAAATATCATTTCTGTTTGTTATGTTATGTTGTATTTTTTTTTTAGTAGCAGAGCATTTCATCATTGTTACTTTCTACCCCCCCCCTCCACCCTACTTTTGTTCGATCACTTCTGAACAATAGTGGGGAGAATGACAACTTCCCAGACAACTGTGCTCCAAATTGAAACCCAAACAAAAGAAGAGTCAAAAAGAGAAAGTTGAAGTATTAATGATCTTAACTGGAAATGCACAGTTTGCTAGTTCGTTGCAATCCACTATGGATTAAACGGTCGAGTCACTCCTCGTAAATGTCAAGATAAAAAAAAAAAAGAAATCAATTCGGTAATGATAATTGCATCCGAGAAAAACGCTTGAATAAAAAACGTCTGCGTTTGCATAGAAAGGTATATGCTGGTGACATTCGAATGAAGGAATAGTGGTTTTAAATGAATTGGTTTGTGAGTAGCACAGATTCGGACGTTACAATTACTAAATTAGACTGACCACCAGAGTGTTAAAATGAAGAAGAGAATGTTTTCTGATTAAGTTATATCCGCAGAATAGAACACTTTTTTTTTTAATTTTTCGAAAAAACTTTTTTTTTGTTGGAAATCATTGCTGAAAGTGGTGATGCAGACAAAGTGACTATTCTGTTCCTGAAAAATGGGGGGGGGGCCACAAAGCAGAAATTTTGTGCTCAACTTAGTAATATAGCAACTGGAATTGGTAACTTAAGAATATTTCGTCAAATTAATGCTATAGATTGTTGAATCTGAAAATCAGATAAGTGCTTACTATTACTTTTACCCTCAAAAATTTACATTTTTTATACATGTATAGATGCAAGATGTGTGTGTGTGTGTAATTATTTGACAGTTATTTTATCTAATATTGTTATAGAATAAATTATTAAAATAAATTTAGTATCAATATGAGAACTAAAAATGAGGCATGTTTACAGTCATAGTAATTATTATAATGAACTGAAATCGAACACTTTCCAAAATAATTTTACTCTTACCAGTAAATATTTAGGTATATTTTTAAAAATATTATCCCCGTTTTAGCATTGTTCAAGAAAAGTGACAATGTTCACAGTATGTGTCATGTGGATAGCACTGCTGCCTGGATTGATTACTATATTTTATTGACTGCTTTTTAATATAATATCCTCACAGGAGAATTATTTTTATACAGTGAAGGCCACCCCTTATTTTTCTGGGAAAAAATTAAATTTTATTCCACTTTAGACCCCTAAAACTGGAAATAATATACAAAATAATTGCATAAACCATGTTGTTTTTATACCTATTTATCTTTCACTTTATCTCTTTTGTTAATAAAAATTTACTTTGCGGAAATGTGCACAAAATGCAATATCATATATATATATATATATATATATGGAAAAAAATTAATCCATTTTAGATAGAGCCCTAATTACGAGAACCCTTTTCACAACCGGTTCTCAGAACTCAGCGAAACACTAAGAGTATAAAACGTTTGAATCCTACTACTGGTATTACTTCGAAAATAGATAGGATTTGAAATGCCAGTATTCTCTTATGAATTCCACTTTTATTCGTGATACATGCTGTAACCTTATGTAAAATTTATTTTTACGTAAATTCCAATAGTATAAAAATGCAGTCGAGTTTTTTCTTCTTAGAATTAGAAGGAATATGTTTATTAATTGGTATTTTTGTTCTTTATAATAATAATATATATATGTGTGTGTGTATATATATAAATATAGTATATATATATATATATATATATATGT